>VXAX01007434.1:3296463-3379828 GCA_013399835.1 Leptocoma aspasia | reverse complement strand
CCCCCCCCCCAGCTGCCTGTGCTCGCTGTTCTCACCTGCTTCTCTCCAGCAGAACAATCCTCTGCACATGCCTGGCAGGGGGAATAGTTCCAGCCTGTCCATGCTTTTCCTCTGTTTTCTAAATCCCATTCTGTGGCCTCAGTGTCAAGCTGACATGGGGTTTGGATCAGTGCATGTCCTCAGGGTGTGTGATTCTTCTGGGGCTAAACAAGAGACACTTGACCAGGCTGTCACCTCAGAGATGCCATAGTCTGGTGTAAAGGTACAGCCACAGAAACTTGTGTTCAAGTGATTTCCAAGCTAAATAATCTGCATGTACCAATCTCATTTTAAGCACAGCAGTGTGAAAAGCAGCACAGAGGTTCAGTGTTCTGGGTTTTAGGGGCAGTTTGGTGAGTGCTTTCCCTGGTTTTGGGTTGCTGTAGCACTGTTGTACCCTTGGTGTGAATCCTTACCCTGTGCTCAGCATCTGCTGCACTGCTCATACAGGAAATGATGATGAGGGCACTAAATAAAAACCCTGAGGAAGTAATGATTTTTCCACATACCCAGTGTACCCTTAGTTTCATAACTTGACTACTTTTCAGACAATAAAGACGGGCCAGGGTTAATATACCTGAAAGCTCTGGAAAGTTATGCTGTGGGGACCTGGTGCAGCTGGAGGGTGAACAGGTTATTAAGGAGATAAACAACTCCAAACCCATGACCTGCTGCCAAGCAGGCTTTAGAAATACATTTATTTTTATACAGAGCACAAGAAATATCTGTTCTATTTACTTTCCATGAGAGGGGACAGGACTGCTGAAGGGACAAGCTGTAGGACACGAAATGAAGCAGAGCTCTGAAGTGTCCACAGATCTTTGCTCCATTTGGGGAAAATAATCTGGTGGTCCCAACACAGCTGCTACTGGCCTGGGGCTCCACTCTGCCACACACTAGTGGCTTTCAGGGCTCTTGTGCACCATGCCCTGGGTGGGCTGGTCCTGCTCCTGTGGGAGGGTTGTGGGAGATGGTCTGGCTGATGTGGGCTCTGGACATGGCACAGGTGGGGAGAGCCCACGAGCAGCCAGCACATTTGCAGGGGCAATGCTACCACTGCATCTTCACTGCAGGCAAGGGGACAGAGGTGCCTTTGCTGGCTCTAGGTCAGGAATTCAGGAATGATAGTGCTGAGGGCAGAAAGCCTCTGGAAAAGCTGGAAGCAAATTCATGCCCCTGCCTGGGCATGAGGGGGGCTTTCTGGTGTGTGAGATGGCACGAGGCAGGCAGAAGCTGCTTGCACAGCCCAGACTGGGGGCTCCAGGCCCAGTGTTAATTTGCCCGTGGAGCTGCAGAGCTGCTGTGATAAATGTGTCTCACATTAGCGTGTGATGTGTCACAGGGGAACGTGGGGTTATGTTGCTCCCTGAGCCATACTTTCAAGATTATGTGTTCAGGTTGAAAGCAACCCTAAACCTGAGACCAGGGACGTTTCAATACCACTTGCCCTGGACTCTGCAATTGCATTTCTTCCAAATAAAACCCACCTGCTTGCTAGAGCTCTGCAGAGCTGCTGGTGGCTCACATAGTTTCCATGCTTCCCAGCTGTTTATCTGTTTCATTTGCTTGAACAAGTACCTCAAAGCCCTTGGTGTAGTTGTCAGCAGGACAAGACCTTGGTCCCCCCACAAAGTACAATTCCTACCAGCTTGGCCTCCAGCCTCCCTCTGTCAGTTTTAGGGGAAGGAATAGGGTGTGAACAGAGCCTCAACCTCTGCTGCAGCCTCCCTGTGTGATACTTTTCTTTAAGGCTCTCTGTCCTGCTTTCTGAAATATAAATCCTTCAACTTGTTCTGGCCCTATGTTACTGAGAGGGTGACAAAGAGGAGACAGTGTGATGACTCTTGGATTTTAAAGCCTGGAAGGCAACAGTGTGAGACCCACTCTTCCTGAGATAGGCAGATGCTCTGCTATGATGACAAAATGTTCACATACAGGCTCCTTTGGCTTTGTACCCAGCAGTGTTGGGCTGTTCCTGGTGTGCTGCAGTAGTCTGGTGAGGTTGGTACATCTGGAATTACTGGGGTGGGCAAGCGTCCATGAAAATCCTGTGAACCAACCCCTAGGCCATAACAGGAGAGACCAAGAGCATCCTGCAGCCAAGGGCGAGCCCAACAGGGTCCCACTGACCCTGCTTTGTTGTGAGGGCACAGCCAGGAGTGACACACCCTCTCTGCACCCCAAAACCCCTACAGGTTTGGTTTATAAAGGCACATTGTGCTGGGCTTGGAGCAGCATGGCTGGAATAAGCACGGTTGTACCACTGAGCTCTGTAAGGAACAGACTCCAAGATAGCCCCCAGGGATGGGTGGGGTGGTCCAAGGTGAGGCCACGTGATGGGGCAGCAGCAATTTGTATGGCCTGGCTCTGTCCTCTCCCTTCCTTGCTCTGTGCTGATGCTGCTGCTCTATCAGGAAGAGAGGACATTTCCTCTTGGCAGTCCCTGTTGCCAGACCACAGCCACATTTCCCATCTGGTTGGTGATGATGCAGAGAGTTCAAGGCTGTGTCCCTGTGTGTTGGCTGTGCAGGGAAATGGGCTCTGCAGTGCTGGGGCTCTTGGGGCATGAGTGGCAGAGGCAGGGATGGAGCAGCCTCTGTGGGACTCCATGGGCTTCTGTAACTCTGTTGTTCTCTCCCTGGCAGTGCTCCAGGCCAGGCTGGATGGGGCTTTAAGCAACCTGATGTAGTGGCTGGCACCCCTGTCAATAGCAGGGGGTTTGGAACAAGATGATCTTTACGGTTCCTTCAAACCCAAACTAGTCCAGGATTCTCTGAATCCTGATGGAGCCCTTGTAGCCTCTTCACAAGAGTGTTGGTGGCTTCTGCTGAGGAAGGGTGCATGGAATGGAGGGAGCCATTAGCAGGAGACTGGGAGTGCAGGAAGGGGTGGGTGTCTGGGGAGAAAGTGTGAGCCAAAGTGGAAAATCCTCCAGTGAAGATTCCCCAACCCTGCTGGCAGCTCCCTGGCCATGGTGGAACATCAGACCTTGGCAGCACCTTGATGGTGTGAACTGAAAAATATCTCTCCATGGAGGCAGATTTTTTCTTGGTTTTTTGCCTTTCTTCCCCCTTATGATTGTATAAGTGAAAGCCTAGTGAAAAGAAGCAGCTAGAAGCTGCACAACTATCCAGCACAAAAGGCCTTGGAGGGCTGCAGCTGGCTGTGGGTTCAGGCTGGAAACAATTCCACTCTGCTCATGTTTATTGGTGATTTCTGCCTCAGCCAGGACTTCACTGAGGCCTGCAGTAATGAACTAAGGGACTCCCAAGCAGCAGCTAGGTGTCATTACCCTTGCTCCATGTGCAGTACGTAAAACCAGTCCAGCACCCTTCCACTTCACAAGAGGGTGGGGAAAAGTCTGGTTTGAGACTCTGCTCTCCTTGACTGGAGCTGCTTTCTCTATCGAGGAGCTCTCGAGCAGTGTGGTAACACCACCACGTGCTCATTCCTGAGCCACGTTCCTCCTACTGACCTGCAGAGCCCCAGGAGCCTGGAGCAGCTCTCAGGGCCGCAGTGCTGTCCCCTCAGGCGCTGTGCTCTTGCAGGGCCTGGCAGCTACACCGTGGGCACCATGTCGGAGCGCTTCGACTGCCACTACTGCCGGGACCCCCTGCAGGGCAAGAAGTACGTGCAGAAGGAGGGGCGGCACTGCTGCGTCAAGTGCTTCGACAAGTTCTGCGCCAACACCTGCATCGAGTGCAAGAAACCCATCGGGGCCGACTCCAAGGTCAGTGCTGAGCGCCTCCGTGCGCGGTGAGGAGAGGCAGATGCTGCTCACCCTCCTGTGTGCTCTGTCTGGCTCTGAGCTGCAGTTCTTTGGCAGTCCTCTGGCTGCCAGCTGTGTGCTCATCGGGCAAAGAGGGGTGCTCATGGTGGGCTGCTTTGGCACAGGATCTCATTTCAGGGTCTAGATTCAGCCACGTGACCTGCTGCAAATGCTGAATTGCCCTGGAGAGAGAACTGCAGGAAGCTGGCCTGCATAGGGCCTGCAAAACTCATCTTCTGGGCAAAGCACTGAGCTCTGATCTTTGTCAGTTTGTCAGATGCTTATTGCTTCATGATGGAAATCAAGAGTTCTTTCTGTATTATATATATATATTGGGAGCAGTTGGATGGCAAGATGGTTCTGCAGGGTTTTTTTCCTTATGTTAATTTATAGTAGTATCTCTGGTGTTCAGACACCGTAACACCAGGCAGGACATGAAGAAAAACAAACTGCAGGAGCTGCAATGTCTGCAAACCTGGTGGTTGAAACTGTTCCATGAAAACTGGAAATTTATTTCTTGCTTATGTATAGAAATATGGTATTACTGAAGTCATTAGCATATACCTTCAGGGCCAGATAAATGTTTATGGCAATAATAATGTGCACCTGAACTAGAGGGAACGTAAGAACCCCAGAACCTGCAGAACTTCAAATCTCCAAGCTGTTGGTTTGAAGCATCTTCTGCCCCCCTCAAAGTCCAAAGGGAATGTGATTGTGTCAGCGAGTTTGGTTAAATGTCCTTCCCTTAAGTGCTTGAAGAAGAGCTGTAGCCTTAGCCACTGAATCAGACAAACTTAGGAACAACAAATCCATCCTTTACTGCCCAGGCTGGTGAGACAAGAGCTTGGCTTTAGGGCTGCTCAGGATGAGAGAAAAGCTTTTCACTCCCTCCCTTTCTGTTCATTCCAGGAGCTGCATTTCAAGAACCGCTACTGGCACGACAGCTGCTTCCGCTGCTTCAAGTGCTACACGTCCCTGGTCAACGAGCCCTTCATGCTGCGGGAGAACAACAAGGTTTGGTGCAGCAACTGCACTGCTGCTGAGGATGCACCCAGGTGTAAGGGCTGCTTCAAACCCATTATTGCAGGTACTTGTGCCAGTGATGGGTCTGAGGGCCATGTTCTGCTCTAGAACATAACCAGGGTGGTTTATCAGGATGTGGAGGCTGCAGTTAGGGGTTTGGGCATCACAGTGGAAGGCTGGAGCACCTCAGAATAGTAAATTTTGACTGTTGCTCTCACCTATCCCTTTTATTCAAGTGTTGAAGGGCTGCTTTGCAGTTAACCCTCATGTGGTAATTAACCCTTATGTCAGTCTTAAACCATTTCCACCAAAAGCTTTGCTTGGTAAATCAAGGTCCTAAAAGGCTCAGGCAGCTGATCTGATAACTATTTTAAGAAAATCTAGCAAGCCCTGGCTAAAATCAGATACAGAAATTACCAGCTCATGTCTGCATTCCAGTGGAATCCTGGGCATAGCTATGGACAGGTTCTGCCCACAGACATTACACTGCACAGGGGGGAGGGTTTGCCACAGGCTGAAATCTCACAGGACAAGTAATTTTTATCTGTTGTAGGAGACCAAAATGTTGAGTACAAGAAGATGGTGTGGCATAAGGACTGCTTCACCTGCAGCCAGTGCAAGCAAGTGATTGGATCTGGGAGCTTCTTCCCCAAGGGTGATGAATTCTACTGTGTCTCCTGCCATGAGCACAAGTTTGCCAAGACCTGCGCTAAGTGCAAGAATGTAAGTTCTTCCCCTCTGCAGAGGCAGCTGCCAGAACCAGCCCTCGTGTGCCTTTTGGGAGCTGGGAACCAGCAGGCAGACCATGCTGAAGCTGTACAGCTCTTCCCCTGAGTACCGGTGCCAGCAGCTGGTGGAAAGATGGGAGAGCTGATGGCTCCTGTGCATTACAGGATCTGGGCAGGGGTGGTTGGGTTGCTGATGGCAACACTGCAGAAACCAAGTGATACCAGTCTTGCACTTGCCTTGGGGATAGTTTAAACTCTGTAGTGATACTGAATATTCAAGAAGTGAAACAGTAGCTGTTGTACAACTTCTGCAACTGATTGGTGTGGAATTTCAGTTACTGCAGGTAAAAGAAAGTATTATGAAAATGCCAGGTATGTGGGATTTCAGGTTAGGGCGACTCAAGTGCACTGTGTAATTAAATTTTGATGCAAACTTTGTAAAGATCCTCTCCATAACAAAGCTTTCCTACCCTACACCCCATGCCTGTGTCACTTATCTTCTCCCCTGCTGATTCTAAACCACACCTGTGCTCTTTCTCTCCCAGCCCATCACTTCTGGAGGTCTCACTTACCAGGAACAGCCTTGGCATTCCGAGTGTTTCATTTGCTCCAACTGCAAGAAGCAACTGGGTGGGAAGCGCTTCACAGCTGTGGAGGATGAATTTTACTGCGTTGAGTGCTACAAGGAGTGTGTTGCCAAGAAGTGTGCTGGATGCAAGAATCCTATTACAGGTATGTTGGGTCAAATGCAGCTCGAGGGCAGCGGGTGCTGAAGGTCAGGACAGTGATCCCCCAAAGACAGGGAGCCCAGGGACGGGTAACATCAGAAGCAGGTCTGGTAACCCAAGCCCAATCCCAGCATTTTACATGTGACCTGACTCTTGAGCCACGTGCTTGTGCTGGATGGAGGCTGAGCTGGTAACTGAGCTCTTCAGCCTCTGCATGTCTCAAATTTACCTCCTTCAAAACTCCCCCAACCAGAACTGTTCCCACCCATATTGTAGTCTGGGACCCTTAAGTCTAAAATGAGTGGTGTTTTATTGTCCCAAAGGGACATTTGTACCCCTTCTGATGTATTTTACACTTAAAACTCACTGGATTACAGAGCTCAGCCCTAAATGTGGGCACTGTCCTGCCAGTCCCATGAGGCTCACATTCCATCCTGCACTTTAGAGCACAGATCTGAACCCAGAAGTGTTTAGCCCAACCTGTCCTTGCTCCACATCTCTCCTTGACTGTTTGCTGGAGAAAGGAGCCAAGGGAAAAAGTTTATTGCAGAGACAAGCCATGCAAGCCTTATGCTTATGTTTCTTCTTCAAGAAACATCAGAAGATGCAACAAAACCATGCCTCAGTTGCCACTTCGGTGTTTCAGGCAGCCCCTGTGGCCTCCAAGCCCAGGGGAGCAATGGGGCAGCAGGACCAGGCTGTGCCGTTGGTGGGACAACCCAGCCAAGGCAACGCTACTATCGCCGTCCTATAATTGTGTTCTCTCCTAGCAGGATTTGGAAGAGGAACCAGTGTGGTTAACTACGAAGATGAATCCTGGCACGATTACTGTTTCAAATGCACAAAGTGTGCCCGTGGTCTGGCCAACAAGCGCTTTGTTTGCCATAATGGAAAGATTTATTGTGCTGAGTGTCCCAAACGACTGTAAATGAGCAGATGTAAGATGGATTTTAAAGCCCTGCTTTCCCAAACAGTCCTGGTAAAAGAGCAGGTTTTTTGCATGTTGAGAATTTTAACTTTTTCCATTTTAGTGTAAGAACTAAATTAGCCTCAATATACTGGGTTTGACTTTTGAAGCTCTTGCAGTACAAAAGCATGTAGCCTTGCAAAAATCTAACCTTGTTTCCAAGTAACTCCTAGTATAAAGGCTTGAAATGCTGTTAGAATTAGAGATCCACACACTGCATCATCTGCGTGTGGCTTAAACTAAAACAAATCTAGTTTTAAACTTATCTGGTATATGATTAAGCTTGGCACTTAACTGAAGTTGGTTTGACAAGGCATGCACCTCTGACACAGAGATGCAAAGATTGCACCTGGGATCAGAGGGATCCATTATTATGCTTCTACAAGTACAGATACACAACAAACACCACACTATTAATAAGTAATAAATACCTTAGCTTACTCTACAACACCACATTGCAGCACATGTATGGAATGGCTTCATCTTACAGATAACGATGTTTTGGCAGTGACATTTAGCTTAGTTAAGTTTCCATAAACTCATTTGAGTCTTGATTTCCGTGTGGTTTGCCTGCAAGTTTTCCTCATCAGCTTTTTTTATATAATTGTTTAAACAAGGCTGTCTATGTACAATTATTAATCCATTAACAAGTAGTAAATCTTTCACCTACATCATTGCACATGCATTTACAAGTGCCTTAAAAATAGCTCAGACAAGGCTAGCTCTCCTATCATGTCAGTGTATGTTTAGTGACTGAATAAAAGTGAGACTAGTGCCTGCTTGGAATCTATAGTCTGGAAATTATTTTTTTTCATTTTGCCATCTTACATGACTGACGTGTCTTAGGGCTGAGCTACTGAAACCAAGTCTACTACACTGATACTGGCAAAGTAAGAGTCAGTTGTGCTGTCATTGCACGCTTAAATATCTGAGGACTAAAGCAACACTTTCCATAAAGTAATTGATTTTTTAAAATATATAACTGACACTGGACCATCTGCCAGAAACAGCCTGTGTGAAAAAGCCCTTTGGAGAGCATATGTACAGCCACTGTTCACGCACAGATCTATCAAGCTTCAGCAACCTAATGCTGGTTTAAGAAGGTTTTTTTTCCCACAGTAGGGAAATACTTTATCAACTGGATCTGCTCCAGGCACTCCCTTTCAACTACTGATAAAGAACCCTCGCAAGAAAATGAAAAGGCAGCATCCTGCTGGTCACTGCTCCACTGCTGGACTTACCCTCACAACACAGAGATGCTGCTGCTGCAGGGGAAAGGCAAAGGCTGGCAGGGAAGAGCAGGTTAAAGAATTTCTCAGTTCAGAACATGCCATCAGCACGGACAAACACAGCAGGAGCTGAAGGTGTTAGTGCAAATCCCCTCTCAACCACACAGATGCAACAGCCAGAGGCTGCTAGGTTGGGAATCTGCAGCTGGAGCGGTTAGAGCAGCACCAGAGTGCATCCCAAGGCAGGTCAGCATGGCAAGGGATGGAGAGGCCTAGTAAGGTCACATTTAACACTGCAGAAATAAAGCATTGTTCAACTGCAAAGTTTATTTAACTGTGCGCACGTATTTACACAGGGCTGGATCAGAGCATCCAACAAATCCCAGCACAGAAAAAATATCGGCATCTTTGTTAGAATGATTGTCTCTGCCAGAACAAACAGCTATCATACAAAAATACAGTTTTCCTTTTACCTAAGGCACTGCTCTAAAGTCTAAAACAGTTCTACAGTATTTCTGAACAGCAAGAGGGAGAAGACTGAGGGCTCCTGTTGCAACTGTCGAGGAAAGCACAGGTGTAGTTCCAGCAAACCCACTGCAAACACAGCTGCTGCTTGGATGCATCACTGGAATTGAGGGATCAGCCAACGGGTTGAAGCAGGTTTTGAGACAGCTACTCTTTAAAGTAATCACCTACCCAGTCTATCTGTTACAGGAGACATCAGAACAAGGCTGCATTATTACTTTTAGTAGCAATTTTCAGAAGATGCTTCGTTAATCTCTTCATGCTGAAAAAAGCAGGCAAGTTCAGGTTAAATAGATTATTTAATGCAGGCTTTAGGGGAAGGGAAATATATATGCAGCTTGCAGCCACTGTTATAGAGCTGGAACTGGAACACTTAGAATAATTAACATGAACAAAACATGACTTCAATGGTCTAATACTGTTATGTACACAATAAAATAATACTTCCATAAGTGTAGATAAATAAGTAACTCAAAAGGAAAATATTTTTTAAAAGCCTAACACCTTAAACTGCACCAACAGACAAATCTAGGGACTCAACATTTTTGTAATATATTAGAGCACATGCTGAAAAATGTTTTGATGTTTGCCAATAGATTAAAACATATTAGTGATGGTACAATACTTGCATGTTGAAACTGCCAGTATTTTCACATTAGACAGTAAGGAATTTTTCTTACCATTCAAAATTGAAGATACTCCATTTTGCATTTTTAAATAGCACATGAACCAACAAGCAACAACATTTTTCTAGACATTAAAAAGGAAGTTCAGCTTTAACATACACTGAGTGAGTCTTTTATTTCATCAAGATCATTTCAGAAATATGCAAAGTCTGCAGTTAAGTGGGGAGCCCCCAGTGGCATGTTCTACATGATACTGATATGAAAATAATAAAAAAAAAAAGACTCAATCAGGTTACTGTAAAGTCTGTAAAGGGGAAACAAGGAATATCTGAACTAGGAAACCTTATCTAACAAATAGCTAAACAAACGAAAAAAGAACATTAGCTCAACAGTTTCCCTGAAATGTTTCAAGGTGCAAATTAGAAGTTTGTCATCCCTCCCCTGGTGTTTTTTGCAAACTTGAAGATGGACAAAAGTAAACAAGCAGCTTTTCAAAACAAGGCCTTCGGTACTTGAGAAAACACTGGATTACTGAAGTGCAATCAGATTATTTCCAGGTCTCTAGTGTTCACAGTTCTGTCCAAAGAGCAAAGAGAAGAAAACATTTAACCATCATAACTGTGTGTATGCCACATGCATCCATCATCACTGTCAGTCTACATCCAGGAGTGAGCACAGAACCACTTGGTCACTTACAGTCCAAAACAAGCAGAGTAGGTTTTCTTTCTTTTTACAGGAATATTAGTTTTCAAAGTTATGTACAGAATTCTTAAACTGTATTATGTCTAAAAATTTTCAAGTTCAAAATTAAAAGGCCACACTTCCTTCACTAAAAAGTTAATGAGTCTGATCACAACAAAAAGTGATCAGCAGAAGCACAATAAATTTGTCTATTCCCATGGCCCAGTCTGTTGTGGCCTCAAGGGAAGCCTCCATCAGGGTGTGCCATGGAACTAAAATTCACAAGACGCAGAGTGACAGAGGAGACTCGGGAAACAGTTCAGTCTAGAAAAGTGCTACACTTTAATCAAAGAAAGTGCTACACATCACTGGAAGGAAATGTGGATAGCAAAGCTTGTTTTTCCACTAGCATTCACTTCAACTGCTCACACAGTCATTTATCCCATGGAAAGAGATCTCCTGTGAAAACAGCCCTTTGGGGTTTGGCTCCAACACCAGAGAAGTCCAGTCTTACATAAACTGGCTTCCTGAAGCTTCTCTGACACACTATGCACTGTACTGCATCAGGGCTTGGCTTCTCAAGTACATGTGGCCTGAGATGCAGCCCTGCCTGTTTCAGAAAATTCAGAATACTTTGTGTGTGTACAGCTTTATTACTCCTCCCAAAATGTAACACAACCATCTGTGGAATTTCAGGTTGGTGTTACTTGCCTCAGTGAAGTGAAAGACTCTTCTACAGTGAGTAGAGAGGACAGCTAATACACTGCTAAGAGTCTGAAGAGACCTTGTAAGACCACACAGGCCAGCATCAAAACCAGAACATGCCTAGGAGTGGAAAGGTCTGGTGTGTAGAGTTACATCAGACACCTTTTAAACTGTTTCGTATCTTCAAAAGTAACACGTGCCATTTAACATATCTTAGAAAAACCTTAAAGTACAACATATGAGCTTCAATGCTATTTGGAACTTCACAAGGGCTCAGCTGTGTCTTTGGAAGAGCCTTAATGTTGGGCCTTATCAAGTCCCTAAAAAGGCATCAGTTGGTGACTCCTTTTGACAGAATCCAAGTTAAAAGCACTAATGAAAGAGCCTTCCCTTCAGTTTACACATTGGAAAAAGTGCCTTGAAAATAAGAAGCTGTAGTTAAGGCAAGGAGAGCAAAATGCAAGGAAGTGAACTGCCTAGCCAGGGGAAGAGACAGACAGGAAAGTCAGCTTGGATTACCTGATGAAGCATCTATAGGTTTGGTCAATGAATTCACTGCACCATCTTCCTCAAAAGCCAATTTGGGACTAGAAGGTAGTGTAGCAGCATCATTCAAGTTTTGATTACAGTTACCAGCAGAGATGCTGTCCGAGCTCAGTTTGCTTGACTTGGAATGTACCCCAACGTCAATGAACTCCTCAAAAGTCCATGAACCAGATTTTCCATTAAGATTCTGAATAAGTCCAATTGTATGGTCAGCTTCATGAACACCCAACTTCCCCGAGTCATCCATAATCATTCCTTGTGCAGGATGGCTACAAAAAAAAGAGAATGGATACTTGTATTGCAGTTTCCACGTGTTTAACCTTTACACTGATTCCAGGACAGATAACTAACAGTCAGCATACTCTGCAAAGCACTGAATATCCCACAGGATATTCCCAGACAAGCTTCAGCTGCCACATAGGATCTCCCCTCCAAGAGCCAATGGGGAAGAACAACTCAGCAATATATACCCATTTTTTACTGTACTAACAGCCCTCAGGTAAGGTTCCTGCCTGTAGAATATTTGATAGGAGAAAGTAACAAGTTTAAAGCCTTGATTATTAAGTCTTGATTTTTGTAGGGTGAATTTTTCTTTTTTTTTCCCTCCAGCTAAGACTTTTTGAACACAAAACTAAGTCTCAGAAGACCAGCAATATTTAAAACAGACTCAAAAGCTAAAACCAAATTACGGATCAATTTTCACTCATTCTTTGGACAATCATGGAAATGTCTTTATATTCCATCACTGGAGGAATTACATTAATTTATCATCACTTTTAAAAAGTGTTCACAATGTCATTTCTAAATCATTAGCATTTAGATGAGCAAATGCAACTAGCATCAGAGGACAAATTTTCCAGTAGTAGATGAAAATGCTTTACAGTAAAAAAAAAATTTTGAAATAGTAAAAAACCCAAATTCCTCGCTAAGGGAGGCTTCTGCATTGTATCTGGTGTTTCAGCACAACCAAAAGTGTTCTAGAGCTTTCTGTAGGTTATTCTTCCTTTCCAGTGTTATCCTTCTCCCTCTTGTTTAATGTTTTGTTAACGACAAGAACTGCAAGGCATTTCAATGGAAAAGGTTTCAAGCCAATGTCAGTTTTTATAATCAACATTGCCATGTTGCTGGCTGTGTGTCTCACTCCTCAGCAAAGGCAGCACTGTTAACATGGTGCCATCTAAACAATTACCCTTTGCTCCCTGCTCTGTGTGAGCTGACAGCACACACCACAAGGCTGGAGAAAGGCACACAGACACCACAAAGCCAGCAAGGTGCTGCAGACAGCACTGCATTTATTTAAACACAGACAAGAGCTTTCTTGTGTGAGAGCTAAGTGCTCCCACAGCACAGCAGACTCACCTGGAATCCTTTAGTTCAGTAACAGACAGAGACCCCTCGTCACTTTTCAAGTCACTTCCATTCATGAACACTTCACTGGCCTTCAACTCTGACTCATCTTGTGCCTCAGATTCTGCAGAGATCATGCTTTGTGCAGTCTCTAAACAATCCTCTGCCTCCCCCTTGATGTCCTGGAGCAAGTCAACACCATTTAGCTTTCCTGAACGTTGCCGGGGGAGGGAGGAGAGAAAACAAAATACAAGGGGAAAAAGAACTTGAGTAGCAGAATTGCTATTCTAGATGAATAAAATATAAGTGCCAAAATAACCTTTCCTAGCCAAAACCTGAGGCACTTGGCTTCAAGAGATTCATTTGTCTATAGACAAGCTGTCTATACCAACGTGAAATTTGTTTTCCATTTTTAAAAATCCACTTGTAAAATGAAAGCATGCTGCCTGCATTTCATTCTCAAATAATTTTGACTGATTGTCTGTTCAAGGGAGTCCCCCTGGCATCTCTGGGACTGGTGTCTCAGACCATCCCAGTGCTGTCAGGACTGACCTTTTCAACAGAGCTTAAACATCACTGAGACTCACTGCCACCCAGGCCTGACTCACTCAGCTTCCTTACCTGGTTGATCAGTCTTCTCAAGACCCAACTCTTCCTCCTCTTCAATATCCTCTCCCTCCATCACCTCTGAGGCAGACTTTCCTTCATTCTGCAACTGAATTGCCACAGTGTCACTTGGAACAACTCCCTGCCTCTACAGTTTCACAAATTCAGTCACAGCTCCTACATAAGACCATTCTGTGCCCAGAAGTGAGGCCACATGAGTTCAAAGGCTCACAGACAACCAGGTCACCCAGCAACATGTGCTCTGCTGAGCCAGAGCCTGTGGGACCCACTTCCACCTCCTACCTATCATTCCTGAGTTCCTTTCCCCCTCATTTCTCCAAGGTGTGTGCTAAATTTTTATTGATTTTCAGCTATTGGAAGACTTGAATATTTGAATTTCAAAGAAGAACAACTATTTCTCAATATGCACAATTTTTCACAAAACTCAGGTCACTGCATTAACAAAAATACATCCAGTTTAATGTAGCAAAAGCAATCCAAAGAGAATCCAAGACTTCCTTTAAGCAAACAGATGATGCCAGAAATCTAAGTTTTCTGGGAATAAACAGTCCTGGCAGAATGCACACAGTTAAAAAAGAATACATTACTAACCAGTGTTTGGTTGAAACAGTGGTTTAAAAACCAGTCTGGAAGTGATAACACCAGATAACATTGTGTCTATACGCCTGGAACAAAAATGTAACAAAGACTCTCCACAGAGCAAGCAAAGCAAAAGAATGTGTGCATTGGCAAGCTATTGGAAATTACTCTGGTGCACCAGAACTTTCCACTTCCTGTGGAAGCCATTTTGTGTAAGGATAACAGAGGAAGAGAGGATACAAGGCAAAAAGTCCTATTCTGTCATTATACAGATCCAAACCAAAAAGTACCTTGGATTCGTTTTGATCCGATTTTCGTGTTCTTTTCATTATTTCTTCGATTCTCTGTTAAAACATGGAGAACATTTACAATGACATACAGAGCTTTATATTTCAGCATTCTGGTTAAAATTCATCAATCATAATGTATTTTCATATTTCATGAGTGTACCATTTTCATCACTGTTTTTAAATTTCGCAAACCAGAGCTGGCAGTCTTTAAAAAAACACACTTCTATTTAATTGCATCTGAGACCATTTGCCTGTTCATTTTAGGCTGAAAATTCAAAACAGGCTACCTTTTTTCTTTCAAGCCTTTCCTGCATATTTTGCTGCATAATCCTCTCTCTTTCCAGTCGCTGTCTTTCAGCCTCTTCTTGAGCTTTTGCTTCAGCTTCTTCTCTCTGAAAATAAAACAAAAAGAAGAGAGCACCCAGTGCATAACTTATTTCCAACAGTAAAAAGCAAAGGAGTTACAGAATCTGGTTCAACACAGACAGGAACATCAGATAATCACTATCTAATATGACCACACACTATAACTAAATGTCAATTACCCAGTTATTGACATGAAATATATATTACTATGACATTCAGAAACTGAAACCAACTATAATGAGGTAATGCAAATGTTCTGAATGTTGCTGAGCTACTGAATGTTGTTGTTCAGACTATGCTTTGGGATGAACATTTGGCTAACGAGGACAATCTACAAAGTAACAAGACAGCAATTAAATTCTAAATGTGTCAAGGTTAACTTAAAAATCTTGGCAGTCAGGTATTGCTACCAAGACACTTGGTGCTGAACATTTCTACTCCTTCTACACTGGAAAATCTTTTCCAGTATAACTGGAAAGAAGATAGAAACATAGTTAACACTCTGAGTAACTGTTCTTAACAAACATTTAAAGAAATATCCAGACGCATGGCAAAGCCATTCACAGCTCTTTGAACACAAATAATTTCAATGTAAAACTGCTTTAGTTTTCAGAATTAATCTAAAGAAAGCCTGCTTTCTGCAGAACTGCTCCCTTCAGTTGAAAGGATGCCTTTGTAAAGGTACACGGTTACTTGCTGTGGAAGACTATTCAGCAATAGGAAAAGCAGACTTGGAAACACTACCAGTCTTTCTTTGAGAGGAATCAGAGTAAACCAGATTATTTTCCAGACAGACCATCTCCTTGTAACTCACAGCAGTCTGCTGGTAAAGTGGGCTCAGTACAAATATTTTACATATGCAAAAGAGCATCCCTGATGGCTAAAAAAAAATTCCAAAATAGCTGCTTCTGCCCACGTTTTAATTTATTAAATCCTAGGGGAGGAAAAAAAATCACGGAGACCAGGGCAAGGAAAGGACCTACAGACAGTCTCAAATCCATCTCAGACAGGATGAACTCAGAACA
Organism: Leptocoma aspasia; assembly: GCA_013399835.1. Taxonomy (NCBI): domain Eukaryota; kingdom Metazoa; phylum Chordata; class Aves; order Passeriformes; family Nectariniidae; genus Leptocoma; species Leptocoma aspasia. The sequence goes on along the minus strand of VXAX01007434.1, from coordinate 3,364,028 downwards.
TCATGTCTGACAGAGATTTGTCAAAACCATTCTGTGAAAGAAAAATCAAAGACAACCCTCCTGAAACCACAGCAGCAGCTTCTTCCAGGAACACAGCTGGAGCCACAGACCTGCTGCTGAAGCTCTGCGAGCTTTTCCTGCTCTTCCTGTTCCCGACGGATCCTCTCCTCTTCAGCCTGTCTTTGCTGCTCTTCATATGTCAGTCTCTTTTCCTCCTCCTGCTTCTGGAGCTCCTCCTCCCGCCGTGCTTTTTCCTCAGCTGCTCTCCTGGCCATTTCTTCTTCTCTGATTCTAGAGTTTCCAAGGTACAGATTACTGGGTATTTATTTCTCTAAAAGTATGCATGCACAAGAGACAGAGTAGGAAAGCAAGAAAGTTCTAGGCAGTCCAGTCAAAAACTAACTGCATAAAGACACTTTCTGGTGTGGATTTACAAATGCCACCATCCAGACTTGTCAAAGGGAAAATCAGAATAACTTGGAAGAAATTATCTGTGAGTAAATGCTCTTTGCTGATTAAGTCAAGGCAGGTTTTTCCAATAACGGAGTGTTTGACTGAGCACTGGGTTAAGCAATGACCATTTAATAAAAACCATCTGCAACCATGACATGAATGAAGCTTATAATCACTGTCAAACGTAAATTTAGTGGGATTTCCTAAAAGACTCTTTCTTCTATAGCCTAATTCAGAGATACACTGAAGGTGCACACTGCCAGCTCTTGCAGACATACAGATCAGATCTGATGACATATTTCTGATAAAACACCTAGAGCAGATTATATGCAAGTTTCTGACAGTTTCATATCTGCAACTGGGAAACAGACAAAATCTGACATTCCACTCTGTTCCTAGAAGCAGACAGGTGACCCTTGATCTCGAACAAAGTTAGTCAGCACTAACTTAGCTGTTTATTTTTAACAACTTCTATGCAGTGAACCACATGCACACTGATTTAACACTTTGAATTACTTGCCTGCAACATTCCTGATCCATAATTCATATCACTATAGTGAGATTTAGTGTACCATCAAACCACTGCCTAAGCTGATCAAAGGAAAGTTTAATACAGACAGGTTGACTCTTTCAAACCAAATACAAACAAGCCAAACACGAGTGGTGCAGAAAGCACACTCCAGTTGTGAAACAAACCCCACAGGTGTCTGGAAGGAAAAAGAAGCAGTGACTTCACAGGGACTGTGTATTACACATATACTGAGATATAAACTGATGTTACACACAGTAACCTGTCCCAGGTTGGTGCCAGTGCCTCTCAGCTTCAGGAACTGTATTAACATTTGCAGGAACTTAAATTAAAACTTAGAAAACATACACAGCTGGAGTGTCCCTTCCAACCACACCCCACCACTGAAAGCATCCCTTCCTTCCCCTCAATTGTTACCTTTCCTCTTCTTGTCTCTGAATTCTTTCTTGGTCTTCACGCTCTCTTTGCTCCCTTGCCAGACGTCGCTTCTCTGTCAAGATTTTAGCAGCTTCTTCAGCTGTGGTGGTCCCTGCTACTGTTTTGCTACCTGATTCTGCAAAGGTTAAAAGAATCTGCTGTTAGAAAGCTCCAGGAACTTAAAATTATGAAAGATGTTACCTCTGTGAGATGAGATCTTATGGCCAATTGATTTGCTATCTTTTCCATCAGTGCTCATCACACAGTGGTTGCACCCTAATCTGTAACAGGCCCGCAAGAGCCAAAGGGGAGCCCTGAAGATGCAAAGCCACAGAATCTCACTGACACTGAAATAGTAACAGCTCATTTCAACACTGATCCAGCCATATTCCAGATGATACACTTAAAGATACTCTCCAATTATCAAAACATTTAAAAACATGTCTCTGACAAGACACCCTTATTTATGTAATGCTTGAACACTGAGAAGAAAATTGGAAAAAAAACTGATTTAGGAAATACCTTTCACTTCCTTCTGATAAAACTGAAAGCACAGGGCCCTAAAGAAGAAATTATCATTCTTTTATTTTTCTTGTTTCATAACATTAACATTCATGCCTTTATATTTACAGAGTATCTTAGAGTGCAAATGATCATCATTTTATCTGGCCTTGAAGGCACATACTAATGACTTCAGTAATACCATATTTCTATACATTAGCAACAAATCAATTTCCAATTTCCATGGAGATCAAAACAGCTTCAACCACCAGGCAAGTAGATCTCTGCAGGTCCTTCTGTTTATGCTTCTTCATGACCTGTCTGGTGTTCGGGTGTCTGAACATCAGAGGCACTATTACAAATTAACATCAGAAAAATAGTCAAAACAGAACCATCTTGCCATCCAGCTGCTCTCAATATATATATTGAAAGAACTCATTTCTATCAGTGAAATATTTCAGTTTAAATATGATTAAAGAGCTCATCATTTGAATATTCAGAGAATCAGCTCTTGATGTCAGTAGAGCAGCAGCATCATAATGTTGGTGAGGACCTGCATTTCTCCTGAACATTTCACTAATCAGCACATGTACGTTTGCATAACTTTTATAAAGCCTTGAAGTCAAGGGAATTTTAATGAACTATGACATCAGGGTTTGACCACTTGTTTTACTTCTGACCTAAAGACAAATCATTCAAAACACACTGTCATCATTAGGAACTTTAATACCTGAAAAGCTGCTTAGGCCCCATGGACACATAATTATTACCTGCAGCTGCAGAGTATAATTACACACAACAAACTCTCAGCAGCTGAATCATGGCTATTTTTTGTGCATAAAAATTGTTCTTGCAGTCCTAGGAAAAACATTTCAGCACTGATGTAGTGCAGGCATAGAGGGTGTTCTAACATTTAGATTTATCCAAAGCTGAGAAAATACCACCTCCCCAGACAACACATTGCTTCTGATGTGGGGAAAGAGTTGCAGTCATGTTGATAATAACAAGAATCAGCCATGACTGTTCCAAATTTGAACTCAGTCAAAAGGAGTCCTCCTCCTCCTCCTGAGCAATAAAGACCATTTTGCATTTATAAAAACCATTAGCAGATCTGCCTATTCAAGACAGGTAAATGTTTTTCTTCCAATATTCTGTAACTTACTAGGTTTCATTTACTGTTTCCAGTGTACAGCCATGAAGAAGTCAAAATGTCTCTCTCTTCCTCTGCCATGGGAGTGTACTTTCTGTTCAGACTACTCACTTTTTACAGCAGAGGCCATTTTTTCTTGCGTGTTTGCAATCTCTCCCAGTTTTATTAAATCTGGTTGACATTAAATGTCAGGTTTAACCTATTTCCCCTCCTCAAAACTGAAACTAAATAAGACAACCTAATGCTCAGCAAGAAGCCTAAACATTTTAGACTTAAGTTCTAGAGTTACAACATGATAATGACAGCTTAAATATGGTATCTGGTATTGACAGAAGAAAATTAGTCACAACACTTCAGAACACTGCAGATATGGAAAGAACGGGGAGGGGGAAAGAAGAAAGGGTTGGGGACCTTCCCACTGCATTTCCACTTCTGCAGTTTTATTGATGATTTCCATATGGGTACTTCAATGCTGTTTTCATCTCCATGTACCCCTGTACAGCCCATTTCCATAGGGCAGGACATGACACTTCCCAATATGATTGCTAACACCCCTTAAGAAAATTCTGACAGTCTTTTACACTCAGTTTCCTTTTCCTTGTACTCCTGGTCATTACTGGTAAGAACAGTCTTTTTATCAAAGGACCTTTTTGTAAGGGAAGGGGAAAGAGAGAAAGAGGCAAGAGAAACAATCTCTGAACATGTGCAAAGTGTAACACTAGCTGGATGGAGGGAAGATTCCAACAGATTTCAAGGTAAGCAATGAATTCACAATTAATCTAGGAATCATATTTCAAAGCCTTCAATACCCAGATATAAAATGTGAGGCTCCATGATAGTTTATTACCTATCATCATGCATAAGGTGAGAGCTCATGAAGGAGCACTTCTTATGCTTTAAGTTGAACAAGCCTTTTAATTCTCAGAGAAGCTGCGAGAGGCTGCTGCCAGAAATGACAACTGCTCCAGTCACTGAAAAATAAAAAGTGTTTTACTGCGGAACAGTATATTGCAGTAGGAAGACACAAAAAACAAGCAAAAAACTTGACTGCTGTCAGCAACAGGAAAACAAGTTCAGTTTGAAGGAGAAGAGATGGGATGAAGATACAAGTGCACAAAGTAGGCTAAACCTACAAGACCTAGAGACTGATTTGCCACATGCCATTCACTGGTGTGCTCTGACTTCAGAAGCTGTCTGGGACAGGGAATTGCACCAACCCATGGGGTGAACTGCTGACACAGACCTGTAAAATGAAAATTGCCTGGAAAACTGAAAGCAACTTCTTAGGAAAAAAGATTTTTGCCTCACATAGCAATATTGTAGTATATCAAAACATTCAAAGAGAGAAATGAAAACATCTCTTATTTTGAAGAACATGCCCACTCTTTCCTTCTGTTCTATGTGTCAAAGAAAAAGAGCTTTGCCCAGCCCCAGTAGGAATCACTACAAAGATGACTATTTTGAGATTAGAAATAAACCAAAAGGGAAACAGATAAACTGGGTTAATACAGTTTCAGAAGTCAGTGTAGAGAGGAGACAGATCAGGCATCCAAGGAACAAGGACAGATGCTCTTGCTCCAGAACAACTGGAAGATACAGGACTAGGAACCATTGTTATGGATGCTTCAATCAACTTATGACATTGATCAGAAGTGATGCTCTGAGGCACACAAGACATTTATGAGGAGTATGGCAGCACATTGGGGAATGGACGTTCGGACTGCAAAGACAAAGGATGTGACACCAAAGACAGATGTGTGACTTCGTACAAACATCCACCTCTGACAGCCAGGCTTCCTTCCACAGGAACACATGCCCAGAGAGCTGTACCATGGCTTCTTCAGCTGAATGACACTTCTTCACATCCAACAGAAGCAGTGTCAGGAGGAGCCTCAGAAGTGGCAGAGAAAAGGAGCAGCCCAGGGAAGCACACAGGAACTGCACATGCAGTAACGTGCAACAAGCACATGTTCCCACTTACCTGGTGTCTGAGGGATTCACCCCCAGTACTGCTCACTGGCTGTAATTTACATCCTAAAGATCCCTCCTTTTCCTGTCAAGGGTCCCCTAAGTCCTTCTGCACAGTGAATTGCCTGCCAGACCTCATCAGAAGGCTCTCCCAGATTCTGTTGGAGATGGCAGCTGGTGTTTTTCCTAGGGGCAGAGGCTGGGCTCCCGTGGCACAATGAAGAGGACTAGAACACTAACTGCTTATCTGGTGTATGGCTCTCCTTAATCTACCAGGATAATTTCTCAGTATGACTTATGAACTGATTACTCTGTCCAAGGCAGCAATGATTGCACATTCACTGGAACTTAGTTCAAGGCAGCTTTCAGGCATTGAGAAAACTCTCTCTCTCACCCTGTGATGAGCAGGCGCTGATTCTGTCCTCCAAGAAGGTCCCTACAGGAGGAGCATTTTAAGAACTACCAAATGAACTGAATGACCTTTTTGTAGTTTAACTACTGACTTTATAAACCTAAGCTAGTAGATCCCTCAGCTAGAGCAGCTGAAACCCAAAAGGCAAAGAGAATTTCTGCTTTTCTTAAAATTACAGTACAAGTAGTAATATTGAAAGCTCCTGACTTAAATCTCCAAGTCAAATAAACCAACTACTGCATTAAAATTCACATCCCAAAGTCATACCATGTACAATTATTATATAATCAGCAATGAACAGCTTCTGCCTTAAAGCATCCTACCCTTCAGTGCTCTGCCTCACGAGCCAGTTGTTTCCCCACTCCTAGCACACACTGGAGAGGCCTCGAGCAGGAGTGAGTCAGACACTGAGAAACACCCACCTTCTTTGGTCTTCATGCTAGCTGCTCCTGCATCCCTCTCCAAGGCTGGGGAAGCACCTTGCTCTTGTCCTATTCCTTCTGTGCTCTTATCCTTTGGTTTGCTCTCTGCTTCAGTTTTCTTTTTGGTAATGTTTGTAACACTTGGTGTGAGAGATGGACGCTGGATGGGTGCTGATTTAGAGACTGGAGTAGGAGATGGTGGCCTTTGTTTTGACACACCAGGTGAAGGTGGGCGAGTCTTCTGTCTGTTGAAATAAAGAATACTTTTCAGAGCTAACAATGAAAACTTCAACCACGCATCTGATGAGAGCAGTCTCCTTTGTTTAGTTTAAATTACATACCTCACTTTTAAAAATAAATCCACCCACAAATTACTGGTGCCTTCCCCATAAAACTCAAACCAGGATTCCAAGACACCTTGTGCACCCCAGCCTTGCTACTTGGGGGCTAACATCAAAACAGGACTGTTAGCCAAGATCTCCATTTACTCCACATCTAGGATGAACCCCATGATTCCAATCCAAGAAACTTCCTATGATAATACAGGTGGATGAGTTTATTCAAAAGCCTGGAGGCTTTTGTTGGTTTAAGTGCACAGACTGCACAGAAAATTAGGCTGTGTTTTGTCTGCACAACAAAGGTTGAAGTAAAAGCTGCATCCCTACTTTGGGAAAAGGAAATAGGACCCAAAATGAAGCCTTTTCTGTGCAAACAAGGAATAGCATAGGTCATCCAAACTCTAACAGCACAACTGTCTTAAGACAGGAAGAAACCTTCATTTTGTGCTGAATAAAAGGTGTTTACACATAACTGACTGCAGAAGGGGTTTAACTTGGACATGTACCTGACTGCAGAAGGGGATGGAGGACGCTTCACCAGATTAGCAGGAGAGGGGGATCTTCTACGGGCAGACACGGATGGTGAGGGAGGGCGCCTCAAACCAGAACCTGGGGATGGTTTTTCTGTCTCTGATTTCTAGAAGGTACACAAAAGCAAAACACTGCTGACTGTCTAGAATACATTGCAGACAGAGGAGCTGCTATTCCAACAAACAAGCAAGTGCTCAACAAGAATTTCCTTTATATGCCAAAAACACAGACCTGGTCTGTGTTTAATTTTTACATAAATTAAACTTTGGGAACCATAAGCAGCAAACAATATGCCTTCAAGATACAAGAGAGATCAAGTACCATAAAATTCCAATTTGATTATAATACTCTGTATTTTTTAGGCAAATGCTATTGTACATTTCATTAATGCTTATTGAAAGCAGCAGCAAAGAGGTGAAACAGGATCCCATCCTGAGCTGTTCCAACCCCCAGATTAAAAGAAACTTAATTCCTGTGTGTTTTCAACAAACCTGGGTTGAATCAGGTGAACTTGCATCAGATGAAGACACAGATGACTTCAACCTGTCGATGCTACGGCTGCGCACTGGCACTTTAGGAGCTGGGACTGGGGAATTGATGGAACTGGCTGAAGCTGAACGAGGACAGAGGTGAGATTCTATAAAAGTTAGGAATTTGACAAGACAAAACAAGAACCGAGTGCACAGCATAAGAACAGGAGAGAAGGAAGAGGGAGAAAAAGAGAAAGAGAGATTGTGTGTGTTAGAAACCGTACAGGGAAACACCGCAGGCAGCGCACAGTGCAACGGGCCACGGACAGACACCACCACACAATTAGTACTTGGGAAGCAACAGCACCAAGAATAAACACTCTGAAAGCAGCAGTCTAGAGCAGATAAAAATAAAATGCTTTTCCAAAAATGGACCAAATTTGCAGTACACCAGTGTTACTTTAATTTTAGTCAAGTTGCATTCGATCACAAATGCTTCTGTTTTAATGGCTTAGCATCTTTCCTGACAATTTAGTCATGACAGGTTGAGATTTTAAGCATGTTTCCTCTATACTCAAGGAGGAAACCTCCCTTCCTTTCAAAAGTGGTGTAAAATAAATCTATCAAGAGAAAAAGGTCAACTATTTAACTATGATACCTTTCCTACCTGAAGTGTCCATCTCTTCACATACAAGATATTGAAAGAAATTTTATCTTATTACTTTTTTACTAACATGATCACAGACAGACAAGCACATATAGATGCAAAAATATTCTAAAACTAGATATTGGATTCTTCTATAATTCAAATAAATTGTGACAAATGCAGCACTTAGTTTTGTAACTTTATGGAAAATACATTTTATTTTTGTATTTGCAGCATTTGTGCAAGGAGACCTGCATTCTGTTTGTGCACAGGTTGTGTTAAAGCACAGGTACTTTTTTACTGAAATGAAAAAAGTACCTCTAAGTAAACTTATAAAAACATATCTTTAATTCAGCAATAATGAGTGTCACATGCTAACAGTAACAGAAAAAAAGATGGCATTTCCCCACATGACATGAAGTATTCATGGTAAAATAAAAGCAGCACATACACAGCTGTGTAAAAATATGACTGTTGACTACAAACCAAAAAATAAAAACTGATTATTAGACAAGAGGAACAGTGTGGAAATGTCACCGTTACTGACAAGGACCAAGTAAAATGGTGTAAGATAAAAAATAAAGATGGGATTTCATACTCAAGAAGAAACAAGCAAAACTGGGAACACAAGTTGTAAGGTAAAAGAAGAGAAAGGACTCCACATTGGTTCCAGAGATGCATTTACTGGGGCATTATTAATTAGCCAGTAACAATTCTAGGACATGTGGGATGCAGCTAGGGGGGCTTGCCCACGATGCAAATTCCTGTTCTAGTAAACTGAGCCCTGATGTGGACATATCAGGTCAGTCTGGACCAACATAAAACTGCTTTAGTCAGCCAGGGTTTCTCTCTTCTCCTATTATACCTTGACTTCTATCAGCTGAACAAAGCCAGCTCAGGGTTCCTTGTACTTATCTTAAGGCAACTCTATTGTCATGTTCCTGCAAGAGTTTCTTCACCTAAAGAAATTTAGGTTTTGCACTTTGAAATTATAGGTTTGTTTGGGCTTTTTTTCCTTTCATTATCTAGTACTGCTCTAACCAGAATGTCTCAGATTGAATTGAGGGTACAAATGCAGATCTCTGTCAATTAAAAATACCACACACAAAAGCCCCAGAATGAACACCAGCATCTGGTTCTCTGCAGAGCAAGTAAACCAGCACTGGAGTTTAAAAGCCAACATTATTCTATGCTTTGTAAAGTAAACATGCAACACAGCATATGAATTGGGTATTAAAGACCACAGAAAATACCGGGTAAGTAATATCACACACAACCATGGATTAACTGTCTGATTCAGACAGAAGTGTAGCACAGTTAGCAGCTATCATCTAAGTTCTTGCTTGAAGAGCAACTGTGTAAGGCTTTGAGGCTTTGCTGCCCTCCTGTTACCTGAGGGGTCCTGTCCATCAGCCAAGGTAGCAGCACTTTTACTCCTAGCTAGGGAGGCCTGTGTGGGGGCGAGGAGGCGGCTGATTACGCTACTGTCCAGGGGACTGAGCTGGGAGCGACGAGCTGGATGACAGGAACAAACCAAAAAGGACCCAACATGAAATCATATCATGGAAAAGACAAGCAGTACAAAGCAAAGGAAGACTGAGCATTGTTGCAAATTGTAACGGTTTTGGAAGAACAATACTGAAGTCATGGAGGGGGAATTCCAAACTAAAAGCACAGAAGGGTTAAACACTGCAATCTCTTATGTTGCACTTCTTGTTCTTGCCTTGCTTAGTACAAGTCATTTTAATGTGCAGAGAGTGGCACATGTACAACAGAGGTGAATGCTGAATCCAGTCAAAGTATGAGATGTTTTTGACTGAGCTCTTCAGAGCTACATTCTCTAGATTGCAGGAAAGGCTGTTTTGATGTAATAAACAGAAGGCTTGCAAGTCAAAGCGAGCAGTTATGGTCAAGCATTGCCTGCACACACAGATTCACATGGACAGCACCCATCATTCTCTCATACAAGAAAGATTCTGAAGCAGAAATAATTTCAACTGTTGGCAACAGCTGCTAAAAAGAAAAGTTTCAGAATTGTTAACTCAGAGGGAAAAACACGTTACACAAGGTGCTACTCTTCAGGTTTAGGAGGAATTCCTAGGAAAGAGGTTATTTGTAACCTAGTGGGGAATACACAGACTGAAAGAGACTGAAGTGATAACAGGTTTCTTCCTTCTGCATGCACATGGTTTACACCAGCAGCAGGAACAGAGAAGTTACTTTTAAACTGAATAATGAAAGGGAACTTAAAAAAGCAAAGGTAAGATTTAACTAAGAAGTGAACAGATCAGTGACATTTTTACCATTTCTGACCCTTAAATCTATTAGCTCTCAAATAGATTGCTTTCTTAAGCAGAGAGACACATTGCTATCTGCTTGCAGTGCCATTTAATAAAGACAAAGGCCTTCTTAGAGGATTTCATTTTTTATCCAGAAGTAAAAATTTAACTTTTACCATTTTATCTTTAACTCTGGGTAACTAAAAAGCCATTAAAAAGTCCTAGAAATTTAACAGCCTAGGAAACTAGTGAAATCAATCCAAACTTTAAAGGCTTTAAAAAAAATACTCAGTTTTATGAAACAACCACCTGGTTTTTCTTCCTTTTTCACTTTTTCTAGCTCTGGAGAGGATTGGGGTTTACTACTCATTCTACTCAAAGATGTGCTCCTCTTCTTTTCTGTTCCTCCTAGAGACCGAGTGTAAGGAAGATTATTTTTAACAAGATATGATTTTCTAAATTGCCATCCCATGCTTTGTTTTTACTAATCAGCTAAAACCATCAATGTATCATTACATGAAGCACTGTTTTCTCATGAGTTAAATGGTTTGGCTACCATTTGTCTACTTTCCCCCCACCCTTCCACTTTTCAGAGGAATAAGGCTGGTTTAGAGACAGTTACCCAATATCTGGCACTGCAAGGTGCATAATGATATTTATGCCACAGTGCACAGACTGCATGAATGCCCGAGTGAAAACACTTATAATGGAACTGGGACATGGTTTAAAGTCATCTTCAAACACCCCATTTACTGCCTCCCAATTCTCAAAACAAACTGGTTTCTAGCACCTTTCTGTTCCACCTGCGAACCTTTGGGTGCTGCCTGCTGGGAGTGTGGAGGGACTTTGTTACTCAGTCTGTTTAATGAGGCACTTCTCTTTGTGGTACCTGGAAGTGAAAGTGCATGGATTAATTATGCTGAAAAGCCCAGAGGTCCCCTCCAACACCTGCCCCACTTCCCTAAGAGAGAGAGGAATGATTAAGTTGCTTTATAATATTGAATTCTTCAGAAGCAGAAAAACTGGATCAGGGAAGAACTGCTTTATATAAAGCATTATTTATTTTATTTCTGCATGTTTCTGATCACAGCAGCAGAATGTCAGCCACAACAGATTCTTGTTTGACCTACTGAGGCCACCCTTATACACCTTTTAAAATACATGAGAATTTTAAAAGACAATTGCTCACATTCTCTATGAGTATGAGTGAGCCTAGAATTAACACAGAACACAGCATTAAGTGGAGATACTCCACTGATCCAGGACAAGCATCATCTTATTTCCACATTCTGCTCATTCACCTTCCCAGGCACACATGCACAACAGAAGCAATCTGGTTCATTCTGTGACTGTTTCTAATGTCCTGTGAATTTACCCATCTTTTTACCAAACTGACAATTCTCCCTGAGTGTCATTGAGAACACAGGATCACTCTAAGTCAGCCTGTACATTCTGATCACATAGATCACTTTAAGTCCTGTCCAAATTTGTTGTATTTCAAGCCACCTGAGAATATTTTCTCCAAAGTGACTAAGGATTCACAAAGGATTTCAGGGTATGACAATAAGTTTGAAAGCAATCCCAATTAGTTGATAATTAGTGACTTCCTTTGTAAGAGGTTTAATTTGTACTTTACAGCCCTGCTTCTGACTCATATCCAAAGCTGAACCCTGCAGACACATACTATATAAATATAATTTAAAATCACAAGGAGCCTCCAGTGACTCAGAGCCCCTGCCAGTATAAATATAGTCACTGATTTCCCTATCAGGCACACAGTGTATGAGCACAAATTTTTCTGCTGCATCACCTTCCAACACCACCCAGCAAAACCACCTTTAGCTGTGCCTGTGTCAGGGATTCTTTTAGCACAGTTTGCTTGATCAGAGGCTGCAGACTGGCAGAACACTGTAGCACAGACCCAGCTGAATCTGCTTTTGTATTAAACAGCTTTTAGCTTATTCATCATTTTAGACAAACAAAATAACAAAAGCAAAAACCTCCATATTTGCAATACAGGCAGGTTTCTCTGAAACTCTGGAAAATTTCCAAATAACAAAATCTCTTGCTAAAACAAGCCAAAATACGTGCTCTTACAAATAGTTTTTATTTATCTTAACAATTATATTACGACAATTCCTTGTCAAAATTGATTTTTTTCCTTCCTATTGACAATCAAATGACTGAAGATATAAAGCAGAAAAAAGGAAACTTTATTTTCGTATTATTTCTATTTTGCTGAAATTTTGGGGTCTGAATTAAGGCATGCAAATCCATAGAGATGATGGGAAATTATCTGTGAATCATTCACCAAGATTTGACTTTAGCAATAGAATTACAGAAATAAAAAACAAAAAAAAGCAGCAGTTTTTACCCTTGCTCTTCTCCTCTAACAGAGATCACATCAACTGGGTCAAAGCCCTGAACAGTCAGGCTGGATTAACAAATTGCATGAAATGCATCTGAGATCAAAATATGAAGTGAGTCACACAGCAGGGGAGGAGGGAGGAGTTTTCATTCCACCTCCTGTCTCCTCCCCAGCCACAGCTGAGCAGTGCCCTGCTCCCAGCAGCCACACACCCACACTTACTTCGGTCTGAGGCATTTGAAAGAGCTGCATGCGAGGAGGACAGGCCTTTGCTCCCAGCACTCTCCGCCTGTTTGAGGTTGGCTGTGGAGGGCGAGCGCTTGCTGGCTGTGGAGAGAAGTGATAACTTTAGGACTTGCCTTCACACTGAGCCTTCCCACCTTGCTGAGAGCTCACTCTCAAAGCATTATATCCTGAAAGCTATTTCCACTTTTGTTTGATGACAACACAAGTTATTTTGTTTTCCTTTAAACAGGCTTGATACCATTAGCACCAGTTGGGACAGGCACAGAAAAGGCAGAGTTTAGTGGAGTCATGCCAGGATTTATGCATATGTGTGCAAACAAGGGATTTTTAAACCCCGTGTCCCTAACATGTAAAGACAAAAGCTACTGAAGTTGTCTGTTGTTACCAGACTGGCAAGACAAAATAACAACAAAATCTGGAAAATCTCTTTCTTCATTCCTGCCACACAGGTATGTCAAGACAGTTTTTTAATCACTAGTTAATTAATGCAAACGAAAACAAATTATTTTGGAGGAATAAAACCAAGTCCTAAGGAAAGGCAAGAAAGCATTCCTATTTCTGACTGCTTCACAAAGGTTGCCCTATTTTAGAAATTGCCAATTTTTCTCTAAAAGTTACTCTGAAGTTAATGTTTCCTATCAAATCTGCAATTTTTCAGAAAAGAACTGCCGCAAGACACAATTTTTTTGGGTATGTGTATACAGACACATACACACACACAAAAATCACATCTCCTGTGGCAGAACTGCAAGTTTATTACAAGGCAGACAAATACCTGCTTTTTAATTTCAAATAATGTACTTTCAGGATGAACACTACTCCAGAGTGTGAAAGCCTTGGAAAAGCTGTTGCTATAGGAACTCAGTAAGCAGAACACATTAATGTACACAGAGTGGTGCAGACCAGCACAACACACACAAAATTCTATACATCTAATACAAGTAATCGATTTTACTGACATACTGGACAGCAAGGATGATTAATCTGAACTCATTAGTGCATAAGTACCAAAGGACACAGCAGCACTACTCACCACAGAGGCAACATCTTTTCCCTTTGCCAGCATGCTGCAACAGCCCCTTATAGCCAGAGCCAGGACATAAGGATTCCTATTGACAGCACTATGGGAAGCTCTTGGGACAGTGAACAAGAGCAAAGTCCCCACAGGATAAGAGGGAGATCTACTGAATCTAGCTTGAAATGAAGATCTGAGCTTAGTGGATGCTTTCCCAACATAAAAAAATAAGAAAAAAAAAAGGGGGGGGTATTTTATGAATGGAGTCTGACAACTGGGATAACTGAACAGCCCTAAGAGGTTTTATATATGAAAATCAGGAAGCTCATAATTCATGCATTCGGGTGCTTCTGAAGGGGAAGGCTACCCTCTAGTGTCTGCTCTTTAAAGGAAATCCTGGCTCCTGCCTGAACTCAACTAAGTCTAAGGCCTCCAGACATCACAGAGACATGTCACACAAATTTCTCTTGGTTCAATCTAGCACTTCAGCACTTGCATGAAATCTGAGATTTGGTCTATCACCTACTGGGACCCAGGTACAGAGGTCAATGCTTTTTTGATCAATACATATGCATGATCAGATGGCCTCAACTTTTTCCCTATCTCATTCACAGAACAGCTTCTGCAAACTTTAAAGCTTCTTTCTCTAGTAAAAGAAAAAAAGCTTTAGAAGACAGGCAGGATATTCCTGAGCCAGTCAGTCTTGTTAGGTAACACCATTTGAAAAAGTACCCCAAATATCTTTGGGGGAAAGTTAGAAAACTTCCATCAATGGGTTTGAAATACAAGAAGCACACAGCCCATGTGACACCAACTTCTCTATTTTTCTAATGGAAGGGGGAAAGCAAACAGCAGAGCTAAAGAAAGCACATCTGCCATGCAGCAGGACTTGGAACTGGGCAAGGAGCTGGGAAACATGGGATCTTAAGAAAATCACTCAGAGTGAGGAGCTTTCAATCCTCACAGGGTTTCACTAAGAGAAGATGCTGCAGCCTGAGGCTGGATAACATTAGGCTATGTGAAATAAGATTAGCTGTCTCTCACTTCCTTCCAAATTTCTACTAGGACAAGTAAGCTCTTTATTTAGCAAGGAGAGGCTCTGGCAGCCCTGTTTCTATTCTAGTAGCACGTCTCCAGTCCTGATGCACCTGAACCTCTGGTTCTGCTCAGCAGGCACCACTAAAACACCCCCTTTACCAGGACTGTCATCAAGGATGCTTTATTGCACAGCCTGGCCATCTCTCTTGGCAGACCCACACCCTGCCTGCTTCATATTAGCACTGACAGCAATGCCATTAATGTAACACTTGACTCTGGGGCTTTCATCCATTTTTACATTTCACCATCAGCGGGATCCCTGCTGTGGTCTCATGAATCACACTCAACATCCCACAGAACTGCTGATGGCTGGGGAAATGTTCCATTACATGGGCTTCACTTTCCAGAGCACACCATCATCCAAAACCTCTGCTCTGCCACTCAGTGTTCCTAAGTATTGCTGTTGACACACCCAGTTCACGGAAGACATATCTGATTCTACACTTTTTTTGCACAGCACTACAATAGACAAGAACATCTTTTGTCCTAAAATAATTAAAAGAATATTTCAAATCAGTTCCCCAAATGGTTCTCATTTTAAGAAATGGGGCTTTAATCCCAAATCTACCACAGAATTTGATAGTGGAAATATAATACTGCATTGAAATTTGCTCCAGACAGGCAGTTAGGGAAGATGCACTATTCAGCCACAATGATGTAATGGAGTAGAGCTCATATGGTGTCATTTTTCAGAGTAAAAAAAAAAAAAGGCAATTGTTGTCTTTCCAGAAAATATGCAAATATAAAGCAAAATGGACCATATAAGGATTTTTTAGAAAGCCAGCTGGACTTAAGTATCCCACACAGCTTAGGTAGATTTTTAATAGTAATTAAGTAATGAGCTCTCTGAGTTAAAAAGAACTACACTCTAATAGGAATAAATATGAGAAATGCAAAACCAGTCACGGTTCCACATTATCCACCCCACACATCATAGCTTCATGTTTGAAACATTAACATAAAATCAAACACATTTTTAAAACAATGTGGGTGCACAAAGGTTTGACTAGGACATTGCATTACCTGTTTATCTCAATAGCAATTTTTTTTCCAGATTGGTGCCAAGTTATCCAAATTGATCTACTGCTGCTGAACTATCTGCATACAGTTACTTTACGATGCATAAATCACAGTTAAGCACCTATTATTATATCAGGAGCATTTGTGTTGGAAGATATTTTATCTTAAATGTGCTTCAGCAGCACTGAAGATCTTCCTCCACAACGGAAAGGACAGACAAGGCTCATTTCCTCACATAAATCAGGAGAGAGCAAAGAACAATATTTTGTGTTTGTTACTAGAATAAAACCCAGTGCTTTCTTAAACATTGAAGGCAAATGTGATTTCCCATTTTCAAGGTTAAATTATATTTGGTAGTGTGAGATACAGTAAATGGATTTATGTGTGTATCCAAGGAACACATGTAAAGGAGATAAACCAACCCAGCCAAACTGGCTGATTTTGGAGAAAATTAGGGGCTCATGATGTGAAGGGTAAGGGAAAAGTTAACTAAAATACACATGCTTCTGCTGTGCTGCCAGAGTAGTCAAACCATACTCAGTCAGACTTTCACTGCATTTTCAAGTCTCACTTGTCTGTCACAGACAGCTGCACTGCATTAGTAACGTTGTGGGCATGCACAGACTGTCAGGATTCAGATTCAGCTGGGTCTCAGCTGAGAGTTTTCATCTCAATCCAGCTAGAAGAAATAATTTTGCTTATTAAACATATGTATCAGTGATCCAAAGCATTTCTATCAATGGCTCAGTCTGTGCACTGGGAAGTGCCAGAATTCCAATGAAAACACATTTCATGTATAGAATGATCTTTAGATAATTGGGACAGCTCTGATTTTGCAAAACCCTTCATGGAAAAAGTATCAAACTGCACAAGAAACCCATTCGCTTCCACAAAGTTTCACCAAAATATAATTTGATTTTGCAAATGTTACTTCAACAGCTGGTAAACCAAAGCAAGAAGGAAACAAACCAAGCCCTACCAAGTACTTTTTGCAAATTAGGAAGCAATGAAATAGTCTGAAATTGCCCTTAAACCCTCCAAATCTTAGACCACTGAACTAATTTATATTCAAATACTTGCCAGTAGGAATTTCTCTTCTCCCTGTGCTGTATCCAGACCTCTTTAAAAACCCAAATGCACATAGCTTTTGGAATTTTCCCTGAAAATTCCCTCAGGATGCCATGACTTAAGCTGTAGTTGAATTAGCTGGGAGGGATAGCCAAAATGAGGGGGGCTGCTTTCTACTTAGGGATCACATTTGTTGCACAGCTGGCCAAGATCCAGGAAAAGATCTATACGAAGATGGTTTTCCTTAGTGTGAAAAGAACTCAAGCTGAAAAGGTTAGTAGTGAGTGTAAAATAACAGAAAATTTTAGAAATCAATACCACCAGTTCCACCTTCATCTGTGCTCTGTTGTTCTGTAGAAGAAGAAGGTTTGTAAGCTAAATCACAAGGTCAAATAGCAAAAAAATGCACGTTAACCAAAAAATAGGGATGCTGTATATCATAATAGCAACTAATATCAAAGCACTTTCCAACACGTTACAAACACACACTCAAGCTGACAGAAAATGACAGTACCACACTCAGTACAATTCCATCAATACAGAAGATAGGCTGAATTGAACCATTTTTTGATTTATTTTATTCCTGGCCAATAACTTATTTATTGGTGGTTAGGTAGTGCATGAAAAGATCCCTTCCACTGCAGTCTTTACTTGCTGTCCGATTTCAGAATGTTTACAAGCAGAAACAGTTAATTTTGAAACAGGAAATTATCTGAGTTCAAATTAAAGACTGTTAAAATGCATCACCTCATGCAGAATAGAATCTATGCTCCAAGAAGCTTGGACTGTCCACTGCATCTCCCTTATCCATTACTGGGCATTCAAAGAATCAGTCAGCATTCCCTAACTCCATGGGTGTGTCTAAAACATTTTACATGTGATATTAGAGTACAACTGGGTATTTTTGGTTTTATCACCAGTCTTAGCACTCCATTACATGAACTGCATTTGAAGGACTCTGAATTATCTTAATATTACAGATGGTAATTCCCCTTATCTGATGTTTGAGGGCTGGCAGTGCTGTCACGTGTTGTATTTCCCATGGAGCTTCTCTCCAGCTCTTCCCAAGGTCAAAAATAGCTCTAAGTCAGAGCAGCATTTCAGGGCAAGTACAGATATGACATTTTCCCATGAGCTACCCATAGATCCTGCTTTAAGATCCAAGACAGGAAAGGATGTCCCTATGAACAGTGCTGCATCTGCCAGTGTTCACCCAGAATATTCTGTGATTTTAGTCCTACTGAAAACAGTGCTGCTCACCTGTTTTGCCTTCTGAGTCTGGAGTTACAGACCCCCCCCACGACCATCTCTTCTGTCGTGTTTCCAGCCGCTGATTCCGTTCCAAGGTGCGATGCAGAACTGCTTCATAGCGCTCCTACCAAACAACATCTCCATGAAGCTTGTCACTGCTCACCACAGCCACACCAGGAAACAAAATATAGACACCCCCCCACCTCTGTGTGATTTATAATCTGTTTTACCAGGCTTTTGTTACAAAAATGATCATGCAAAGAATGTTGAAGGCAATTAATGGCTTCAAAACACTGCAAACGTGATTAGGTTGAGCTAAAGCACAGATAATCTATTCTACTCTTTACTTAAAATAGCCACCTATTATAGATTTCCTATTCAGTAAACAGCACTACTTATTTTCTAAATAGGGATGAACCCCAAACTGAGCAAAAGTAATTGGTTAACTTCATCATATAAATAGTTTGAAGGGTATTTCTAAAAGGTGATAAAAATTCTCCATTATAAAATACCAAGTATAAAGTTATTTGTATTTTCAAAGAACTATGAAAACAATGACCCAGGTTCTAAGAGACACTGACATTATGAGAGATGTGATGAAATCAGGAACAGTAAGACATAAAGCCAAAACTGCAAAAGAAGACCAGTCAACTTCAGGCCTCAGCAACCACTGCTGACAGGACAAAGGGGACTGAAAGCTTTTGCTGCTGTCTCCAGAACTAGTAACTGCCAGCAGGGAGCTTTAGCTCTTGAAAGATGAACCGTAACCATGCTAGACTCTTTCTTGCCAGCCAGGTTTCCACATGTGTCAACAACACATTTCTCTTCTGGAATAGTTATATCCCAAGTGATCTTTTGAAGCAGTATTTGCTGCAGATACACTGCAGTAAGATGTCAAGGGAACTCATTATACAGGCATTTCTCCCACTTGGGGACATTAGACTTTCACCTTCTTTCAACACCATTTCACAACACAAACTAAAAAAGTCGCTGTGAAAAACACACAATGTAAACCTGGAAGGAAGGGAGGATTCTGCTCACTGACAAAAGATAAAACTAAAAGTTTTTGTTTGAAATATAAAGCTTAGCTTCCCCTCTATTAGAGAAACCTGAACTAGAGTTTACCTAAGGTGCCAAAGTACCCAGACATTATGTAATCAGTAGATTGTATTTCCATGGAGGTATCTGCAGTGCAGTAATTCTTCAGTCAGAGTTAAAGACATAAGCTTCACTTTACAAATGACAGAAATGAGCTCAAGGCCTCAATACAGTGAGCTCCAGAGATGTGCAGAATAACTGAGGAGCTGTGGGAAGACAGGTATCTGAATCCTCACCACAGCTACTGGTCTTCAAGATTCTTAGAACCATTTCCTTTTCCACAGTATTTGCTACTGGGCTACTGCTTCTACCTTATTAGATGATTAACAAAATGAGACTTGGCTGAAAAAGGTAACAACAATAATGTTGGGGACTATGTATTTTGATGCTCTTCTAGCTACCAAATATACAATTGTAGATAGTATCTTGCTGGTATCTTTTCCTCGTGTCAGAGTACCAAAGTCAAGATCTGTTTTCACCTTCTGATTGAAGGCAAGGTTTTACAGGACAAATCCATACTGTCTTCCCACCTTCCAGATTCTGCATGTATAACCCTATGTAAAAGGTCATCTCCAGGGGCTGAGTAAAAGACAAAGTAAACACCTCATTGCTACTCCTTGTCTTCCTTGATTATTCACTCTGGTGGCCACTTAAAACATAGCTACTATCCTCAAAACTACATGAATAAATGTAATAAATGTAAATGTAACATCTTTTGGAAGCATAAGGGATGTTTTTTGCATAAAGTAGTTGCTTAAAGAAATGACACTGCACTGGACTGCAGTCACAGCCCACTGAAACACTTCTGTTCTCCAGCAGTGTAAACTATTCCATGAAGTGCAAATGGAATATCAATCTGATCACAGTGAAAAAGGGCAGCAAAGATGGATTGCTGGAACAGTGTAACAACACTGGACTCCAAAGGAGCAGCCAGCCAGGCTTACAAGCTCTTCACCAATAACCCACAAGCCAAGTTCTTACAACCAGCTTATGACAGCACAAATGTGTGATGCTTCCACTGCTGACACCAGGGAAATGAACCCTTTCAGAACTTGCACATTTAATATGCACTAGCAGAGCTACTTGTCAAAAGGATGGCATAACTTCATGTATTTATTTCTGCTATCAGCTTCTATCCATTGAGTGAGTCCCAAACTCAAACACTGCTCTGCCTGTCCATGTGCAGTCAGAGCAAAGGCCAGTGAGAACAGTCACTACACAGTTCAAAGCAGCAAATGACAAATGCACAGATAACATCACCACCTTTCATCATACAGGAATGAATTCTGATTTAGAAGAATTAAGAGAATGTGAGTCTTAGGCCACAGCAGGGCTCCAAGGAAGCAAGACACAGAAATAAGAGAAGTAAGTCTAAGACCTGTCACCCATGCTAATTTACAGACAGACTCTACAAAATGCTCTGAAGGCATCTGGAAATCTAGGAATATGGGGTGGGGGTTTTGCTCATGTGAAAAATAGCCAGTGGTCAAACAGCCACAGCTCCTGAAGTCCCAAGTGCCTCAGCTGTAGCTAAAGCCCTATGGGGAAGGCAGACATATGCCTACATAGCCCACTGTAGATGTGAAAAATACTTTTATGTTCTAACACATTCATCATTTCCCTAAGTTTCCCATTCACAGCACTTCAGAGCATGGTAATGTAGGAAAACAATGTAGATCTTTTAAGTTCTATAGAACTTTGATGTGTGTTACCTTTTCCTCCTCTATTTTTTGTTTCCTCTTTTCTTCTACTGCTGCCCTCCGTTGTTCCTCTTTTTGCTTCATTTCTTTTAGCTTTCTCTGCCTTTCTTCTAACTGTTTTTCATACTGGAGTTTTGCTTTTCTCTCCTTTTCGAGGATTTGTGTCTCTTTGGCAGCTGTAGGAATATTTTAAAGAAAAAATTAAAATCAAACTCTGCCATTCATTGATATTGCAATGCAACTTACAAGCAGGAGACTATCCAAGCAGAATTCTTACCACTTGAAGTGAAAATGTACAGGAAGATGAGCTTGCAGAGGTGGATGACATCACACATGACAACAGACCCATCTTTAATTCTGTCCCCAGGTTGGAAGTGCAATTAGAACTTCGCCTGCCACTAAGCTTTACTGTCTAGACAGGAATATCAGGATATGTATATTCCCTATATTAAGCATACATTTTTCTTATCAACATAATAGTGATGTCTCTGTAAGGAAGCAGTAAATTAAAAATGAAAAAGTAGAATTTTCTATGTTTTATCTTTCTATTTTTTTAAAACAAAATATAGTAATATTTAAGGCACTGAGTGACAAGATGGGAAGACCCTATAGTTCCTGCATCAGAGTTCAAAACAGTTGTATCACTATTCTCTGCAGCCTCCACCAAGGAACAGCTGTGTGCAGTTCAACAGGAAGCCTCAGGTCCTGTGACACAAAGCTAGAATGCACCAAGTATTTTCCATGGCCAGAGAGATGAAATTAATCAAGAGACCAGATAATCACATCAACAATGCACAGGCAGCATCTACACATAGAACCCCCAAAATATTTCTAAATTTTATATGTAATATAAATAATGCTACCCTGTTCCCATATTAGCATAACACAGTAATTCCTGTTGTTGTGGGTCTTTGCTTTTATGTTGAGAAACAAACCTACAGAGCAGAAAGACATCTCTCCTCACAAGCTGGGAGCCCAAGACTGCAGGGCACACTGTGACCCTTTCATCTCCTGCTACACACACATGCACTGATTCACATCACAAACAGCATAAAGCTGGGCAAGATTTTTCTGCTGTTACCTAGTCTCAGATTCCCTGCTAAGATAAAGTGTATACTGCTGACACTTCAATACAGGAGTCATTTCAGTGTGCTGGGAAACAAGGGGAGCAGTGTTCAAAGCAAACAAGCCATTCAAGTAGCTAAATCTTTTTGGTTTTCTCTGAATCAGCATTCTCCAAACATTAGTCTTCACGCCTAGAGGAAGAAGTACTAACCTAAAAGTTTTATTTTCCAAAGTGTTTTTGTTAAGGCTTTCAATAAGGAATTGGCTAAATCTGCTGTGTGGTCACTAAGAAATGGAAGGTCAGAAGTGACATAGAGCTTCCATAAGCTAAAACTCTCTACAGTGTTTTCCTCTTAAATCAAAAACTTCATTCAGGTTCACAAATGGACACTGATGCAAGACCAAGAGCAGACCTTGTCTCTTGTCCCCAGCAAGGTGACAAAAAATGACAGAGCATGGAATAAGGGGGACAGTAACTCCTTTATCAGAAACATTTCAGAAAATTATATTTTAAGCGAAACGTGAAAATACCATGTTGCTTTTCCCGCTCTTCTCTACGCTCCCTGGCCAGTCTTTGCCTTTCTTCTGTTCTTAGCATGGAACCATCTATCACTGTCAAAACAAAAATTGAAGACACATAGTTGTCAATGACTTTGAACAATCAAATTTAAATAAAAAGTCAAAAGTCTTTACTACCAAAGGAGAATGAAACTTCCTGAGAGATGCACACACCACCAAATCACTGCACACTCTATATAGAGATTAAAGGTACCATCTGAAAAATTCATAGAAAGCTGAACATCCTCCTTTTCCCCCCTTTCCACTCCCTCACAACATTATTTTTAATAGGTGCAAGAGAAAGCAGACATCATATTGAAGTCTCAATGGGTATAGTCAAAAGAAAGCCTAAGAAGTCAGACATGTGAGAACATACCCTATTCCAAATTCAGCTCTGATCCTCATTCTTGTACATATTAACTCCAATGAACAAGAATGACAGGAATTTAGGAAAATGTCATCTGGGAACAGATAGTTCACCTGCCACGACAGATTCAGAGCACTGTAGGACAGCTCATCTGCAGAGTAAGCAGAACCAAGACTTAAACAGTCTTTGCAGGTATAAAAACTTGAATTTCAGCAAGGAGTGAGCTGGTAACTTGCCCAGTTACCATCATTTATATTTCCTGTCATGCCCTGCTTACAAGACAGGCAACTTCAACTGAACTCTAAGCCAGTCAGAAGCAGGAATCTGTCATCAAAACCAGACCTACAAACCATCTACCAGGTGCTCTAATGCCTCCTGAAGAAAGAGCACCAAACTTCTCTCTAAATATGTTCTTTTCAATCCCTAACTCTCCCTTGTGAGCCCAGCACTTCATTAAGAGCAATGACCTGTAATTATACCTGGTTTAGTTGCTGTCTTTATTGAGGTCTGGACTGCAAGAGGGCTAATGCCACTTTGGCTTCTTCTTTCTTCTGCTATGGCTTGGGCTGCAGCAACTGTGAGAAAGAATCAATCCACATTAAGAAAAGCTCTACAACCGAAACTCATGGAACAAATATCTAAATAAATACATTAAATTCTATTTGAGATAGTTGATTGCTTTTATTAAATAACTAACTGGGGGCTGCTCAACTTGTAAGGAAAAACTTGTCAAATGAGACTTGAAACTTGGCATAGCTTTCTGTTGTAAAAACAGTTATCAAACCTTATGTTTTAAGACTACAGTTTCAAAGATCAAATTTATTTAATAACTCCTCTAAGACAAACTCCATTATTTTGCAAAGTTATATCTGACTTGCACTTAATAACAAAAACTCTTTGCTACCACATGAGCATTTGTGGGCTGGAGACATATATGTAATAGTCCATTAGCACTGCTAGAATCATTTGCTGATGAGACCCAAGCAGGGAGAGGTCTATGAAGACCTGTCATTACTTCATGACATGAAAGAGAAAGAGGATTAGCTGCATAAAGTAAACCATTAAGGCATGCTTACAACATACTTCTGAAACTGGATCTTCAAAAATAAATTTTAATTATAAATTAGACTCCAAAATAGCAATTTGAGCATTTGTGGAGAGACCCATTCACCTTATCTGAGTTTCACCAAGGTGACTTCAGCAAAATGCAGGGCTACAGCTCACAGATTAGCACACAGAAAGAAAATGCTACCAATATTAAATAACAAAGTAACATAAAATACACTAAATAACAAAACCTATTAACAAGTCAGGGTGACTAATTTACTGTATCACTTTCCCCAGATTTTCTTTGTCTTGGTATCAACCTTCACTAATCACCTCTCAGGGCGTGAAGGTGAAGGGAGAGCAGGCAGGGCAACCTGTAAGTCAGCATTACCCCAGTGCCCTGCACAGCTCAAACACAAGTGTCCTCACGCACTGCCACCTTGTTCTCACCTTGGCTCACAGACACTGGCAGCTCAACTGGCTTCCAGGGAAAAGCCCAACTTCAGGGGAAGCAAGGGAACACAACCTACCCACAGATGAGAAAGCTGGGGCCAGTTTTACACAGAAAAGGCAAATCCACAAAAGGAACACATAACGTGCTGTGATCTCACCCAGAATGTGAAGGACCAATAGTACAAATTGCTGTTATATTTTAAAAAAGGAGACTACAACTTTGCCAATGATCTGACTTCCCTTTAATAAGAGTAGTGCAGAATGCAAAAGAGGAAGGAAGAGTCTCCCTCTTCTCCATGCATTGCCATGACAACTAGTTGTGTCATGGTAATAACCCTCGCTAAGACTGTGCCCAAGAACAATCACCTCAAAGTGTTTAATCCCATGTGATTTCAGTGATAAATGCTGATTACAATACTTATTCAGCAACTCTAAATTGTCACTCGCAGCTGTTGCCATGTCTTGAATTAATTTTTCACTGCAGCAGCAAACAAAAGTCTTCCTCAATCCCATCCTATACATCTCTGAGGCTCTTTTCAAACAAGTCAGAGACCAGATATACTACAACACGATGAGATTACCAACTGGCAAAAAAACAGCTTAAAAAAGGCTCACTGTATTTTCACTATCTAGATCAGACAAATCAGACAAAATTCTGATTTTTGTACACTGTTGCATGTCACATGGATGGGAATCCAGCCCAAAAAAACACCAAGTAGAGAACAACAGAATTATCTATTCTAACACAAATAGAAGTGAAAACAGCCAGAGGAAAAGCAGCCCACTGCAGGTGTTCTGAGAGCAGAAATGTACAATCAGGGCATTCATATCCATTGACACCTTTGTACACCACAAAGGCTGAAGGAACATAAGCTTCTTCAAATACCACTTAGATTTCAGACAAATACAGAAATCCAGGTACATCTTTAAAGCCTCTAAAGAGGAGACAGAGGTACCCAGGCAGCCTGAGCTAACTCAACCCAGGCAGGAAATTATCCCAACAGAACAAATTCACTCTGCACCTAAACTGGTTTCAGTTAAGACCAATACTGGAATTTTGCCTCAACTCTCAAAATTTAAATATCCAAATTTCCACAACGTAGTTATAGTAAGGAGCAACCTGCAATTAAACAGGTACAATATTAATTTTATTTTACTTGCAGAAGTATTTTACTATTAGAAATCTTGCTGAACAAAACAGCCATAATGGATATGAGGGATCATGTATTTATTTATTCAATCAAAAATAAACATACAGTTGGAATAATGTTCATGATTATAAGGCACTGATTTAAAAATGTGTCACATCTGCAAAGCAATTAGTCAGTTTATTTTAATTAATTAAGGTTGCAAAAGATTACTTAGGGTTCTATAAGACAGGAAAGTGGGTTACAGAAACAGTCCAGCTTGCAGAGGACACAGAGGGGAAAGAAGTCTAACAATACCCAGCCGGAGGACTTTGCACATCAAGGTTTTTTGTATGTTAGATAAAATATTTTACATTCACTCCTTCAATGCTTCATTATTTGCACAGAACAACGTGCTTACACATTTGAAAGTAGTAGCAGATTTAAGGCACAAGGCGTGCATCTTCGTGTCACACGGATGTGATCCACTGAACCAACAGAAAGTCAGAATCAAATGTGAACTAGGAATCTGAATAAAAAGTTAATAAAAGCGGAACAGACACCACATTAGATATATCCCTGAGATATGTGAGCTCAATTTCACCAAGTGCCTGATCAACAGACAGGTTTTATGGCCCTTGACAACTTCATGCTAAATTTACAATACAAAACTGTGATTTTCAAAGTCCACATTTTACTACAGTAAAAGAAAATACATTGCATATTGTTGCACTATGCAATCTTTAAAAAACACCTATCTTATTTTGCTCTAATATGATAAAAGAAACCGTAATAATTAATACATTTAAATGTTTTCTGGCAGAGATACCTATAATTTCTTTGCCTAGATTTCCATAATGAATATAACAGTCTGCTATGGAGTGAAGCTTCATGGAAAAGAATTTTCCACAAAATACATCTGTAAAATAAACCTAATACTTCTGTAATGAATCAGGATACCCCAGAACGGGAAACCAGTAAACAACCATTTCACTAGAATCTGTGTCACGTGTTGCATTCATGGCGGGGGTGCCTTCATGGACATATTCAGCAAACTCCCCAGAGAAGAAAAATTCTCTTAGAGTCAAATTATATCTCATTTCTACTCTGAGCTTGCCCTCCCACGGCAGTCTTTCACAACAGTATTTTGTGATCAGCATAATGTGTGTGTTTATTTTACACCAGCACAACCTTTAAGTGCTCCAGGTAAAATTAATAAAAGTATAAGCCACACATGAAGCCAATAATAACATCTGCATTCATGCATAATAAAATAGAGCCATTTGAGGCATGACGTGATCAGGTAATTTGGGAAGCAGTTTTCTTTCTGCGCCCTCATGACCATTCAGCACCCCAGGTCTGGCCAAGCAAATCGGAGATAAACCAAACCCACAGAAGCACCAGGAGGTGACATCCTAGATAAATCCAACTCCCCCAATTTCACTTCCAGCTCACGATCCACTGACAGGGAAGGTGCTGAGGTGCCTCCCTCACAGTGAGCATGACGGTACTTCCCTTCCCTGATCAGGTTTCCAATATGCCCTGAAGAGACCGGTGCTAAAAATAAACCTTGATTTCTATTTCAGCCCCGGCACACGGCTAATACCCTTGGCCCTGCCAAGACTGGCAAAGAACCCGCTGCTGTTCTTAGTAAACCTCATTAGGGACTGAAGCAGCTCTGTCCCTTCACCCAGTGAGGTTCAGACCTTCCTTCCCATCACCTGCCCAGTGCTCCTGACCCAGCCAGACACTGCCCCACTCGCTCTTCCCTTCCCCTGTGGAACTATGGAGGAGAGCAGAATGGGCTGACTTTCACAGCAGTCCTTCTGCTTCTTATGATTTAGTGACTCGTTATGCAAAGCAAACAAAAAAAAAAATCCCAGACTAAGCCTCTGAAACTGGGGGTGTTAGGAGGGCTCCTGAATGTTAAGCATTATTATGATTCTAAGCGTGTCCATAAAAGTTTAAAGCAGGTAACAAGAAGCCAATAAGCAATCCATGAATCAAAAGTGAACTTTCCAGCAAAATACCTCTGATTTTATAGCAAACTGGGCCAAATCTGCAAGTCTCCATTTTTGTCTTGCTCAACTACAGGGAGCTACTGTTTGCCAATAAGTGTTCAGATCCTTTTAGTAAGTTTTGTACATACTTTCAGGAAAGATGAGGAAAGTCAGCATTCAAGTTTGAGATTTTCATGCACTGCCTTTTAAGCTGATTTCCACTCATTAATTAACATAGGTTAAGACAGACAGATCCAAGATCCTATGTTTGAAGCTTGAAGAAAAATTAGGTATTGATTTTTACATCACTACTCCTTGTTCAAATGACACCAGAGGAAGGATGCACCTTCACACAAACAAGTGGAGAATACAAAAAGTTTCTAATGATGAAGAGAAAGCCCTCTCTGTGTGCATTCCTCTTTTCCCTGTTTTCCCCTTTTCTGTCTTTCCCCACTGATCCTCACATCCCATCTTTGGGCTGCAAGGATGACAGGCTCCACAAACAAACATGTGAGCTCCAAGGTAGGCACCTTCTGACGGACCAGCTGGAAGGCAGATGGTTCTCCTGTTTTGTCTGGGCAGCCACCAGATGGGAAGCACTCAGATCTCCAGAAAGCAGTGCATACTCTCAGCTTCAGCAGGCTAGAAGAGCTTCCTGTTGTCTTATCCCTATCCCAGACTCTATTTGCAAACTCTGTCCTATATTTATTCCCTACATGGGACACCTATTTTACTACCTTTATGTGCTTTCCTCCCTTTAAGACCATTTCTGCAGCTAATTCTGTGCAACAATCTGGTTTTGCTCCCAAAGTTCAAGACAGTTCATCACAAGTTTTGATCCCACTGGAAAACCCGACACAAGTATTTCTTTGCAGTATATGAATTAGCAGCTCCACGAGTAAGTATTTGAGACATATGTGCAAGAACTTAAGTTTTTACTTATCTTTAAACATCCACATGCAGATTAAATCCTAGAAATATTTTTTTTAAAATCCCATAATTAACAAGATTGCTTCAGCTGTATCTTTGCAGGTTTCCTTATAAGAAATAAGTAATCTCAAAGACATATTATGATACTTATAATATGGACTCAGCCTAGGGCATGACAAGAAAAGCACCAAGAAGGTTGCTAGTTAATTTCTGCATTGATCTCTGTACACTTTGCCCTAGGGGAAGCACATAATCTAAACCAAACTTGACTGTAACATAAGCACAGACCAGGACATTGGAATTTGTCCCTAACAGAATTAGCAGCCATCTCCAGAAACTTTCTACAGTCAGAGATGCTACACCACTGCTCAACAGCCACATCAGACAAGTACCATCCTTACTACCAGCTGTCTGAACACTACTGAAAACACACCTGTGGAGTCTCACTGACTCCCACTGTCACTGTATTCTCTTATTTTAACCCCACTTGCACTGCTCAGCCACAAGTTATGCTTCTTGCTACTTAACGGAAAAAGCAACTGCCAGCACAGTGCTCAGAAAGGACAAAGACATGTCACCAACTCTTGCAGAAGCCATCATAAGGTTAGTAAGAAGCACTGTCTGTACACGGGGCTGAAAAGCTAAATCTATCTCCTTCTCTGGAAAAGATACCTGGCTTCCACAATTTGGGGTTCTTTATCAGTGAGGTGTATTATTATTCATCTCTTGAAAGAAATTAAGTGGAATGACAGCAGAAACTCCACTCTTAGAAAGACCCTCGTGAACCTTCTCAAATTTGGCAGAAATATTCACCTGTTTCTGCATACAGGAAATTCCAAAGTATCCTAATACACAGGACTAAAATGAAAGCAGTCTATGCAATGAATATGCCCTTATATAATTCCAAGTAGATTCATTGTGAAATTTACTAGTTATGTGACATCAATGCTTACATATAGGGGTATACAGATTTAACATTCTCAACTGGACAGAATTAGACACAGGTTTAACAGCTACAGAAGGACCCAAAAGGTCAAATGGTAGAGTTTTAAACACAGTGGAAGATTATCAGTAACCAGTCTGCTGTACAAATAATTTTCTCTATTTAATAGCACTGCCCTGTGCCTCAGGAGTACATACGTTGTCCCTCAACGCTGGACTGGCTTCACAGATTCCAGAGCAGTCCCACTTTAACCTCCTCTGCACAGCTCAGTTCCCACTGGCATTCCAGCTCGAGCATTGGCAAAAGCCACAGACAGAAATCAGCTCTCTGCTTTACTCCTCCAGCTCTGGAGGCTGCCTAACACTGACTCCTCTTCACACTGCTGCAAGCCATGGCAAAAAGTAACTTCAAGACAAACTCCTGCTCTCTTATTTCACATCTGGTTTTTTCATTGTGTTGTTTCTTTCTCTCACAGTGCACTATCCATAACACTGGCAGTAGCTAACTTCTCTCCATAACTTCCCCCTTTCCTGAACAGTCTGAGGTTTTTTGCTTGCTAGAAGCATGGCCTTGAAAACGCTTTTGTCCTCTTGTTTGCAGGCTGTGGCTATTGTTTAATTCAGCCAGCCCAAACAATGCCAGCCCAGAGCACAGCCCAGCACCGCGAGTCACAACGGACTCCAGACAAACCCTGTGAAAACACCACGTTGAGCTTTCTTTTGGTGGAAGGATAGCAGTTCCTTTACAAGACAGCACTGAAAACTACTGCTTTTGCTTTCAACACTTGATGAATTTCTCATGGAAAATTTAGAGCTCATTCAAACACCGTCTGTGTGTTTCAGAAGAAGAGAGACTGGTGTTGGCATTTACCCCCAACAGGCCAGTCTCAAATCAAATCACTCAATACAGAAAAGTGCTGCAGGGCACTGACAGGTCCACAGTGTGTTTAACGCAGCAAACCCTCTGTCTAAAGCAGAAAAGGAGGATGAAAAATAAAGGAAATAAGGAAAGGAAATAAACTGCAAATTTTCTTAAAGCTGTACAGTTCACCCAGCTAATTAAAAAATGAAGGCTCTGGGACACTCCACTACATGCAATGTAAAACCCCAGCAAAGTAACCATCAATCAGTCCCTGCCCCAAAGAGCTTGAAGTGAAAAGTGGCAAATGGGTGTAAAAAAAGCAAGCAGGAAAAAAGAGCTAAAGAGACAAATAAAGAGACTATATTTTTTTCTAAATTCATTACCCAGTGGCAGAAAGTCTTTTAAAGAAATTTAAAAGTGATTAAGGTGACACTCACTGATCTGGTCTGGAGATGAGTGTCCTTGGTTTTAATGTCCAGAACACAACATACAATAATATTGATCAACTCTGTGCTGCAAAAAATGTTCCTAAGAAGTTCTCTTGGCAAAACTAAACAGAGGATAAGGTTTGAAATTAATAAATTAATAAATTCTATTAAATTATGTTCTTTAAGTATAAAGACCCCTACAGTATTTCTACATTCTTGAAGCCAAGCTCTCTTGGGCTTGGGAGAGGAATTTTAACACTTGGAAGCTTTGAAACACTTGCCCAGAGAACAAGCTACTACAATATCTATCTCCCTCCCAAGATTCAGGTCAGTGCATTTAAACAACAGAGAGTGTCTGTAAATTAAGAGTCAGTTAAGTACTCATGAAAGAGTATTTTAGAAATTCCCTGTGAATTATGAAGGCAAAAAAACACTATGAGAAAAGAGAGGTATTCTGAGCATGGCCAGTGGTAACTGTTTTCTTCAAAGGCAACATCAAGCTGGGGATCCTTCACCTAGAAAACAGAAGTTCCAAACCAACTGGAATATAAAAATAATTTAGATGGAACCAAAGGTCAAGCAACTGTGTCAGCTTTCCTTAAAAGCAAAGGCTTGTGTCCCTTTATGCACAGGCATTATGCAGCACAGCGAGGTTTCTGTCTCTTTCAAACAAAAATAATTCTGAGCAACATTTTTTTCTTCCATGAACCCCACACTCCAAAAAACTTAAAACACCAGCATCTAGAAAGGTTTTGATTATTGGACAGGCATATGCAAACACACTGAAAGCACATAATCAGTTAAGATTAACCTGGTTGTAAGCTGCATAATTGGAAGCTAAATGGCACTAATTTATCTGTGGCACAAGAAATTTGCAGTCCCAGTTGGATTTTAAAGTACCACAAGTAATCCAATAAGTCATATTCACACAAGTCATTAAAATTGCATGCTTAGAATTTTATTTGTCAGGGTGTCCTTTCACAAGAGGACTGCAAGCATCTCCAATTATTTAATCAAATTTAAAGACAACCAGCAGCTTTTGATACCCTTATTATTATGACTAACTTAGATTATTTCTTCCATTTATGTTACAGTAACCCATAGTAACCCTTCTTTACTCTCCTATCACCTTTAAGAACTGAAAATTAATAATAGTGTATCAGTACTCTAAATATTCCTGTTATCTTTTTGAAAAACACAAGTGTATGAAGAAGCAGCAGTCCTTAATTCCACTCACATTTTAAGACTATGCACAGTTAAGGATAATGTAAGCCACAGCATCTCTGCGCTCTCACCATTGGAGTTATGACCCTTGCAAGTCATTATTTGCTAAATAGTTTTATCTGAATTGAAGCACGGAAGCCAAATTTGTATTTTGCAATTTCAACACATGAAGAAATATGTACAGAATGGAACACTCTACATAATAAACTGAAAAATATATGCTGTATATGCACATGGTTTGGATGATATTTTTGTTTGCTTTTTTACTCCTTACAGCAAGGAGGATATCTCTCTTGAATGCATTTGGAGAAATCTCAAGAATTTAAAGTTTTAGATTTGAACAAAACTTTTTATAAACCACTTATAACTGGAAGTAATCTTCACAATGCTAAATAAATAGCATTCATCTTTATGAATCAGCTTGAAATTATCTCTACCCTGTACAATTGTACTTCCCTGAACAAAAAGAAAATGAAATTAGGGCTCACAGCCATCACAATTACATTAAGTTCTCAGCCTGATTTGGGAATGTTCTCTCACCACTGAGATCTACATGAAATCAAATTTCTGTGCAGTTCTTTGCATTTATCGCCTTGGCACTCTGCAAAGCAGTCTTACTACTTTCATACAGAGAAAAATGATGAAGCACAAAAAACCCTCAGAACTTTCTCCAAAGAACTTTCTCCAAAGTTCTGAGGAGTTTGACAAATCAAGAAATTGAAGCCAGCTCCAGTGATCATCAGCTGAATGCCCCAGTGATGGGCTGTCTTTGCTCTGCAGATGGAACCTGTACCAGTCACTCCTTCAAACATCACCAAGTAGGACAACAACTGAATGCTCAAGATGCTTTTCATGTAGCACTCCCACACTGTGACAAACCTGGCAAAGAAATGGTTTCCTTGTCTTGCTGCTTCCCAGGCAAGATCTGAAGCCCACCTCTACTTACAACCACACTGCAAATCCCAAAGGCTTTCAAGGATCCAAATTTGTAAGTAAATTCTTTCTCTCTTCCAGCAAGCAGCTCTGACACACAGGTCAACTCATTAACTGTCTGACTGACAGATGCTTCTGGATCTCAAATAATTTCCTCCAGACAGCTCTGACCATCTTCTGTTCTGGGACCAAGACTGTACCCAAGAGTTCTTTAGTACTCCTACAGGTGTTGGTACAAGCTTGTGTTCTTAAGTTATGTTTTATAACTGTTATCTAGAGACTAGATAAATCTGTGCATATCTCTGACTACTTGCTTGAGCAATGAAGTTGCACTATTAGTTATTCATCCATCCATCCATCCATCCATCCATCCATCCATCCATCCATCCATCCATCCATCCATCCATCTTTTCACGCCAATTCTGTGTACATGCACTTGGTAAAGCTGTTGCTAAGAACTGTGGTCTGGGTAAAATGGACAAAGCCAGACAGTGCCACTTACACAGGGAGAAAAAACTGATTACATGGAATGAAGCTTGTTTTATCAGAAAACTTCCAACCAAACTGGGACCTGCAGGTTATGGAATTTATGCCTGCAGCTAGATTTGTTGAAAAAGGCACTCCATTTTTCCCCCCAAACCTGAGACAGGTTTCCCAAAACATGATGCAGGTCTTGGAAAGGAAAATATAAATGAACAGCACTTAAACATATTGTTTTGAACAATCTTCACAACAGCAATTCAATACATAAGTGGAAATCCTGGCAACAGCACAGGATTACCAAGCTCTGGTAAAAAAACCCCAACATTCTCTAACACCCATATTACAGGAGACAGAAGTTTTCAGTATTCCAGTGAAAATTAAGACAATAAATGTAGGCTACAGCAGCTTAAATTACAGGTATTTTTCCTCTGATTACCCACACTACTCAATGAAAACCTCACTTACTGGATAAACCACAAGTACCTGACTATTCCCCTCTTCTCACATCTTAACAAGCTCAGCAGTACTTATGGCATTAGAATAGGATCAAAAATTCCTCTTCATCCCCGAGGGATGACAGCAGCAAGCATGGATAACAAAAATGGGGTAAGCAACTGCCATCTATGCACTGCTGGTTCAGTGTACAACTACAATTAATTTCTAATGTTAAGTGACGTTCAGAAACCTTAACTGCCTTCTAGTTGTACCTTAACTGCCTTCTAGTTGTGGTAGCAAATTCTGCTTTTTGTCATCCACATAAAGGAAATAAGATTGGACAAGTGTGTCAGGGCAGAAAATTATTGCAAAGGAACTGTAGAACTGGCACTGCAGGCGTGAGTTGGCCGGCAGAATCTTAATTACAGCTGATACTTAAAGAAGGAGAAACACCTTTTCTTTACCTCAACAATAGACTGAATTTAAGAGAATATTCTTCTTGCCAAATATACAAAATTGGAAGTTAGTTACAAGTGGCACCATGGGATTCTATGTGTGGAAGGCCTAAAAATTAACAAGCACCAATCACGCACAGGGAAAAACAGTATCAAGAGGCTGGTCACAGAGAGCAGAAGTGAACAGAACAAGAACCCAGAAGTGTCCTTTAATAAGGACCCACAAATGCACCTATGCAGAAGGTGACTATACAAACATTATGTATACACACCTCTTACCCAGACTGCCAGAAAAAGCTGTGGTTTCTCAGCAAGATTCTCTTTATTTATTGTCTTTAAATGTGAGATTCCCAGACACAAGTTCACTGACAAACGGCTGAAGGCACACAACACTGTATTTATTTTGCATAGATGTTTGTTCTCCAGATTGATTAAGACAGCAAAGTACACAACTGCCCACAGAGCAGCAGAAACTGGCTCCAAGCATTCTAGTTAGCAGGTATTTTGGAACTGAGGAGTCCCCCCACGCAGCCAACTGAGCTCAGAGAAGCAGGAAGTTCTATCCCTCCCCAAACATGCTGAAGGGTAGCGTGGGACTGAACGTCGAGGTTCCTTCTGGTGCCTTTTTTTTTCTACAACTGCTCCAAACAGCTGTGATATCAGACTTGGTTGCTGCTCATAACTTCTCCAAAGAGCAGCAAATACTGTGGCAAATTATCCTGCAAATTCCACTGCCAACCACTGGATTGCAAGGATGATTTCTAAACATCATTTGCTCTCTCCAGGGAGTGCTACTGCCTAGAAGTCGGGAGCAGAGCTGCAGCAGCCTGTGGGCTCACAGACAGCATTGATTCACTGCACATTAGCACTGAGTTTATCTTTGAGCACATAACTGCTACAAATGCATTCTATGTACACTGAAGTTCAGATTCTGGTTCAGTGACTTCTACCCCCTCAGGGAAAAAAATTCAAGGTCTAGCCTTTCCAGGATCAAGTGAGGGGGGTTGTTTTTTCAACATGATGTGCATATTACAGCGTGTGCATATCTGAAGGGAGATGGAGCTGCCTGGCCCAAGGAGCATTTCCTCCCTAATTTTGGGACTAAATCTAGGTCAAGACAGCTGTCAGCAAACATGGGTGCCCATCCTTAGAAAAACTTGGCAGCCACCATTTAAGTGCATCCAATATGAAAAATAAAATTCAGCAGTTCTAGCAGGAAGAATAATGTTCAAACAGACATAGCCTGTGCAGGTGAGAAGTGCTATCTTTTGGCAGATCTTTACCCTTCTGGAGCACTAAACTGTCTTAATTTTGAAACAGAAACAAGAAGTAATTAAATAGTATTTCCAACACCCAAAACACTGAAGAATGCCAGATGAGAGTTGTGCATTCAGGCCCCTTTGCCAGCACTTCTCTTTATGTAATTACACAGATACACTGAAAACAATCATGCAGGAGGCTCTCAAGAGCAGTTGCTGCACCTAGTCCTAGTTAGTTAGCTTAGATCAAACCACAAGTCTCTTCACTTATTTTTTCTTGTGACTGGGATAAGTAAATGTTTATCTTTTCTAACGGCTCACCCACAAAGCTTTCGCATGGAGATGTACCACGAAATTACTCTGCAAATATATCGTGCATGCACAAAACTCAGTGCAGAGTATATTATTAAGGACCTAAAGAATAAATAGGCACATAAACACAGCTAAAGACAAAACCAAAGCAGAGCTTCTTTAGCCCTCTTATAACACCAGTTAGAAAAAAAAAAAAAGTAAAAATTAAAATAGGTAGTTATTCAATCTTTGATTAGAAATCAGTGCCAGGGGCTGTCTCTGCCTTCTGCACTCGGGACCGAACGCATGGCTGGGGCAAACCGTCTGAAAGCAAGAGCCACCAGAGACACCGACAAGTTGGAGAACCGGTGAAAAACGGGCGGTTCGTGTAACGCAGCCTCCCCGCGGCCGCCTCTGCTGCTGCCCGCAAGCTGCGGGAGGTCCCGAGCCAGCAACCACCGCCNACAGGGACGGGGGTGCTGCAGCAAGTCCGGCCTGGGGCTCGAGACTTCTGCAGGGACTGGGGAACGAGTCTGCCGAGCAGCGGCTGAGGGAGCCGGGGGGCTCCGGGGGGACCTCATCATCCCCGACAGGAGGGTGCAGNGGTGCCGCCGGCGCCAGCCGCGCCCTTGGGCCGCCGGACCCCCCCCACACACACCCCCGTACTACCCCTCCCTGCCCGCTCTCACCCATCTGCTCCCGCAGCCCCTTCNAATAAATCCTCTGTTCAGGTGGTCAGTATTGGAAGAAGCTGCATGGGAGGAGGTGGAGGCACCGTCCCTGGCGGTGCTTAAGAGGTGTCGATCTGGTGTGGTTTAGGATCATGGAATTGTCAAGGCTGGAAGAGACCTTCAATATCAAGTCCAACCATCCATCAGCGCTGGGACTGCAACCACTAAACCACACCACCCAGTGCCAGATCCAGAAACCCCTTAAATACGCCTTTGGTTTAGTGGCTTAGGGGTTGAATATTTTAAATATTCTATGAACATCTGCCAAAGGGGCCAATAGAATTGGCCGCCCCGCAGGAGCCACCATGGTCCCCTGGTGGCCGGTGTTGAGGGGAGCCTGGCACTGCCGGCCGCCTCCACGCTGGGTGGCCGTGGGACAGCTCCCCAGATACCTCACGGGCCAGGGGCAATTTGTGTCCCCACAACAACTGCAAATGTCATCCCATCACTGCAAGGGACTTGGAACTGGATGGTCTTTAAGGTGAAATCCTTCCAACCCTAAACTAATGTGTTATTAACCATGATGAATTGCCTTCGGTTAGAGAAATCCCAAAGAGAGATGCTGCTCTAGTTGGTTATCAGTAAATTTGGGAGTAATCTCATTTTGCCTCTTGAGTTTATGCTCTGAGGAGAGTGAAGGTAAAGCAGCATCCATGACCATACTAAAGGGCAGGCTCTTTGGGCCTTGTGCAGGAAACTCCCTTTGCAAGCATGAACAGAAAGTTTGCCTGCCAGTGGGCCAAAAAATTATCCCATAAATGTGACAAATGCAGAAAAAGTAGCAGTAAGATCAAGCAGTATTTCAAGAGAACAAAAAAGGAACCTTTTAAATATCCCGATGAGGGCTCCATTTTAGCTTGAATATTCAGACCACAGACTTGCCCTGTTCTTTGTTTCTTTTTTTATGTTGGCTATATGTGAGTGCAGAGAATCCTTTGTCTGTTGTTTCCTCTCAGTGTTAATAGAATGTCAATTATTAGTAGTAGTATTTAAAACAAAAGGGCAGCTAAAGGGGAAACCCCCCCTACACATTCAATGCCAAATTTCCCAGGTTTATGTTTATAATATATGGTAATAACACCTTGCCACTCAGCAAGTCCATGCTCCATGTCCTTTATACACATGCTGAAATAAAATTCCATCATGAGAGACATTCAGATGTAATCCTCATTTTACAGATGAGAAGACTGAGTCATTGAAATCGAAGTCTCTGGTTATGTCCTGAACAAAGCACAGTGAAAAAGCCCAGCCCAAGTTTCTTGATTCCTTTTTCTGTATCCATGTATTTTTCCGTCTTCCTTTAATCAGCAGCTATCAGAAAATATTACCAAAATGGTTTGTATTCGTATTCAACAGCATAAAGTACAATAGGTGTGGTATGAAAAAATGGTCAAACTACCTGATGGAATGTAATTTTTGTGTCTTGCAAGCCCCAAAAGAAATGTGTAGTTATGGGGCTGTACTTTCTCTATCTGTAATAATAAAATGTTCATTAATGATTTGAGGTGCCTCTGAATTTTTATTAGGTTACAGTTATTTTCCTTAACTTTCCCATTTAACACACTGTGCAATAAAAGGGGTCAGAGGCTATTTATACATTTTTGTTCCTCTGAGAAAGATAAGACAACTGGCATGGGAGCAATCACACTGAAGGGGATGCTTGCAGACAGAATGGGCAACTAAAATTCACTTTCAAATGAGATGGCATTTTCTTTTCTTTCCATATCAACCGACACATATATGAGCGGTCTCACTGCTTGCAATTTGACACGCCTGATATTCTGCACATGCAAAGCTTCAGAGTAGAAGGTATGAATTACAGGAAAGGAAATAAACCAAGTGTTGCACACTCAGGATGTTTGTGGTGGTGCAGTGGAGGCTGTAAAGTTAAAATGAAGAGGACAAGCACATATAAATTCATGAGAGATAAAAGGACTCTTGAGGTAGAAGTGGGGCATTGTCCCTCCCTGCTCTCCATGTATCTACATACTGCTTGACAAGCATATCTTTTATCTTTAGGCACACAGGAACTGAGCTGAGAAAATGTGCCCCAATGTGGAAATGTGTTATCTTTTTCTCTGATGAGCAGTTTAGGAATCTTTGAGCTAACGTTGCAGCAATTGTAAATGCAGCATCCATCTCATTTCCTTTTAGACCTCGTTTCTCAGATTTTCAGTTCAGTCATGCGATTACTTTTGCATTTTTGGTGGAACTTCATTAACATTTTGACCTCATGTGGCTTCAGCAGGACTTGGAATTGCCTTTCAATTTTGCAGCATTTGCAGATTTGATTGTAGTAGCTGATTTATCCTAATCCTTGAAAGACTGTCCTTTTTTCCATATCCCTTTGGAAAAATGAATAATTTAATTTTACAGTCATTTCTTCTGTCCTTTTAGTTTTCATGTGATAGTTTCTGACAAATCTTCAAAGCTATTTCAGGCCGAATCACTGGTGGGTGCATATTGGCATTGTGAGTTCAGAATCAATAGAGCCCTGGCACTGCATGCAATGTGAGATTCCAGGGGGTTATACTATCCATTTCAGTTTAAGGAATACTGAAAGTAGTTGGAATAATAGTGGCTGAAATTAGTCAGGTAGAATCTTGCACGTGTTATGACCCAGATGCAAGAAGAAATGCTTAGAAAATACCTAAGCCACTGATAGATCTGGGGAGGGTGTTAATTTATTCCAGCTATTAATTTATTCCTTAACCTGTTTCCTAAAGTATCCATTGTCACACAGTATTGGATGTTGTGCTTGTCTGGACTCAGTCTGAAATCTGGTATAATGGTTTTTGTATTCTAGTTCAAGAAAACAGCCCCCAGATTTTCTGTGAGACTGCAGGTCTCAATTCCTTTGGTCATTGAAGTATCTAACAGTAAAATGTTTGCGTGTATTAAATTTTATTTGTGTCAGAGTCTAGCTGAGTAAGACTTAAAACAAGAAACCAGGGAAATTAAATGTATTTTTATATTTATATCCATGTGTAAGATTTTGAAAAATTATGAACAAGTATTTCAAAATGTTGTAAGTCCAAAAGTGTAAGGCCTGTATTGTGACAGATTATAGTGGGTTTCCTGTGGTGAATGTAACTGTCATGGCTGATGGAAAGAAAATTGATGGCATGAAAATTACTGTAGCTGCCCAATATTCTTTCCAAATGGGCTTTAAGTGCACATTCTTGTTTATTACTTTCCTGCTGGGACAAATACCTGCAAACCTTGGTGTTACTGATACATCTGTGTGCTTAGGACCTAATTTCTCAGCTCTGGCTCAAGTTCACTTGTATTTATCTGGGTGAATAATTCTTTAGATGTGAAGTTATTAGACAATATTGCCTAATAAAAGAGATACAGAATCCAGCCATTAGTTTGTCCTTGGCCCAGTATGGTTATTAGTTACCTGGATGATAGAATGGGAAGCACTCCTTTATCATTTGTATGCACTGCTGATATGGTAGAGTACAAGCATAGAATTCAGAATGATCCTGGAAGTAAGAGATACAGTCCAGGAGACGATGAGGGTAAATAGGGACTGATGCAAGAGAAAACATTTAGACAAGAACAATTCAGTGTGGAAAGGCATGACAGAGGACAGCTTGCTAAATAGCAGATAGAGCAGAAAATAATCTGGGATGTCACAAGCTGAGCATGAGTCAACAGTGGCCTGGTGTTGTGAAAAGGGAAGTGCCCAAGAGCAGGGACAGAGGGTGGGCTCTGGGACACACAGCCCTCTCTGCTCATCAGCAGTACTGGGCATCAGCAGGACCACTCTGGGGGTGCTGCCCAAGAAGCCAGCTGGGGAAGATCTAGAGCAAGTCAGAAGAAATAATGAGGGGATGAATGAAGAAACTTAAATTGTCATTTTTTTTCAGTCTAAAGAAGAAGTAAATGAAGGGTTATAATCTGCTTTCTTTGAAACAGAGAGAATAAAAGATGATTGACATGATTTTAATCAGGGAAGATGATTTGATTTCAAGGAAAATATTATCAGGCAGAGGTAGGGAAATAATATTGGGATAGATTGCTGAGGAAGCAGTAAAGTTCCAGTGTGGGGGATCTGTGTCTGGGTGAGTGTCAGCCCAGAAAGACAGGTCTGATCAGAGGGACCCCATGACCTCTTGAGCTCTGTCTCAGCTCTGTGTTTTTGTGATTCTGGCACTCCTGCTTGTGCATCTTGGGACTATTGGCCAGAACAAGTGTTATTCACTGCAAGGGTTGCAGAACTGCCTTCTAAAATTAGACAGTGTTCTAAGCAGTGACAAAAGATAAATGAGTTCAAGGGAAGACATGGTGGTCATGTGGCTGCTTGGTTGGCTGACAGAAAGGGTTTGATGCTTCAGTGCCTGACACCAATTCTGTCTCTGAGATCATCCCTTCTGTATAATAGTTTAGTAAGGGCAGGAGACGGTTTTGCACAGAAAGGAATTAAGTGAGAAAGAACATGCACGTGTAACATATGGAAACAGATCCTTTCCTTTCCTATCTGCCATCCTGTGCCTGCCCACCAGTTCTCACTTTATAGAATTACACCTATGTGTTGTCTTAGAAAACATATTCCCATACAAACTTAAGTGCTTGCAGGGGTCAAAATAGGGATAAGTAAGTCTGTTCTCACCATGTCTCATCTTTTCAGTGTTTAAGTATCTACTTATTTTTTCTGTGGCTTTCCATCCAGCCTAAGCTCTCTTGAGGTTGGCAGTTGCTATATTGTGTATGGGTGTGTCTGGGAGGTTGAGCACACTGAAGACAGTAAAGAAATAATAGTAAATTATAAAAGTTAAGCTCTAAGGCCACTTCTTGTGAAAGTGGCTGCCTAACTGTGTGTGTCAAAGCTGCATCTGTTCAACCAAACTGAGATGCTCTGTGCTCAAGTTCTCACTGCATGTGTCATCACTGGCTACTTGTGTTGCCACATGGTTTGGGAGCCTGCAGGAATAATGGGTAAACACAGACCACAGCAGGTTGCTCCCTACCCCAAAGAGCCCAAAACTTGTCCTGAATTTCCTAAGGAGCTGCAGAACAGCTGGATAATTTTAAAAATAATTTCCATACTTGTTTCCCTCCTGTCCTGCTCTGATTTGGAGCAGTACATTCCCCAAAGGAAATACTAAGGGGAATCAGCTCAGTCAATTTTCTTAAGGTACAAATCCCATCACACTGTACAAATTCGGCACTGGCAGATTCCAGCATCTCCCTTTGCCTACAGCACAGTGTAGTAATTATTACTGAACTATTTGAAATTATCCAGAATTTTGATGTGATTACCATCAACGGCACTAAGTAATACGATTTCAACAAGCTAAACACTGATATGGTAATCCTTATCACTTCTAACGCCAAACAATTTAATCTTATCAGCATGTGCTGATGAGATAATATATTTCAGTAGGGCTTTTTATGAATATTTTATTATTCCAAGTGGTGTTGAGATAAATCACTGATGTGAGTTACAGTATTTTGTTAGCAGTGCTGTGCATCTGACTGAGAGGACATTTTTTGAAGACTCTTAAATGACTTCTCAAATCTATGGAATGATCTAACAATCCATCTGATTGATCCCTGCCTAGAAGCAAGCACTTATGGGAAATATAAGAATACAGAATAATTTTTCAGTTGTTTGAACATGAAAATATTTCTAAGTAACTTAGCACTGCTTAGATGTTTTTCTTTGTAACAGTTTGAAGGTCACTGCTTTTGAAAGATCAGTTGTCCAGGAAGTCTCCTTGGACAAAAGAGAAGAAAAGCCAGTCATGCAAATTTTATTCTGTGCAGAGCTCCTTGGCAGAGAACAGGAGAGTCCCTGGTAACTGCCTCACTGCCTTTGGAAAAAGCAAGAATAAAGAGCAGGTTGTAGTGATGATGGGAGAGGTTCTTAGCACAAAGACAGAAACTTGGTCTGAAGTGTTTGCTTCCCTAAGCTGATGTAAGATGTTTCCTTGAGGTTTGAAGCATGGCTCTTCCTGCAGTAAGAATGAGATTTTTCAGGAAGAGTTCCCATTTCCCGGACTCTGTGTAGACTTTTTGCTTCAGACTGCCACCTGCTCTCCCTATATTTCCTGGCGGGCCTGGATTTAACATCCTCGTTACATTGGCTGGATTCCCTGCAGAAGTTTGGTGCAGGCAATGTGCTGCCTTTGGCCAGCCCTTCCCATTCC
The DNA here is from genome assembly GCA_013399835.1 of Leptocoma aspasia. Classification (NCBI taxonomy): domain Eukaryota; kingdom Metazoa; phylum Chordata; class Aves; order Passeriformes; family Nectariniidae; genus Leptocoma; species Leptocoma aspasia. Next base: position 3,321,300 of record VXAX01007434.1, on the reverse strand, counting down.
AAAGGAAAGTGAACTCAAGCCAAGGAGAACCCTGGAAATTATGGTTGCACTGTCCCACTCACAAAGGGAAGACAAAGAGATGGCTTTTCAGCAGCAGCAGCAAAAATCCACCAAAAATCTAATATTGATTTTATGAATGCACTTGATAGCTGGAGCTAATTTAATCCAAATTTTAACTCTCTCTGGTATTTTGGCATTTACCTACGTGAAAATCCCTCCTTTATCCCAATGCCTTCTAGCTGCTGTTCCAAGCAGCTTGTAAGGGGAGTGGGCACTAACAAGTTGTGTTTTAGGATGACTTCCTCCAGCTTCCTTTCCTCTCTCCCCAGGGTCAAAGATGCTCTTGGTGTGGGATGTATGCTGTTGGGGCTGCACCATAAAGGCCCATATGTGAGTCTGGCACAGGGAAGTGCTGGCTGCATTCACCGTGCTGAGAAGCTGTGGTTCCATTTCTCACCTGGGAGTAACAACCTGTTAATTCTGCTGCTGAATTTGCCTCTCCCCCTTTCAATTAATCCAGCCTTACCAAGTTCAGTATGGAGTAAAGTCTATGGTTCCTATTCAGCAGCATCAAGAAAAATTTTCAGCTCTTGGATTACTTAATCAGTTTTAGAAGACCAATTTCATACTGAAATAATGTTTAGGCAAACAGCAACATTTCTGTCCGTAAGAAAATGTATTTGGAGAAGAGGTTTAGCAGTGTGGTTGCTACTGAACTCTACGGTGTTCCTTCCTGTTTTGGCTTGGAGTTTGCTGCCTTGGCAATTCCCCCTGGCTCCTTACATGGCTTGGAAAGACCCTGGTCTCACAGGCTGCTTCACCATAGACCCTACCTTGTCCTCCCATGAAATGGGCCCTCTGCTCCTGCCCAGCTGAATGAACTGAAGTGGGATTCTGCAGGGACAGCAGGAGGCCCCTGCCACAGTTTGGGACTGTAACACTGTGAAGCTGCTGTATTCCAGCACAGGAAGAGGGCAAGGAGATAAATGACTCCAGTGTTTGTTTGTTTTGCCTAAAGAAGGTTCTTTGTAAGTGTATTCCACACGAGGATTCTTCTATCCACGTAAATAGATCCCTTGTGTCTGAATTTAAGTCTCTGTATATTGTTCCTTGTGCAATGGCTTAGAAATACTTTGGAGCCATTATCTGGGAGCTTTTATGGCTTCTCTCACATATTTCCTCTGCCTCCCTGCTCCTACACATCCATGCACACACAGTGAGAGATGCAGGGTCAGATTCTGATCAGACTTCTGCTCATTTTGCACACACCAAACTCTCTTTTTTCGCTTTTTCATTTTCTGAATTTCACCCATAAATCACTTTTGGACCCACTAAGCAGCTCCTTGTAAACACTAGTCCAACAGGAGCTGTGCTGCTGAGGACCTCAGACTCCAGGAGAGATAACTGGCCAGATTTGGAGCTGAGAGCCTTAAAACACAAGCACCAGCCCATCTGTGGCTAGTTGCCCTGGCCTGGTTGTTTTGTGAAGTTGTTATTTCAGAGTCACAGCAGTGCCATTTATTCTTGACACTGTGAATTGCCTTGCAGGGACAGCCCTAACAAATCGCTTGCATCTGTCACAAGCAGGTTTTACCTTTGGGTTATTCTTCATAAAAAGTTCTGACTGGTTGCATGGAGCAGGAAGAGAAAGGCCAGATGTTTCTCCTTGAGCATTTTGTGATTGTGTCTCCCTCAAAAGTTAACCATTCCATGCTTCCTTTGGCTTCATGTTTTTATTTAATGCCAGCGTTGTGAAGTCTTCAAGATTAAAATCTAAGAAAGCGTTTTCTAGCTTTCCTAGCAGAACACATTTCAAAATGTGGCTGTGAGCTGCAAAAGAATTAGGCTTTACACCTAAGAGAAAAAGGACATGTTCTCCACTTAAGAAAAAGAAAATTAATTAATCAAAATTACTGTTATAAAATGATCAGTTTTTAATGGGCAGGTAACAAGAGGTCCCTGCGTGGACTGTGTGGAGGTGATCAATGTGAGGCCATCTATCTGTGGGAGTCCTTTCTGTGGTATCTGGAGTTCTGGAAGTCAGAGACACAAATCATGCAGATGCTAAAAGTCTGGCAGTGGCACTCTGCCTGCAGAGCCAATCAGTTATCCAGCCCCTCCAAAGCAATCGGGGATGTGCTCTGCAATTAGGCCCCCAGTGTATCTGTCAGTAATGAGCACTGGCTCGGTTCTTGGAGTACTGTCAGTGTAAAATAATGGGTAAATTCTTCATGATGAGTAAATTGATGCTGTGGGCAGCAACACGAAGGATTGTGTGTGCCCTCCATGAAATCCACTCTGTCCAGGCTGGTGTCTTCTAGATCTACATTTATTTACATCTTTGGCAAGGACACAGATTTCTTCCTTCTAGAAATTTAAGGGCCCAAACTAGCAAGACATTTAAATATTTCTGAAATAAATGAGATGTAGCATAGCATGCAGGAATCCTTTAGATATATTTTGTGGCAATGCTGGGTGACAATTTATATTGTGTCCTGAAGAACCCTCCAGAGGGTAATTCTCTTCCATACCCCTGCACAGTGAACCAGGCACAGCAGCCACCAGTCACCTGAACACCCAGCAAAACAGCTTCAGTCAAGCACTGAGCACAAGCTCTATGAGCTTTTCAAGGCAAACCCTTCAGTCTTGGTACTCTGCAACCCACATTCATCTAACAGAAACCTCTAGGTCTCTTGTTTTCTGGGAGTTAATGGCTTTCAGTATGACTGCTAATTTGCAGGTCACAGCATTGCTAATAGAGTTTCCACTGGTTTCTTTGCCGTGACTTTGGCTTTCATGTGTGAGGGTTTCTGTCTCAAGTCAGCAGTGGTGAGCCCTGAGTGGTTTGAAATCCTGTAGTGAGTGGCCTGGTATAAACGGCTGTGAGCAGTGTGAGATGATACCCACGTGTGCACAAACTGGGCTGCAAGCGTGTTGTTGAGGTTGAATGGCTTGTTCTGTGAAGAGGAAAAAAAGAGACAAGTTTGAAGAGCCCTGGAGATTCTCCTTTGCCTAACTAAGGTGATGCAGCACCTGCTTTGGTATCCGAGATTCCCACCTCCAAGGTGTTTTACCCTGGATCAAAGCCGGTGGCTGTCACAGGAGCCCTTTGAAGCTTGTTCTGCTACAGGAAATGAAAAAGAAAGGAGCAGCCAGTGCCTCAGCAGGGCTGAGCATGAGGTGCTGGCTTTCCACCAGCCAAACTGGTTCTTCTTCTTAGTATGACAACAACCTGCTCAGCCTACCAGGGCTGGAGTTTTTCTTAGGCAATCCCTGGGGGCAGGATTTTCAGCCAACCTGCACCACTGCTCAAGGGGGTATCAAGTATCAAGGTACCACTGTATCAAGGGGGTATTGCTGTGTAACTTGTGTGAAAAGAAGTTTGGACAAGTCCCGTCACGGCAGCACTTCAGCTGTACAAATTCTGCTGGTGAGTGGGTGGGGGAGTGGATGGAGGTGGGGGGTTTCCCTCTGAAGTTTCATTTAAATACTGACATTTGCCAGTTATTACTGTACATTGGTGTCTGAGCAAACTAGAATATTTTGCCTTTCCACACCTGAAAAAAGAACTACTGTAGTTCAGACCTCAGGGTAGTAACCTCAGGGTTAGCTGCTACTTATTTTTCAGTGGTAGTTCCTTATCTGCTTAAAGGCGATGCCATGAACCTCAATTAGTCAGTGCTTATACAGTGCTTTGAAATTATAAGACACTACCTACCTTTTAAGTATTATAAAGTTTCTATAACATATTCTAACAACTACATGCTTCAGTACACAGCTGCACACTCAGCAGTAGGCCAGAAATGCTTCCTAAGGGAAATAGTCCGGGAGTTTCTGTCCCCATGGCAAAAAGAAATCTTCACCAGTTTTAAATTTATAGTGTGTGTATCTTCAGAGCATGGATAGCCCAGCTAAGAAAAACAGACGACAAATACCTGCCAAAAACCCCAATATTTGGTGTATTGCAAAATCTCTGCACAATCTGATCACAGTATAGAGCAGGGCTGGAGGTGGATGGAGCAGGTATAGCACCATTGATTTCCAATTATTGCCTCCAATATCCAGCCCAGGAGCTGCTGGTTGCCAAGAGTGTGCTGTGCACACTACAGATGTTCTTTTATTTTGATGCATTGGAGACAAGGATGAATCTGACTTCCTCGTTTTGCTCTTCAGCATGTGCTGCCAGTGGTGAATTAAATGCCTTGCTAAATTAATAAGTCATAATGTTTTTGGGCTGGGGCCAGGGAGCTGTGGCTGTGTGCTTTGCAGGTGAGCATGGCAGATATGTTATCCTGGGGACAGAGTGGCAGCTCCAAAGGCTGCAAAGGTGAAATGCAATCTGGATGGGACACGGGGCAGCCAGTTGGGCCATCTGCAGAAAGGGGCACCCAAAACAGTAACTGGCTGTCTTGGCTAATCCCCAGCAGCCTCAAAAACTCAAAGCACTCTGCCTGGTTGCATGTGGCAGCTTACATTTGTCAAATTTGAGAGTTGTGACTGTGGCACTGAAGTTTTACAGTGATGGAAAGTGGTTAGGAATATGGATATTTAGTTTCTGTGTTTTGTCCACTCTAGTCCTGAGTCTTTGCCTGGCTCACCAGATCAGTGTGGGGTGTGGATTAGCCAGAGCTGTCATGGAACAGGGCTCTCTGGCATGGTCCTTGCACGTGGCTTTGCAGACCTCACTGCTCAAAGGGTGCCCTGGGTGTGCAGCACCAGCCCTTTGGCGTCTCTGTCTCTGAAAGCAGCAGAAAAATGACCCTGTGAGAGCAGTCTGAGGGCACAGCAGCAGCTCAGACAAGTTGGGAGGGTGGGACATGGGTAGGACTGCAGGGCTGGGACAGGGCTGGGATAGTTAGTGACACCCCTGCCAAGCTCTTGGCTTGCTTCAGCTGTAATCCCACACTCACTCGTGCCACTGGCTCCTGTCCAGTCTTCACTCTGTCTGGGGCTATCCATGCCTCACACCTCAGCTCCCACCACCATCCCAGAGACAACGAGGGTGGATGGGTGAGCCACTGGCCAGCTGGCCCTGGAGCATGGGCTCACAGAGCTGCAGAGAGGCCATGTGCAGCCACAGAGGGTCTGCACAGCAGCAGACCATCTTCCAGAAGTTCAAAATAGCTTTAAAAGAACAAATATGTCTCAGAACTAAATGCTTGGTGCCACCTGCAGAAACAAAAGGAGAAGTACTCATGCCTGTTTGCTGCTTTTCTGACAAACAGTTCCAGAAAGAAGTGGTACAAGCACAAAGCTGTCCTCTACATTCAGATTTCATCCTGCTTTCATGGGACTATTTTCCTTAAAAGCCTCTGATGCAGTACAGGCCTTCAGAAGTCATCCACTTGAACACACTGCAGAGTTGAACAGTAGAAATGAAATAAGATGCAAGCCTGTGTGGAGTGATTAAATGTAGGATACAGCACAGAAGGATGCTATGTAATATCTGATCTGGAATTTGGCTCCAGTGGGCTGTGGCAGAACAGATTAAGTAAGGATTTATGAATTCTTCATGTCAGGAGGAGGGTGTGTCAACTGCAGACTTGGTTAAAGCTAGTGGTTTACTTACCACTGGGATCTTGGAAATTGAATAAAAAGACCAATTACCACCTATTTCTGTAATGAGAAGTGAGGGTGGATGTTTCTCTTTGGTTTCCCAGCCAAAACAATGGTCTGCATGTCAAAGCTTGTACTTGCAAAGGCAGAGGTAGAGGATTTGGGTGGTTTGTGTGTCAGTGAGAAAAGGAGTCATTTAATGGACTCCTGAAATAACAGGAGCAGACACTTGGGTGTAATGACCCTGGTTTGGAAACAGTGAATAGGGCTGCTTGGTGCTCTTCTGTCTTCAAGGAAACAAGGTTCAGTATCATTAAAAATTTAACTTTTTTTTTCAGCCTCTCTTCCCAGTGGGAACAATCTAGTGAGGCCCTGGTTAATACCTGCTATAAATCAGCTGAACATACACTTTTCTGACTCAAACAGGGTCCCCACCCCTTCAACTATCACTCCTTCTCATGTACAAACATTAAAGCAAAACTCAATTAGAAGTGAGCTAGAAGAGCACAATTAAAAGCTTGCTTCAGTTCCCAAATGCCCTGAGCAGAGCAGGTGGGACATTCTGAGGGCTGCAAAGGTACATCCTTCAGCAGGGGGCAGATCCAGATTTAGGTTTGAGCATCTCCTGCACCCCAGGAATTCCAGACACACTTTTGGCCGTGGCTTGTTTCTGCCCAGAGCAGTGACAGGCTGGATGGGGTGCTCCTGGCAGAGAGGCTTCTTTGGCCAATTCTGAGGATGGGTTAGACCCAGGACCTGCACAGGGCAGGGATTCTGGCAGCACGGATGGCAATGGCATAAATGCCACTGGCTGTCAGGTGTGGCTTTTCTTCTTTCAGAAAGGACATTTTACTGGATGTCTGTTAGGAAGTCTCACATTTAAGTCTTATTCTCCCTAGTCTGAGCAAGGTTTTTGCCCTGAAATGGGACAGGAACGGTTTTTCCTTAAAGCAATGCTACTGCAGCTGGTAAATCCCAAACTCCTCCTTTACCTAAAACCAAGGGGGGTTTTTGTTTGGTTGGCTGGTTGTTGTTTTGGTGGGTTTTTTTTTTTTTTTTGGTTTTGTTTTGTGGGTCTTTTTTTTTTCCCCTCCCCTGAAATGATGTTGGTGGGCACAGCACATCTTGTTCCACTGACTTACAGGGTTTGGGCTTTCACATCCTGGAAATTTGGTATCTCTGTACAGTGAAAAATACACTGATATTAGGACAGTTCTAGGTGATAGTTAATGTCAATTAGTGTAGAAGAGTGTATTGAAAACTAGTATATACAATATTTATATGTATGTGTATAGATTTTGGATTGGATATTAGGGACATTTTTTTCACTGCATGGGTTGTCAGACACCAGAACGGGCTGCCCAGGACAGTGGTGGAATCACCATCCCTGGAGTTCTTAAAAAAATGTGTGAATGTGGCTTGGAGACATGGATTAATGATGAACTAGGCAGTGTAGGGTTAACAGCTGGACTCATCTTAGAGGTCTTCTGCAACCTTAAAAATTCCAACCTCTATGATTCTCTGATATCCTCCAGGCATCTGGTGAAAATGAAAAGATGGCAAAAAACTTTCATCCCTTAAGTGTTTTTTTTTATTTTGACAAGATTGTTTATGTCAATATTATTTCAGTAACATTTCAAAACAGAAACCCGAATTATATTGAAGCAGTTTATATCTTCATTAAGATGGAGATTTTTTTAGGACCACTAAAATGCAACATTTCTCTTGCCTTAATAATTATACAACTGAAAACGAAAATTATTCTGAGAAAGGACATAAAGAGATCTTTGGGGTGGTAGTATCAGTTTTACAAATACACAGTGAAATCCTGTAGCTATTTTTAACAGCCTGCCTCATCTAAGAAAGGAAAACTATCAGAAGATGTAGAAAATGTGAAGAGGAAGTACTGCAGAGTGAACCCAGAGGATTGCTCAGAACGGAAATGACTCAGGCAGTTGCTAAGTAAAGGCAGCTGCCTATTTACAGAGGAATTCAAAGAGTTAAAGGAGAAATTCCCAAACCAAATATTCTCAACAGAGTTTGGATGGCATGAGGATGCACTTAGAATAAATGTGTCTGAATGGAACTATAGAATTGGCTGAGGTTTGCCATGAGGGGCGGGGATAAAAAAGCCACAGCCATGGGCAAGAATCAGAAGCCACAGGACAAACCCTTCCAGCCTCAGCAGACACTAGTGATGTGGGCACTGTTGGTCTGTGTGAAGGAATCCCTCTGGCAGCCAGGACATGAGCCCTGCCCATGGCCAGCCTGGGGTCCCTTTTGATGGTGATGGTGACAATGGGTTGAGATGTACTTGAAGAACCTCCAACTGCTCTGGCCTTCATCCTTCAGACTCCATCCTTCAACAGGGCCCCATCTTCCTTTTTCTCCCTTTGGAAGCCACTTGCAAGCCCAGTCTGGAGGACCTCCTGATGGGAGGCATGGCTCCTTTTTCCAGCCTGTGAAATGGGGACTCCCTGGGATCTGCTGGCAGAGTTTGTGTGTGTTCTGCACACTCTCTGCATGAGGGGTGCACCAGCATCCCCAACATCTTCAAGGCAGGCCACAAGGCAGTGTTTCAGTCTCCCAGGATCTACCTCTGCATGACTCCTTTGCCTTTTCTTCTCACCAGATACGTGTGGTTAACTAGCTGGAACAGAGAGAAAACAAAAGCCCTTCCTTCCATTCACATCCAGTACCTGTAATTAATGAGCAAAATAACTTCCCTCTTAGCAAGACTCAAGTAAAAAGACTCCCAGCATTGCTCGTTAATAAAATAAAACCTTGTAATAAATCATAGGCTGTAAGACGTGTTACAGAGAATGTATGTCAGCAGCTGTTTGGGAGGAGTTTGGTGTGACAGGTCAGTGTCCTGTTGGTGGTGACAGTCCCTGTGGTTTGGGTCCCTGACTGCACAAGGCATACTGCGAGGGAGCAATTTATATCCACTTAAAGTAACTATGAGTCTCACCCTATAATGTGTAACTGCAAAGCTTTTACACAGTTGTTGTTCCTATCTAGTGAAAATGTTATTATCGCTTTAAGAAGCTCCCCAGCCACAGGCAATGAGAAAAGCAGTGATGATGTGACACACTGAATTCAAGCTGTGGAAAAAATCTCAGCTATGGCACTTCTCTATTTGAGTTTCTGTGTGTTGGGGGTTAGGTTTTTTCAGGGAAGTTCTTCGCATTTGTTGTCAGGGAGATGGAAAATAGCAATCAAGAGACAAAAGGCGAAGGCGACTGCCTTGACGTACCCTCGAAATGGTTCTGGGCGAGAGGGGGGAGCGGGGTTGTTTTGGCAGTTTCTTAACCGGGGGCGGTCAGTCTTTGCCCGGCTTCGGAGGGGAGACGATTGTGGGGTTTGGCTGCTGGATTTCTGCTGCTCAGGGAGAACGCGGGGCTGCCACGCTGCTCCCGGGCCCCGGGCGGGCGGCGGGACCGGCGGGAGGCAGCGGGGGCCACGGACAGCGCCGGCTCCGGCTCGCGGTACCGGGGGCTTCCCTTCGGGCGGCAACACTGAGCGTAAAAAGGGTAAAAACTGTACAAAGTATATAAAGTGTACAAAGCCCCGGCGCTTGTCAGGGCACCGTGACGGACCCACTGACATTTCTGGGCTGCAGCGCCGCTCTCGGCCTGCGGGCGGCTGCAGTACCGCGCGCTGTCACCAGGCGGCAGCAGCGGCCCAGGGCCCAGCCAGGCTCTCGGCCTTGCCGTGACACAAAACCCTGAAGGCGCGGAACTGTTCCCGTTGCCTTCACAGAAATCGTATTTTCTCTCGTTTTCAAGCCCTTTGTTGCTTCATTTCTATAATTAATATGTACCAAAGCTGTGTTTGTATTTTTAAGCCCCTACGTATCTGTATTTGTACGACCAAAACGAAAAAATGTGCCTCAGAGACATAAAAAATGTGTTTAAGAACCGTGACTAGAGATGCCACCAGGCCCCACAGCTGGGGCACAGCAGGAACAGGAGGACATTGCCCGATTTTCTTCAGGCATCACCTTCTGCCCAGGGCTCCCTCACAGCCCCTTGCTCAGTGCAAAGGGACAGCAAGGGTGGCTGATAAGGGTTTTTCTGTCACACTCGTGACAAGTTCCTTCAGCAAGTTCCTTCACCAGGGGGCCCTGGCGCTGCCCTGGCCATGGACACCTCAGCACTGGTCAGTCTGGAGGGGAACTGAGTGATGGTCAGTGCTGGAGCAATGGGCTGCTGGACAGAGCTGGAGCCCACCAGGAGCGAGCAGCAGGACCTGTGATGAGGGAAAGGGAAGAGGAAGAGAGCAAGAGAGCAAGACACTAAGAGATGAAGAGGGGAACAGAGGAAGAGGAAAGAGGAAGGGGAAGAGGAAACCAGCAGGGTTGTACAGGGAAAGCACAAGGCTGGGAATGGGACAGAGAAAAACAGGGACAAGAAAAAGGAGAGAGGAACAGCAAGTGAGGGGGGGAAAAGGGAGCAGGACAGAGATAAAGAACCTTAGAATCATTTAGGTTGGAAAAGAGCTTATATTTAACCAATCTCAGTTCCAGGCTCTGTGAAGTCTGGGATGGACATTCTGAATCCAGCTATGCCAATGGATTATGCTGTTTCTCAGAGCTGTTTTCATTACCATGCAGTAGTTACCTCCTTTGCTAGCAGCATGCAGCATACAACATATGTGGGCTTTCCTGACAGACTTGGATTAGGGAGTGCTCCCATAAACTCCTCAGTCTCCAGGTCTGATGAGAGAAGCACCTTCTAGCAAGCACTGGTTGATATAATCTCCTAATGGCAAAGCAGGGCTCCTGAGAAAACAACTATCCTGTACCTTAAGTTGGAAAAGGAATTGTGTTTCTTGCCGCTTTCAAATTTAACTTTAGAAGGCAAAACTGGGAAGTCTGGCTAGGTTAAAACCTGGTGTGCTGTCTCCTTCTCCTTTCTATTTTCTAAAGCTCATTTGAAGGGATCTTTCTCTCCTCATATTTATTTCCATAAAGTTTCTATAAAGGTATAACAGAATTGTGCCTAAGTGTATCCTGAAAAATCAGAGAGCTGAGTTTTACCACCTGGGCTTCTTAGTAGCATAAGCAAATGACAGATGTGAAAATACTCTGCAGGAAGAAAGCATGACATGAAACAAACATTTATTAAAAAGGACTGTACAGACAAATTAAACAGATCTCACACTCTTACTCCTATGAGGCACAGGAGTAAAATACTTAAAACACAGAAGCCAGTGAAAACACCAGATATTGCTAGAATACCTAAATACTAAAATGAAAATGTATGCTGGAGGAATTATAAAACTGTAAAATAAATGAATAAAGCACTTTTATTTATTTAAAGTGCTAGTGAAGTCTTAATTTCTTGAATAGTATGCTATTTAAAGTAACACTTCAATGTCTACTCTTTCAAATTTAGATTATGTAAATTGAAGCCACTGTCAGGTTTAGTCAGGGTCCTGTTTATAAAGCTAAGGTTGAATTCAGGAAGTGCAAGTATTTAAATTTGCCTTACATTTTCTCTGTAGTTAATAGTGTCCTTGGCACTGAAGTTCAGACAACTGATCCACCCCAGCTTGGGTATGAAAATTTCTATAGCAAAGCATTTAGATACAGTACAGTGTTTGCATCTTTTTACTTATGCCGTTAGGGTTGATGGCAGGGTGAAAAGCTTGGGATTTTGGTTTTTTTTTTTCTGTTTGGTTGCAGAACAACAGGACTATCCTTTGAGGCAAGTGATGAACAAAGACTCTGGAAACCATCTTTAACAAGAGAATCCAGTTATTTTGTTGTTACATGGATACCCTTTTAAAAACAGAACGACAAAGACAGGGTTAAACCAGACTTCAGTAATATAAAAGTCTCCTAAGCTTTGAGGAGAGTCTCATTGTGGCTATTCAGACAATTTGACCCAAATAAGAATAAATTTAAGCAAAGTATTCACAAAGACTTTAGATACAAATGAAGAAGCCACTGTTGCTCCATGAAGCGAAAATGCAGCAGACTTGTGTTAAGAACTGTACATCAGACAGCTTCCTCTTCTGTCTGAATACCAAGAAATCAATATTTCATAATTATTCCTCCAGTCTCTTGAGAGAGTTGCCTGGGAGAAAAGAGCCTGGGGCTGTCACGAGAAGAGTTCTTCAGTTAAACTTCCGTGATTATTCCGTGAGAGAAAAGAATACATAACTCCTATGACAGACACTGCTTCCCTCCCTGCCCCCACCCCCATGGCCCCCTAATACATAATACATATTTTATCTCCTTGAAATGGCTAGAATCATAGAATATCTCAAGTATGAAGGGATCCATAAGGATCATCAAGTCCAACTCCCTGCTCCTCACAGGACTACCTAGCATTAAACTGTATGGCTGAGAGCATCATCCAGGTGCTCCTCAAAACCTGGCAGGCTTGGTGCCTTGGCCACTTCCCTGGGTCACTGGACCAGTGACCAACCCTCTCAGGGAAGAACCTTTTCCTGGTGTCCAATCTGAACTTCTCTCAATGCAGCTTCATTCTGTTTCCTCAGAGATGAGCAGCAGCTCCTCCTCTGCTTCCCCCTGGAGGAAGTTGTAGGCTGTGATGAGGACCCCCCTCAGCCCTCTTTTCTCCGAAGTGAACAAGCCAAGTGTCCTCAGCTGCTCCAGAGGTCTTGTCCTTGAGACCTTTTGCAATCTTGGGCACACAGGTGACTCTAGAGCACTGTAACAGTCTGAAGTCCTTCTTGCACTGAGGCATCCTGGGCTGCCCCCAGTGCTCCAGGCCTCACCAATGCAGTGCAGAATGAGACAATCAGCTGGCAATGCTGTGCTTGATGTACCCCAGGTTGTGGCTGGCCCTTTTGGCAGCCAGGGCACCCTGCTGACTCATCTCCAGTTACACTCACTCTCAGCAATATGGCAGAACTTCGTAAAGGACATGAAAATTTGTTAAATACCAGTACAACTGATGCAAACACAGTAAGTCATATTCACTTTAAAAAAAACCAAACAAACCCTAACCTTGTAAAACACAAGAGCACATGAGACTAGTTTAAAAATGTAAAAATACAAATCTGTTGTACTAAATTAGTAAATGGTGCATCCTTAAGTATACTTCAGTTCAGGGATCTTCAAAAAAGAAGGAAACTGGCAAAGTAAAGTGAAGTGAGAAACAACTATGACTAACCCTACTTATTTCAGAAGTGTAAGTCAAAGTCTCTACAAATCAGTCCTTCTATTCACACTACTTCATTGCAGACCATCCGCCTACTCCATTGTCACTACTTCTTAAATTTATGTACAACTACCATCAAAGTATGCTGCTCTCATGTGTGCACTTTGGGGAAGTCCACATACTGTCTTTTAACAGTGCATTTTCCCTTCAACTCCATAGGAATTGCTCTGAACAGGGCACACAGCATGTAACCACTCTGACATTTAAAACAGTAGAATCCAGTATTTGTGCTACCAAACACGCATGACACACTATTGCCATTTGGAGCATGGAGACTTCTCTTCCTTTATTGCTATCTCAGAGACCAAATCCCTGTAATTCACCTAGCAGAACCTGCTCCTCACATAATTTCAGGGGCAGGTGGTCCACATTCTGTCTGCTGTTGACAGATGTTGATTTGACTATGTAACATTAAAATGGGGGAATATCTCCTGAACCTGGCTTAAGTTTTAGGGCTATATTCAGTAAATCACTCATGTACTTTATGGCAGACTTAGGAAATTAATGGGGACGTATGTGATTTGGCCAGCAAAATTGCATCATGTGGATTTATTACAGTTGCCAGCATTTGGCAAAGTTCTTGGAGCAGAGACTTGGGATTTCCCTGTTCTTCCTATCTAACAAGCCAAATTCTCAATATAACCACTCTAACATAATAGTATAGAGAAACCTGGGCTAAAGAAAGAAGAATGTGAACAAGCAGTTCCTGCATCCCACAGTTAGTGAAAGAATATTTAACATTTCAGATCAATTTAGGCAACAAAGGTGGTCACAAAACTGGGATTAGAGATGAGTAAATTTCAAGTGCCAGTTCTGTAATTGGATCACTGCCATCCTCCCCATTGCAAGAACTGTTGTTACATTACATGAAACAAAGGGAAGACATAAGGGAGTGATCTACTCCAGATGCTTTAGTCAGGGATCTTTTGGCACACAGAGAACAAGAAAACAAACTGGCCTGAAGTAAAGCTTATTTAAAAATGACCAACTAAAAGACAAAAAATTAGAAAGTTTTGTTGAGGGAGGATAATGACACCAAATCTTGTTGGTTCTGGTGAAATATATAATTCTTAGTTGACACTGCTCCTCATGCATGTTCCTGAACTTTCCTATGCTCCAGTGGAGGATATGTCTGCCGGGTTTTGGCTGTAGAAACCAGGAACAGAAGACATGCAGAATGGCTGATGTGCAGTCTGTGCACACAGAGATCTGGGATATATCATGCATGTTTCCTAGAGAACCACAGTTCTCTAGTGACCAGTGTGCTGGTCAGCCATAGAGCCTAGGAGGACCACTAATACAGTTCATTTCAGCCTTGTTCTTAAGTCAATCAGTCTTTTGACTGCTGAAAATAATAACCTGTTAAAATGTTGGAGCATGACAAATTACATCATTTTTAGAAATCCATACACAGCCAGCACCTTTCCAAGTTTTAAGTCAAGTTTGAGGGAATGGTACAATCAACTTCAGTAAATCAAAATCCTTGTGTGTCCTTAATGCATTGATTTTCTGTATAACAAATCTCATTTTCCCTGAACATTTTCTGTTTAAAAAGAGTTCCACTGGATACCGAAATCTACCCAGTCTTACGAGACTGGAAAACAAATTGTTCTTCAGTGAAACAAACAGACAGCTGCTATTTCAGCACTTCAAATAGTCTCCTGTTATCAGGAGAAAACAGAATAATCTTCTAGTAATATCTGTTTTTTAAAAAGAGAACATAAAAGCATTTGTGGTAATCACATTTGGTCAATAGAAATAGCCTGACATTTAGGATACTTGCACAAAGAATTCCAGTTTGTTTAGGAGTACAAAAGATGGAACAACTGAAATGTTGAACTGTAGCACCAGTAATATTTACTTTCCTAAAACCAAATCCTAAAGACTGGAAGGAACTTAGAGCGGGAACATTGTGCTTACATTGCATTTAAATAGAAAACAATGAGACAGTCATACTTGAGTCTGCAATTCAGTAAAGTCTGGGCAAATTTGCCGTTCTACTGGAAGAGTACTGGGACAGGTCACACAGCTTGTCAATCTCCTGGATTTCATTCATCCTGTTTCCTCTTGGGCTTTTTGGGATTCCGAGATCGGCTCTTTGCTTTGCAGAGGGGACATATGGGCGCATTCCGATGGATTTGTTGGTGACACGACAAACATGCCTGAAATGCAATTGCAGCCCCTTGTTACAAACATCAAAGTGGCCTTGGTACACGGGTTATTGAGTATCACACTCTAAGTTACAGTGCAGACAAAAACAAGGCTCCATGCCTTCAAGGGCAAACTGGTGCTACATTCTGTACAATCTAGGTATGTGGATTGTAATTTCAGGCCTACTGAAAACCAGGAGCATCTCACTGGATTAAAACTACATTTTCACAGACATGTGGTTGTACATGTATCAGTAACTTTAAATTCTATTTCGTGTTAAATGTTACAGTGATGTTTTAAAGGTGTTCACCTGCCTAATAGCTCACTGAGTCATAGAGTTCTGTGACTGCAATGTCACAGAATTGAAGGCAGGAGCAGGTGATTGGATGAATTCCACATATTTAACACAAGGTACAGAACTCTATCTTTTTGCTCCAGACTAAGTCCTTAATTTATGTTTGACTGAAGCCTATCACTTGCAGAAAGGCTTTTCAATAGGCTTTTTTTAAAAGGTATATTACTTTGGGGTGTACCTACATCAGTTTGCCTTCTTAGTGACTCTTCGGAACCTCGGTGGGATGAATACCCCTATGTAACTACTTAACTCTTCTCACTACATAAGGAGCTGAATAAAACTGTCATTTAAGTGCCTGTGGTTATGTTACATTAATCCACATGTTACTCTTGAAGATCCCAAATGCAGAAGCAATCACCTTTCCGGGTAATTTACACCATTGGTAATTTCCCTTATGTGCACTGCTTTTAATATGACTCCATATGGCATTAACTAAGAGCCACTACTTTTTCCTTTGCCAAGATTTTTTTATCTTTCCTACATGCCTTACTCCCATGTGAAACACAAGAGGAGTGGGAATTGCCTACATCTCTGCTGAGGGTGACTCTTAAGTCCTAAAAGATTCTTATCCTTAACCCTTGATGACTGGTGCTACTACTTTAGTCTACTGCTTGCTCTTGTTTTGAACCACTGCAAGGAAAATCGGAATCAGGACACGTAATTTTTCATTTTTGCAAACATTGATCACTTTCTAAACATAATGCATTCCAAAGACAAAAGAGAAAACCCAGTACATTCCATCTCCTGACCTTCATTGGAGGTGGCTGCTGTCTGAAAGTTGCTGTCTGTCTGGTATCTTGCTTTCTGGCCACCTGCAGCTGTTGGGCAGCTGCTGCAGCTGCAGCCAGAGACTCTGGGATGGGAGGCTCCTGTGGTTCTGTCTGCCATTCTGCTTTCTGCTTTTCGAAGTAGCTAGACAAAAGAATGACAAACAAAAAAATGTAACCACTTTCCGGAGTATTTTGTTATTCTGTAAAGGATATTTGGTGTTAAAATACAGTGGTTCACATTTCCCTATCATGTTTCTCCACTAGAGTCAAACTGCCAAATTGCCTACACATTGACTAGTTCATAAATAGAATATGTGATGTTTTCTTCTGCATTTCTACACTTCAGCCAGATTCCAGACTGGATATAAATCTACTAAGATGAAAAATAGACAACATGTGTAGATGAAAACTAGACAACAGTTTCAGATGCATCTCTGTCAAACAGTTTTTCTTTTTTATTCTGTTAAAATTAATAACTTTTGTATACAACAGATTAATAAACAGATTAACACATTCTTTGTAGTGTCAAGGTGTTTGGAATGTAAACCAACATTTCTACAGAAATGCAAAGGAAATCTTGAAAACTGTGTGCCTGTGAAAACAATGTAATTATGCTGGGCAATAAGAGAAATATGTGCTTATTAAAACATCCCTTGCATTTAAAACTGATCTGTTAAACAAAGGACACTGTTCTTTGAAGAGTAGCTAATTCTGTCACTCTCCCCTGCCTAGGTTATATGTAAAAATGAAACTGTGATTTACTATCCAAATCTACTCCACATTTCAGGGAAACTTGTTGACAGTCACAGGTATTTGGCTAAAAGCCACTGCCATGTGGAGGCAGCAAAAAGCAAAACTCTGACTAGCAGCAGCACAACCCAACTGAAGAATACTTGGTTTGTATCCCTCTTGTGTACTGCCTCCTACTATTGCCTGATGAAGAAGTAATTTTCAGGGAAAAATAAAAAGATAGAAAAAGCAACATATAGTATAAAACCTAGAAAGCCAACAACCACCCTTGAACGTTTGCACGTGGTATGTAGAGTTTGCAGCTTGGAATAATCTAAGTTTAACTTGGAACAAATTCAGACTGAATGTTATCATATACATGCCCTCCACATCCCTTTTTTGTTAATTTTTGTTTTTCATGCTTACCTCTTGGTTTGTTTTTTTTCCCACCGACCAACAAAATTAAAATGAGAAAATGACCAGCAGAATTAAAAGAAAGCATAAAGCCAGATAATGTTTGCTTTGGAGACTTACTCAAGGGACAATTTCTCTTCCTCTTCACACAGGTCTGGCAGCCTCTGCAGCCCCAGAGTCATTCTCAAGGCATCCACGTGCTCCTTTAGGGGCTTGTACTCCTCGTGGAGCCGGCGAGTAGATTCCAAGAGCTTGTTAAGGTCATTCTCAGATTGCTTGATAGTATTCTCCATCTGAAACAGCAGGGTGGGCATGTTTTTAAAGAACTGTTCTTCTCTGACTGAGCAGCAGATTGTATCAGAAAGAGATTTTCCTCACTCAAGTTGGAAGAGATTTGAGACAATGCAATAGTAAAGCAAAGACTTAAGGTATTGGGAGGATGAAAAATGGGCAAAGAAGCAACAGAAACTGACATATGAGATGTATTTTCATTTTAAAAAGGTGCACTCAACCTATAGGACCTTCTGAACAACAGAAAAAGCAGAGAGACGGGCTACAAATAAAGTCATCAAGTGAGAAGCTAAGGAAAACTCTCAAGAGATATTAAAAAAGAGCTTAAAGTAGCATAAACTAATTTTCTGTGTTTTTGAGATACCTGAACACTGACTGGCAGAAGTTAACAAACAAGCTAAGGAAAGGTTTCTTCTTCTCCTACTGCAGTAAGTGGGAAAAGCAGCAGAGAAAAAAACCAATCTGACTGGACAAAGAGAGGAGGATGAAACAGAGGCTGAGGTTATGCAGCTGGACAGGGGAGCAGACATTTGAAGTCACAAATAAATACAATCTGCACATCCAGTACACAGCTGGTACTTTTTCACTTGTTGGCACCTTTTTCTTCCAGTGCAACACAGATACCTTCAGAGCTAAAAATCCCATGTAAGTGCCCTAACATGACATAAAAAATGTATTTAAAAATATATTCCCTATTTAGCCCCTCTAATTGGCTAGTCTTTCCTGTTTATAAATTGTTTTTTCTCTTATTTGTATTAATTTCCTTCAGGCTGGTGCTTCTTGATGTTTGGTGATTCCACTCTATGATGAAGGTCAGCTCTTACTATGAACTTAACAAACACCATGTATTTTCTCAAAATCTCCTAGTTCCACCTAGCTGCCAAAGTTTCTGTTTCTGAGTGCTAAATGCGAAAAGACTGACAGGAAGAAATGTTTTCTATGGGACAGCTGGTATTAGTGGTAAAGTCATAGCCACAATAGGCTTGGTTATCTATCCTCTCAGTGCAACAGTTTATTATGCCAACACTATAAAATATCCTGCCCTACAAAGGGAAAAAAACAATTATCCTGAGGTAAATTTACTTTGCTCTCTCTCTAGGATCCTAGGATGGTGTTGTAAAGTCCACATTATTGAGCCAGTGACAGTTCACTCATGTGCACAATTCCACAACCTGTGGAATGATTCAAATCCAGCTGTGTCTCAGTCAGCCTGTCTGAGCTGGGCTGTCTCATACCACGTTAATGTCAGCGTGGATCAGTCGCAGCTCCTCCACGTGAGCCATCTTCTCTTGCAGCAGCAGGTCCATTTCTTGTTTATATTCTTTCAGGTGCCTCTCCTCAGACTCCAGGGCTTCAAATTCTGCTTTCAGTCTCGCCTTTATTTTTTCCATCTGCAAAGTCTTGTTCCTGAATCCCAGTGATAATTTAAAAGATAGAGAGACAACAGTAAGTCACTGAAATGTATTTTTGTGAGGTGTCAGTTTATATGAGATTAGATAGATGAAAGAAGGCAATAGCAGCAATAGACAAGAATGAGACTAAATGTGTCTGAGAGAAGGTGAGGTACAAGGAGAATACTGAATTCTAATGCCAGCTCTTTTGCTGAGCTTTTCAGTGGTAAGAGAATTCTTGTACTGAATTATGAAATTAATAGAATGTTGTCAGGTTTTAACACAGCATGGCAAAAAGCAGGGTCAGTCACTTGGACAATTAATTATGGCTACATATTCCAAATGTCATAGCTAGTAATATGACCTGGGTCCTTCCCTCTCTCACTTCAGGAGTTTATAAAGCTGCAAGAGATAAAAACAGGGTCATAAAAATCTTCTACATACAATATGTATTCAGAAAGTGGTCTGGGCAGAGATAATGAAGGAGTAATGAATGAAGGAGATTTAAAACAGAACAATTAAAAAATTCCTGTTTCGTCTCCTTTATTTATAACATGTGTCTGCATCTCTTATCAGTAAATTCACTCTCATTCTCTTTTATCTCCTCCCAGTCAGAACACTGAGTCTTTAGGTATGTACCCAATTTTATGACTGGGTTATTTCTGTGGAAGTATTTAATGCATATAAATAAGCACATGCATATATGTTTGGATTGTGGGCTATGTTTGGATTGTGATACAATGGATTTCCTGAAAGCAGTACTCCTTTGACTACAAATTATATGTATTTACCTATAGATACAGATATGGATATAGAGACCAGATTCCAGACTCAAAATCAGATTCTCACGTCCCTTCAAAACCCAGCTAAGCTCTACCATAATACATGATAGAGATCAACTATACAAATGGGCAAGTTCTTTGATTTTATTCATGAAGACTTCTTTCCCCTCTGTCTGTAGAATACATGAAATGCAGATGAAAATAAAGTCTGCTAAATCTATCAAAGGTGAATCTGTAAACATAAGGAAATCTCATGTTTATTTTGAAGGAAATTCTTCACAGAATGCAAGCTTCAAGTGAGTAAATAGGTTTATTTAATCAGATTTTTTTAAAGGTGACTCAAAATGGACATCAATGTTGCAAGTAGGACTGGCTTTTTGACACTTATTTTTTTAATTTAAAATACACTCAAGTAACTTTTTTGATACTTCATTGCACACTAAAGCTAAAAACCTTTGCTCTACCTTATGCCACAAAATAATAGCAAAAATTAGTCAGGTGTAGTTAATATATCACCTTTGAATATGTGATCAGAAAAACTGAATGCACTGTAAATTTCCAAATACAGGATACCACTCTCACTGAAAAAATTATTTTAAATTAAGTGCTACAGTAACTGGACCACACACTGTAGTAGGCCACACTTAGATCTGTTTTCTAAAACAGAGCCTGTGTGCCAGTTGAGTAGAAAATCATTGTTCTTACACTGTCACATCTCTTTCTACAAATAGTTTGGGGATATCCGACAGACAAGTATTTTTGCTTGATCTTTGTTCACCTTTGTGGTATTGTGTGAAGAAGGCTGAAGCCCATCCTCTGCTGCCTAATTCACTTGTTCCACAGATGAAGCGTGCTTCTTAGAGATGCTGTAGTCCCTGTGATCACCTGGGAACTGTGATTCCTCGCCAGCCCTCTCTCCTCTCTCTCGGACAGCCCCTCTCTGGCTGTCCTGCCCCGACACTTCTCATGGCTCTGGGGTTTCCCACCAGCATGCCTTCCACCTCCCAGCTGCATTCAAACCCACCGTTCTCTCTATCGTGTTTTGGCTTTCGGCTGCACCGCTTCCAACTGAACAGACAGCTCAGGCCTAATCCTGAAAATCAGAGCCCTAAGCCAAGGAGTGGAAATGCCCTACCCAAAGTTATGGAGAACGTTCCCGATGTCGGCGCGTGCTGTACCCTGCCTGGCTTTTTATGAGCTCCCTCTTCCAAAGCATCCTGCAACTCACCCTATAAAGGACGCTACACACAAATTCCTGGTGTTCCGCACTGCATGAGCCGCAGCCCGAGGCAGCTCGGGCCTTGTGGCAGGAGGGGACGGATGAAAAAGCCCCGGTCCGGTGTGTCCCCATGGCCAGGCCCCCGGGGGAGCAGGCAGGGAGATCTCCGCGGGGAGGGCAGGGACAGAGAAGCCGCTAAGGCTCAGCCGCTCCCCTCTCATCACCGGCACGGATCCGCCGCTCCGGGGGCACGGACGGACGGACGGATGGATGGGCAGATGGCTGTCCTCCACCCCGGTGGGGCTGTGCCGGTGCCTGCAGCGCTGCCCAGCCCTGTCCTGCCCGAGAGCACGTCCGCCCTCGGATTTGGATGTCACTCTGCCTTCCTTGACATCCCCCCTTCCTTCTCAGCCCGACAAGGCTCCTGCCCGGGAGCGAGTGGGGCAAAATAACAGATTCAGAGCCTCGTGAATACGAAATCCTAATTCAAAGGACTCAAAAACAAACAAACAAACAAACAAACAGTCAAAGCCCCACGGCAGCCGCGGCCCGACACCACTCCCCCCAGCTGCGCTGGGGCTGCTCAGTCCTTCCCACCCGCGCACTCCGCCTTCTCCTGTTATCACTCAGGGCTGCTGCTCTGGAAATGCACGACCATTACCGCCCTTCACTACGCATTCCAGCGGCGATTCCCAGCAGCAGATGCTCCCTCCCTGCTTGGAAAAATGTATTTTGAGCTCTCATCGTAAACGCAGCGGTAGTTTTCTTTCCCTCGGTAGCACAATAGATACTTTCAGATGGATGCAACTCCTCCGCTCCCCCGAGGAAAAAGCTGCTTCATGTAACCGGTGGGGCACAAAGCAAACATACCTGATCTCCTTGATGCTCTCGAGTTTGCACATTATTTCTTGCTCATCTGCCATGCTTTTTACTCCCGGTTTACACCTCCCGTGAAACGTGCAAAATTCCAGGGGGGGAAAAAAAACCGAAACCAAACCAAACCAAAAAAACCATACAATAGACACAATGTAGTCACCCCCTCCTCGCATATGGGCTCTGAGCCTGTGCGGCAGACTCTAGTGGGAGCTATGGGACTTAGAGTCCAGGTTCCTATTGCTGCCCAGGCACAGAGGCTACAAAACGACTACAACACCCACAAGGCAGAGCAAAGCTCGCCTGCCCTTCTTCCTGCAACTACATTTTAAATCAATTTGTCACACCTCATTATTCCAAAGGTTGTTAGGAGTGCAAAAAGAGCAGAAGGCTTCCTTCTGAGATCTGTGCAATGTTTAGCATTTTGTTAAAATATGCACTAAAAGACTGCTGATGGGTACATGATTTTGATTAAAAGCTTTGACAAAAAGGCACGCTGTAGTCATTACTACTACAATGCTGTTTTCTCCTGGATGCTGTGAGTTTTCTACTGAATGTTCTAATTGCTCACCAAATCAAATTTTTTCAATTTCCTGGAACAGATAATGAATAAGCAGCAGTTGTGAATAGAAGATGTTTTGTGAATAGATGTTCTAGTTACTTTCTCCATTATTTAAGGACTTTCCCTATAGTGTTGTATTCTTCAATTAAAGGAAAAGGTAGATGAAGGAAAACAGTGATAGCACCAGCACCCTCTTCATCACGCTACAGCTTTTGTAAAGAAATTAGAACATAAAAGGTCTTATCCTTGTGTAAGTTCAGTCAATTGCAAACTCTCGCTGCCTTAAAAATTGAAGATGGTAGGATTGAGCCCTAAGTGAGCTGTGTGCTCAAAGGGGGCAGGCTTCTTCAATGCATGATTTAAATAGATGAACTAATTGGTTTGAGGGGGTAGAAGACAAGTTAGCTACAATCAGCCAGTGAATCTTGTTGCTAAGACAGTGAGGGAGTGAGAGCAGGCAGGGTGAAGACAAGAGGGAGAGAAGGAAAATGCCCTTGAACAGGAGTGATGAGAATCCCAGCCTACTTTTGTACCGTTTATCCTATTTTTTGATTCCTGGTTTTACAGGCGAAGCTAAAAGCTTGAGGGCCAAAAATGAAAATTCAAGTTCAACTTGTTCCTTTACTCTGCTTTGAAGGACACTAAGAAAACCACTTCACAAACTGTTATAAATCAGTTGGAAGTTCTTAGGAAGTAAACCCACCCACAAGCCTTAGCAGTTATTTTTCCTCTCTATGTTTTAAAAAAGGAGAGAAAATATTACATCTCCACATTTCAAAGCACTTCAAAATGGTCAAAAAGTTTGACACTTGCAGTCCCAGCACATACAAATTGGTAGCATTCGACTTGTGCTTCATGGCTTTGGTCAAGTGTTTTAATGTCTGTGTTTCAATTTTTCTCCTAGACAAAGTGGGTCTTACAGTTCTTCATATGATCTGAAATCACTGCACTGATATGTATTATTTATTCTGGTGCTATTTATAAACTTTGATAAATTTTGAGATGCAAATAATGATCAGTTTTTCCAAGCACATTGACTGGATTTTTCAAAGAAAGCTAAGGTACTTAGGACTAAGCTGACACTGAAAAAATATTTCAGCTGATCCTGAAAAATTCAACCTTGTTGTTGTTGTTTGATCCTTTTTAAACCAAAAGCTAACAGGCAAATAGATTTCAAAACAAATTGCAGTATTATGCAGAATGAAACCAAGGCTAAAAGACTCCCCTACTTCACTGAGCACAGGACTGAATTTTTGTCCAAAAATCCCCAGCTGCTTCCATTTAACAGTCTAACATCAGTCCACACACTTTAACATTATGACAACAAATCTAGTTCAGAACAATTCCAACTGGAAGAATTTTTTTGTTCTCCCTACATAATTATCCCAGCTACAGCAATTAATTCCACAAGTCCAGATACAGTGATACCATGTAGGGTCCTTATAATTGAACTATTAAATACTAATATTCTAACTGCATTTTTTAAAAGTGCAATAGGTTTTATTAAGTAAATAGCATTTAAAGAAATATTAGAAATGAAAGACTAGTGGAGAAGAGCCCCCAGTAAAGCACACAACAGAACTGAACTTGGGTTAATGTACTGCTGGATCAGGTACAAGTCACCACCATAAGCAGAACATGCAGCAATATTGTAAAATCTAAATATCCGAAAATGGATGAGTCAAAGTGGAGCATCCCAAGACATGAAATTTGCTTTAAATCACTGAGTTTCTTAAATGGAAATAGATTCTTTCTGTATCCCATTGTGGTTTTGAGCTTCCAAAATATACTCTTCACATTTGCCAGATGTTTTCCTATGAGTGGGTCTCCCCAATTTCACTGGCCATGGCATATGTTAAGGGAAAGCTGATATTGGTTCCAGAATGCTTTGGGAAGCTGAAGGTACAGCAACACCAAAACTGATAGGAAGCAACTACATGCTAGTCCTGAGATCTTCAAAGCATCTAGTCCTTAAATATCTATGTTTTAAGCAAAGCCTAAAGTACCTGCAAATTTTATTAATCCTGTGCCGGAGCATCCTACCTAGCTAAAGGTTTAAGTGCCTGCATATGTCAATCTTGGCCCATTCCAAAGGTTTGCCTAAATATACCTGCATTTGGTCATGTCCTTTATTTCATCCTCCAACCCCGTGACCTGCAAAACTGGGAGAACACGATATTTTTATAAACCGCCTGCACCCATCTGCCCTCCCTAAGCCTCCTGCTGCTGTTTCACCAAGGGGATCGGATGTCTGTGGGGACAAGGCCAAGGGAAACTGTCTCCCTTTTCCCATTCTCTTCCGGAGCCCGACCGTACAGCCACCTCGCGGCTCGCTCCCGCGATTCCGTACTCCGCAGCACTCAGCCAGGGTGCCCGTCCCCATTCCCCATTGCTCGTCCTCGTCTCTGTCCCCATCCCCCGTTCCCGTCCCAGTTCCTGTTCCCCGTTCCCGTCCCCAATCTTGATCCCATTCCCCGTTCCCGTTCCTCGTCCCCATCCCCCGCTCCCGATCCTGTTCCCCGTTCCCGTTCCTCGTCCCCATCCCCCA
>VXAX01007434.1:3254584-3295507 GCA_013399835.1 Leptocoma aspasia | reverse complement strand
CCCGGGGTGCTCTTGTCGCTGGCCCGGGGGTGCCCCTGCCGCCCTTGGCGCACCGGGAGCGGCGGCCGCCTGGTCTGGCGCGTCCCTCGCGCTGCGGGGCCGCTGCCCTTGGCTGCTGCCGCCTGGCCCGCAGTGGCCGCACGCTGGGCGAGGGGACACGAGGCCTTGCGGGGACCCCATTGCAGCGTCCTCGCACAGCCTGGGGAGCGTGCTCAGAGCCCGCGGGCTGCTGTGGCAGGGCAGGTGAAGCGGCCTGGACAGTGGGGTACGGAGCGGGGAAATTCTCCGTCATTTAGTAATTGAAAGGTCCAAGGAGAGATTGCAAAGGCTGCGTTAGCACGCTGTTTAAAAAGGTGTTCAGTGTCTGAACAAAAGAATAATGCAAGAAACTTGCATTAACGAAGAAAGGTGGTGAAATAAGGAAATTACTTTTGTAGAGGATACCTGATGATTGCAACTTGCATCCTTCCATTTTGCTTTATAATACAACTGTGAATAAGGAACTGCTCACTCATGCAGTATGCTTGAGGTTTGAGATACTTTTTTAATCAGTTCATTTGAAAATGTTATTTTTCATAGCTGTCTGCTTTTCTAGTTGTCATTAAATCATTCGGAAATTATATTTCACAGGAGGCGTTTACTTCACAAGAGAGCAACATAGTAAAATTGAAGCAAAAGCTATATTGCATCTTCTGATAGATGTGAATCTAAATTATTTGGGTTTATTGAGATACATCTGATGTTGTTTTACCTTTTTGTTTTAGTCTTGCGATGTGTTGCAGTGATTAGCATGTGTTGCTGTAAATGGGAAGTAAGAATAGGAGGCATATTAAAATGCTGGTCATTTGTGAACTTCCATTATGCAGATCACTAGTTCTGAGTGCTTGGGAATATGCAGCATTCCAGGTCCATCTGATTTCTTATGCTTGGTATGTTTGTTTATTGAAATAGCAGAGCCTGTCAAGTAGTCTTCTGTGTATAGGAAGGATCCTTTGTTGATAAGATATATCTTTTGCTTGTGAGATGTTGTAACTGAACTATGGTATGTAGGACTGGAAGGTACATTTCACAAATTTGGCTAGTGCCACTGGTAAAATTATTTTTGCTTCTCAATGGAAAAATGGGTTAGTGGGAATTTCAAGGTCATCTTCAAATATTGAGTTATTTAGCTGCCTTTGGAATATGTCTTTTCTTCTTCAATGTCACATGTTTTATGTATATCAATCCTGTCACTGTTGACATTTTCTGGATCTGTTTGCCTTCTAAAATAATGTAATGTTTAGCAGGTTTTAATAGAAGCAATCCATAAAGCTTCCTAAGTCAATTTCATTTGAATGATCGCAATAAAAGATATTTTTAAAAAAGAAAACCTAACTGCCAAATCTAAACCTAACCCAAACTCACTATTTGGAATTACAAGAAAAAGGGTTAAGATGGATGAATGGATACCAATGACACTTTATATGCTGATGAACTAATAAGAAAGTAAATTCTTACTGTGAACAGCTGTAAATTAGGTAAGTTGTGGCTTTCTGTTCTTTGATCTTTCTGGAAGCCTTTTCCAATGCAAATTATTCCATTGTAGACATCTGCTGGTTTTGACTTTCCTAGCCATTTTACATTTTGCAACTGAAATGTTATTTTGTTGAACACTTACAATTCTACTATAAATCTGTGAATAATAGAAGTAAAACAAATTGCTTCTATCACTTGTACTTTTTTACTGTTTGAATCAAGAGCAGAAGCACTGGGTCTTTTTGGGAATAGGGAAGGCAGCATCTAAATTGAGTTATAAAAGTAGGGCTTGGAAAGATGAAGAAAAACAATTTATAAATTTAGAAGAAGTTCGCAGGTGTTGCCACATTGGAAATTAGTTTGATATATTGATTTGTCCATTTCATGATGCAAAAAAAAAAAATTAAAAAACACAAATGGCTGTAATGCTACACATACCTGAGAAGGCTGTCCTCGTTTGCATCATGGACTCTGCTAGACATAAAGGGCTTTGAAGAGCCATGTTTTCATGGCTCAACAACTACATACTTTTAAAACAACTTTTTTTGGGGGGGAGAGTAGTTTTATTGTAAAAGGTTATTTTTTAAATACATTGTAAATTAAAAGCTTGTTTGAACCATAATATGGTATTTTTTAAATGCTTTACCATCTGTTTATGTGGGGTGTTTTTAGTTTCCTGTGAACTGTTCCTTTTTGTTGATAACCTGTATTTTACATGTATTTTTATGGTATCACAGATAATTCACCTGGAAATAAGAATACCATGACCACCATTACAGATCCAGCCTGTCTGGTGCCATGATATGTAGAATTTCATTAGATATATTTAAGAGTTAGGAAACACATTTGTAAGTGCAGAGCTAAGCAGTATAACATCTCCTGAGATGTAGTTTCATTCTTCTGAGGTGATAATTTATTCATGAGACTGGCCATAATAAGAAAAAATCTTCATTAGCTGGCAATTTAGATTCAAATATATATGTTCTATATTTAAATAAGTACTTCAGCTAAGTATCTTTGACTTGTGAAGGTAGCTATTGTATTTAATTTTCTTTCATGGGTTATTTTTGACATGGCTTGCTAGAAAGCAGATTGATTCACCATGTCAAAATAGAACCTAGGCTTTACGTCATTTGTTGTAGGCCTCTTCTAGAATTTCATTAGGAAATCATTGCACAGGAGAACTAAAGTGTTTTACAAATCCCAGCAGAGGCCAAGGTGCTTGTTTGTTACACAGTCAGAATTTAAGAGCCCCTTTCTGCATTCATTCCATCTGGAGAGAGACCCTCATCATGATTAATATCTATTCTCAGTAGCTGACACAACTTCTAGTTTTAATTGAATGCTGTAACAGGGGCAGAGTATCAACATTAGGTTAAAGCCAAAGGTTTAGACTCTTATGTTTAGTGAGGATATCCACAAGAAGTGTGCACTCCTTTATTGAGCCCACAGACACCTCAGCCAAATCACATAAAGTCAAAACAAAGTCTGACAATTTCAGCCTAAAACCACCCTGACGTGATGCTTTTACTTTTTTGTAAGATCAAATACTAGTTTCCATCTCTTTGCCAAGTCTCTCCCTTTTCTGATTTCTAGGTTTAAATACATTGATTTAAAATACAAACAAAAACTCCACCCCCTAAACCAAAATAATCCATCACACCAGAAAACCTTCCTCCCTCAGGTCTTGTCCATAGCTAGAACTCTCTTTAGAAAGGGAGTGATGAAGTTGCTGAAGCATAGGGATTTGCCATTTTCATTTTCAAAAGCAGAGTGGTAGGCTTTTTCTTTTGTCTTTTTGATGGTGACTTTCCAGCTTCTTCACCTTGGAAATAAGCAGTGTTGCCATTATATGAATAAAGGAATCTTAGCATAAAAGAATTAGTTTGCATTGGACTTCCTTCAGGAGGTCACTTAGTCCAACACCATACTTATTGCAGACTTAATTAGCCATGTACTGACTTTGTTTTTGCAAAAGCTAGGTAATTGGAGTGAAAATATAAAGTCACAAGATGCCTTCAAGCTCCTCTTGCTGCTTTCCATAAAGGTACTGTTTGATACTTACTGAGTGAGGTGTCTTTCTCTGCTTCAGATTTTTTTTTTTAGTAGTTTCTAAAGTGATTGTTTCAGTTTATCAGAAAGCTTCTGTCCTAACAGGGGAGTCCATCCTGCCTCTTGTTGGATGGCTTAGCATGTGAGGGTCCATCCAGTACACTGAGGCCTTTAGAAACAATACCCTTTGTTTTTCAGGTTTCTCAGAGATTGCTTTTGGATGAGAATTTTGGTTAAAGGAACATTTGGTTTAGTCTGCCAGGGTAGTATTCTAAATATTCAATTACAAATTGAATTGATGTAAGTTAAGATGATAAGATGCATCACATCCTTGATGTGTCTTTGACTTAGCTTCAATCACAACTTTTTTTTCCCCTTCACAGAGCATTAATGAGTCATTTATATCTGCAGAGTAGGTAGTACCAAATGGCTTCTTATCAGAATATGGATTAGGAGAACTAGTGTATTCCTTTGGTCATAGATCCAAATAATTCATCTCAGTTTAAAGAAACTGCCCACAAATAAGCTTCCGGAGTTACATGTCTGCTCTTATTTTATGTAATGTTGTCAACTGAAGTGTAAATATTGCCTTAGTAGGGACAACAGACCTTTAGAGTAGCAGTAATGCTAGCTGTAGCTCCTTAAGATTATTAGAAAGGGAAAATTGGTGGGAAAAGGGTACTGTATATAATTGTTAGAACACCTGTTTTTAAATGTGTGTTTACTGTATAATTATTTCCTTTTTTTTCCTGTCTTAGGAAATAATGATTAAATACCTAATGCAATAGAAATACTCCATTTTCTTCCCTTCGGAAGGCCTGTGCTTTATACTTGTCTTGTGTGCTCAGCACTACCTGTTCTTTCTAGGTTGGGTTAACTCCAAACAGGAATCATGTAATTTAAGAAAGAGATAAAATGTTCTTCCTCTGTTTAGAATTCCAACTGTGTCCATCCTGTCCCTTTGAATTCATACTTAATAGTATGACAAAATTAATGAAGTTTGAGGCAAGGTGCTTTAATTTTATACTACTTTTGCATTTCTCTTCAGTTCACACTTGATTAGTAGTTCACAGAATTATAGAATATAGGGAGTTGGAAGGGATCTACAAGGATCATCAAAGTCCAGCTCCTGGCCCTTCACCCCAAGAATCCCACCATGTGCCTGGGAGCATTGTCTGAAGGCTCCTTGGGCTCTGAGCCTTGGTACCATGGCCACTGCACTGGAAGCCTGTTCCAGTGCCTGACCACCCTTGGGGGGAAGAATATCCTGATACCCAACCCAAACTTCCCCTATTGACTCCTTCACAAGCAATTTCAAGTTCTGTATGTGATATGCTAGACACAGCTTGCTTTTATGTAAAGTCCAATACATATATTAGTGATCACTGAAAGTATTTGCTGGAGTTAACTCGAAGTACCTGAAACACTGAGGTGTTGCTGTAGTTTTTTAGAACAATTTTTCAGTTTGACAAAACTCCACAATATGCTAAGAGTGCAGTAAAAATGGATATTTTCCTACCAAGTTCTCTATTCTATGGTGTTGTTTCTGTCACGTGGTTTGAGTTGAATCATGTAGTCATGAAAACAAAATGACTTCTTGGCAAGTTTAGATTTGGTAAAAGTTGTAGATTTGGGCCAAAGGATTAATTGCATATTTGCACAGCAAAGAAAACATTGTTTTATTTAATGTTCCAGATTTGCTGTGACCCTAGTATTTCATATATTTTATTTTGGGTTCTCAGAAATAGCCATGATTTCTCCAACTTATAGCTAATCAAAATGCTTGTTCTCATTTCCCTGGTGTCTGTTGGTAGGTTCATGTTTTTCTGTTCCTGGCATTTTCTAAAAGGTCTCTAGGTTAATTTCTGAACCTTTTATAAAAGGTGCCACAAATGTTTAGTCATACTCTTGTCAATCTTGCATGGCAAACACCTAGTGTTTGTGATGTACAAATCTACAATGTGAGCAGAGTTAGAAAAGTAAAATGAAGTTCTGAGCACCTTCTTTGAGGTTTTTTTCTGATGGAGCAAAGTGCTCTGCTTTTCTATTTCGTTTCTTGCTTGTTATTGGGAGGTTGAGCATAGTAACATAGTAACTCAGTACAATTTCTGCTAAGCTGAATGAGGAAGTTTTCATCAAGGTCAGCCAA
This sequence comes from Leptocoma aspasia, assembly GCA_013399835.1. NCBI lineage: Eukaryota > Metazoa > Chordata > Aves > Passeriformes > Nectariniidae > Leptocoma > Leptocoma aspasia. The sequence continues at coordinate 3,289,791 of VXAX01007434.1, read as the reverse complement.
AAAAAAAAAAAATCTAAATTTGAAGCGTGTGGCAACTCAGTTGCAAATATGGGATGTTCTTCTTAAGGTTGTTGGGTTGGATTTTTTTTAAGTCATGATCAGTAGAAATGCAGCATTTAATCTAATTTTCCTGAAATAGAAAGACCATTAAAAGGCAGAGTTGTGCTCATTACTTTTCACAGTCTGGGAAGTAAGGACTGGCTCTTGAATCTAATTCAGCTGAATGTCTTCTCATTGCTGAAGGATGCTGTCACTCCCTGATTCCTGTTCAATAATCCAGCCAAACTCCAATAAGTTGCATTCAGCAATGTTGAAAAGGAAAGTGAGAAAGGTAGGTCCTTAGAGTGGTACTTGCACAATTATTTTCTTGCATGACAATGCTTATGTAATTTTGTCTGTCATGATGGTTTTTTCTTGCCTTTGTGTTACAGGATGTTGTTCCCCTTTGTGCAGGTGCAATTGTTTTTTTGAGGTGCACTGTAAACTTGATCTGTGTTTAAGAAAAAAACTAACTCCTCCCTCAAAAAATTCCCACCCAATCCCTTTTCCAGCTGTCATGATGAGCCCATCAGCTTCTTCATACTCTAAGGAGAGTCATGAACAAGTAGGTTCTAGTTAATTAGGTGTTTGTGTGAAGGGTCCACGGCATGATTTCATGAATCTAGTTTTTCATACCCACTCAATGATATTCTCATGAAGTTTGAAAATGTTTGGTCTGCTATCTCAGGGGCTTACTTTAAATCATTGGCAGTGCCCTGCATTTCCATAGTTCTCAAACAGCATTCATAACTTAAACTGAGCCAGCTGTGGTAAAAGGATTTCAGGGACAGTGGGCTTGAGCTTGGTGAGGAAGGAGAACTACAAAACTTTTAAGTGTTTGCAGCATTTGGGAAGGAAGAGCTCTATTTCACTTTTCTGAACCGATCTGTGAAATATATCGAGTGGTACACTGACAGAATTAGAATTTACATGTATATGTATATATGGGTATATCTATCTATCTCTATTTATTTATGTGTGCATAGGGTGGGTTTTTTCCATCACTGTTCAGTGTAGACAAGAACTACAATATAGGTTGTAGATCAGAAAGCGGTATTTCTAAAGTAATTTCCAGTTCTATATATTCTGATGTATGAATTCCTGAAATTCAGCCCCTTCTGCACAACTGAACTCTTCCCACTATTACAAGTGTTCCATCAGCATTTGTCAAGGAAGAACATCCCCTTCAGGCTTGGGTGGTGGTAACAATTACATTTATCTTAACTGGTGAGTCAGCACTGAAAATCTTCCTTTGTCCTTTGCCACTATAATAGAAGAGTGCTAAGTCACATTCCTTATTGTTCTTCTCCAGAGATGGTTAAGGGAGGGAGCGAGACAGATGGAGAAACAGAAATGGCAAATTTGTTTTTCTTTTAAAATACTGTATCTGAATTGACTCAAAAAAGAGGAAGCCTCTAAATAAAATTTATTACTAACCATAGCTAGCAGGCTATTTTTCAATTGCTGTTTCAATATTCATTTTAAGGACAAGGAGTTCACTGCTGGTGTAAACAGCTAGTACTTTAGATTTAATGTATATTAGTGTTTTAATCCAGAGAAGCCATAATAAGTAGAAAAAGTAAAATATTTTTCTTGACATTGTACTGAGCTTCACTTGATAAAAGACTATACAGTATTAGGCCTTTGATTTGTGTAAATTTAAGGTTTCTCTGTTCGTCAGAATGACAGTGTTGAGACTTCCCAGGAATGTGTTGAGACTGACATTGCATAGTAAGATAAGAAAAAAATTCCATTAAACGGAATCAAACTGCTGTCATTTATATGGCTCTAATTATCAAGGGACTGAAAAGCCTGATCTGGCATTTTAACACTTCTGTTAAAAATGCTGCTTGACTTAGCACATATTCTGTGAATACTACTATACATGTCTTTAAATGTGTAAGTGAGCTGTGGATCTGTGCTCAGATCTTTCTTTAGACCTATCTAATCTCTTAGATTAAAAAGTACAAGAATTATTTAAACGTGTATTCATTTTAAGCATCTTAAAAGTAAAGTATTCATTTTAAATAAGATTCCTCACTCCTCAGCAAGCACAATATTGTAACCACTGTTAATGCCAAATATTTGCATCAAAAAGCAGCTGCTTTTAAAGCCTTATATACTTGTTTTCCTTCACTTATATGTATTTTGGACTTTTTATGGAAGCTATATCAGAATATATATGCTAGACATCTTCATTGATTTAAAGCTTATATGAATGTTGTTTGCTAAGTGCGGAAGCTCTTAGGACAGTCTTAATGAAACTGTATCAAATAGTTTTAAACTGTGACTAAAAATTGTGAATATTGTAGTTTTCTAAAAGCACCAAATTTTGGAGTCACTTTAATTTCCAAACAGCCAACTTAAATAGGAAAATTTTCTAAAAAACTATTTTGTCCAATTTTCCTATAGTCATGCAACATTTGACACAACAAATGAAAATTAAATATGCTAAGCTACCACATTTGTTATATAGTGAAAATAATTCATTCTGAGGTTCAAAAAATAAATTTATGACCCTGATTAATTCCTATTCAACTGCAACATATTTGTTGTTATGATATGCATAATTATGATATGCATATGTAAAGTAGTGTATTCCTGTTACCTCTATTTAAAATAATCATACGTATGAAAATTTAGTAGTTTATGGTGTGCATACACACAGACAAAATGCTACTAATCTCCAGCTCTTTGTCTTTTTATTAAGGACAAGAGATAATTGCCTGTAATGTTGCCTGTTGCCCAACCTGGAAATGAAACTTGAGATAATTTTAGTAAGGAGGTAATATAAAAGGGATCATTATTTGAAGGCCTTCAGAGGCAGTTATGGAAAGATGTCCACAAAAGCCCATCCCCCCCAGGGGTGAGTACATTTTTATGGGTTCTAGGAAATTAGCATAATTGATAAAAAGCACCGATTAGGAGGACAAGTGGTGATGCAATTTCCCCCCCAGGGCAAGCCCCTTCTCTGGAGCCCCCCTTCAGCACTGGCTGTACTTTGCCCATGGGAATGGATCTCCAGGGGTTGTTCTCAGCCTCGGTTCCCAGGAAGAACCAAGACAGCATTGGAGCCTTGTACATCCCAGGGCTTGGAGCTCTGGAATTTGTTTTGTCTTTCTTCTTAAGGAAAGGCCATGGAAAGGTACTGGGAAAACTAGTCACTAACACAATGGACTACAGAGCTACAATTATATGTGTGAAGAATACAGAGAACACAGAAAAGAAAAAAAAGGCAAAATCTAAACGGCACCAATAATGTCATGCAGCACAACTCTTCCAATTTTTAATCTGTTCTGAAATACCTGAATGTTAATTTTAGAATATTTCTCTGCTTTTCTTCAGTTGTGAATCTGTCCCAGCAGATGTATATCACCTAAATGTATAATTAGAATGAGAAAAAGTTACTGTTTTTATTTGTGGCTCATATACTTTGTCAGATTTGAGCACTTTTTTAGTATACAAAATAGTTCACTACCTCAGAAAATATTCAAAGCAGCAGGCAGCAATGTGTAATATCTGTGCTGCTCCTGAGATAGGAATACAACACGAGAGTTGTGTCTTCAATGCCATGAAAACACTGATGTTGGTCTGTCTTACCTTTTTCATAAGCACTGTAGAAATGTGATTTTCAAAACCAAGGGCTAATCCAAAATCCAGGGCCATTTATGCATCTTGAGCTGCTCCTGGTGTGTGTCCTCTGACAATAACTACTGCCTAACAAGTGCTGTTCTGTCACATGCCTGAAGACATTGTGTGCAATGCATTTTCGTGCTGGTTGGTTTGTTGAGGTTTTGTGTATGCACACTGCAGGCTTGAATCACAATGCCTTTAATATGGCAATTAGTCCTGTGTTGGGAAAGTTCTTAAAGCTCAGAAAAATGTACTTGGGAAGTGCTTTAGAGTTCTTTAGAGTAACCACTGGTCTGTGCTGTAGCACAGTACAATGCTGGAGGTCCTTTTGATTGTAGTGTCCCTGAACACTATTTAAAACCATTCTTTAAAAGTCTTCTCTTTGTCTCTACTTATTTATATCGTGTCCATGGGTTTGGACTCTTTAGACAATAGTTGGTGTGCGTGTAACAAGGAAGTTGTCAGCTTTTCTGTTAGTAGATTTATACACTGTCTACACATGAGGCATAGCTGTAGGTATATCACATGCCAGCCTGATCAATTGTTTAGTTGTGAAAGTGAAAGATTGGGTTTCATTTGTAGAACAAGCAACCTGGGACCATGGTAAGTTCACCCAATTGCTTTTGAGGTCTGTGTTGCTCTTCCTGTCAGAACTGGCTACATGAAACTTAGTTTGGATAGATGTCTTTGTGTACTTCAGTCAGCTTCTGATCATGTGGAAGCAGGCACAGTAATCAAATCTCCTTCCAGAAAGATGCCTCTTCCTTCTACACATAGGTGCATGCTAATGATAAGTTAGTGAAATGATGTGTACAGAGAGACACTAAGACATTAAAATTCATGCTGAAGCCATGGAGGGAATAACTTAATTTTCTTAATAAAAAACATACCCTTTTTTAAATATGATTGTCAAGTTTTTTATTTGGTTTGGTTTGGTTTGTTGAGACAGTTTCAGAAACACAAAAGGAGAAATCTGCGATATTTATTCTCTGCTGTGGAACTCCCCAAGATGTTAACATTTCACATGTCATTTTTCAATTAGATTTTTTCCTTGGGGAGTCATTTTTAAAAAACCCCACTGATTAGCTACATGTATCTGAAAAGTACACAAGGAAAAACAAACAAACCTATCCCTCCTTAAATAAATAGTATAGAATCATTATTAAGTATACCATATCTGAGGGAGAGAGATATTTGAGAAAATACACAAGTTTGGTTTCTTTGTTTTGTTTTAATTTTTCATTTTAGTATCTGCAATGACAGAAAAAAAGTAAAAATGCTTAAAAGTTGGTGAAAGGAGTTGATAAAATGTTTCATTTAAAGATTGTTCTTCAAAGTAGGTGTGTGTATCATATAATTGCACCTTTGAAGGGCATGTTTCAGAGGACACTGAGAGGATAGAAAGGCAGTGCCATAAGGGACCAAAAGAAGGTGTTCAATCCATTCTTTTACCTGATTTCTGTTGGTCCTGCTGAAATGAACAGACTTTGAATAGAGTATTTCTAGCACCAGCTCAAAATAGTCAATGTCATTTAAACAGTGATTGCTGAATAATTTTCAAGTGTTTTCATTTATATTACAGTACTTTATTACTGTGCAGATATTTTCTTTCTGTTTTAATACCATCAAAGTTGAAGAGATGTTTTCAGTTTGGCCCCTTATGAACAAAATATACATGATTTTGTCTGGCTCTTTTTTCTGAATCACATTATCAGTTCCACTAGTTGCTCGTGACTGTGCTGAAAGAGGTGTTTAGGAGGAAAACTTGGTCGGTTGCTTAGCAGCAAGCATCATGAGAATTAAAATTTTAAAGCTGTAGTGTCTGTATTTCTGAGTTGTAATTGCTTTAAATTAGATATTTATAATAGCTTTCTTTAAGTGTGTGTTCATATTTGGCTGTCTTTGTGGGGGAATGTAACTCATAATAAATAAGTTCTGAAATTTCAGTGAGAAAATGTAGCTGTTCATGATCTGGAAGATGAGGTTTGAATCTATCTTTGAAAATATTTTCTAGCTTGTTTCTCAGTTTTGTAGTTATCAGCAAAATCAGGCACTACTCAAATTATTTATGTTTTTAAATTTTTGTTTTGAGTTTTGTTGTAAGAGGATTTAAAAAAAATTAATGTAACCCACTGTGATAACTCCTTAGTGCATCTGTATTAACTTTATTCAGTATAAGCAGTAAGAAAACAGAAAAGTGGAAAATTATTCACAAAGGTAGTTCTATTAACTGATAATTAGCTGGGTTTTTTCCCCCCATAAGCTCCCTTAGTGTGCCCACAAAGTCCTACATTCTAAACATGTCTGGACAAACAGTACCAAACCGTTCCATGTGGTTTTTCTGATATTCCAGCCTGTCATCATAATTCTAGATGGTATGTTCATTGTGCAAGGGACTATATGGTTAGAATAGCCTTGGAACTCATAGAGATCCCTAAATACAACTGTACTACCACTAGTAAATAATATAGATCAGAAAGTAAAGAAATTCTCTGTTATTGTCAGTACTCTGCAAGATGATGTTTGCATTTCTGAGAAATACAGTGTGGAAAAACAAATAAACAAACTATGCTGTTGTTGCTCCTGGTTTTTTTTTTTTTTAGTCTAAATGCCAGTGAGTTAATTGCATAAATATTTTCCTGCTGACTGGAAGTGCTCTTGGAGATGTGGCTATAATTGTGGTGGTTGTTTTCACATGTTTCAAAGGAATTATGGAATTTGTCACTTAAAGTGTGTAAAAGGAGGAATATTAATAAGCAGGACTTGTTTTCATTTGGGTGTGGAAAATACAAACTACCAAATAGTCTTTTACTAACAAGTTTTCTAGTTTTGCACATATTTTCTTTCAGACAGTATGTATATAAATTGTGTGTATTACATGCAGAATATCACTTCTCTTTTTTTGTAGAAAAATTTAGTGGTGATTTGGCCAATTAAAAAAAATAAGCCATAAAGTCATTGTTAGAAAAGAAATTGAATACATATAGCTTTAGCCAAAGTTCGCACTGCATGAAATGTGTGCTCTGTACAGTTACTAGAAGCAAAGATAGGCTTTAAAGTCAATAACAAGGAACATTATTTCAGATGTTGAGTTCTTTACATTGTAGTTTTGCATTTTGCACTTTATTAAATCTTTTTTCGAATAAAGCTAAAATTACAATGTTTGGGCACAACATGATATTTGAGAAATGTGTGTAATATTCATGTAATATTTAATTTTATATTTAAGAACTGCAGTATAATTTTTTGTATATATCAAACATTTGCTGTTTGAACCTTTCCTCATCTCTTATTTATTGTGATGCTAGAATATAATTTGATTGTCTTCTCAGTCACAACTCATTCACCTGTATGGAAAACAGTGTTGCTCCTGGTATTGTAAAGAAAGACTCGTAACAAATAAGTTTAAGTAGCAGAAATGCAGATATTTATCTACACATAGTAACAAAAATGTATCTTGCCTGAAATGTTTGTAATAAACTGATACAGTGTGTGATAAAAACTCATCTTCAGAACCACAAAGGAGCTTGGGATTACAATGGCCAGCATGAGAACTCCAGTAACACAGAGGAATGGTGGCCCAGCACAGGCTTCTCTGGGGCTGTCACAGAGAGCCACCAGCCCTGTGCTCTGGGGGTGACACCCATCACCATGAGCCTGGGGCTGCCTGGGCCATCTCACAGACAGGGAGTGTGGGACACAGTCAGGGGATGCAAGGAAAAGGTGTTTTGTGATTGCATATGACTTGGACAGTCTGGGGAGGCACCAAAGGCATTGTAGGGATCAGGGGAGAGAACAGAGGTTTCAAGATGACAAGTTTAACAAAAGCCAAATTCTTGTGACGTTGTGCTTAGAGAGATGACAACTGGGAAACAAGAACAGAGCTCTTTAAACTTGGATGAACAGAATCATGCTGTTCTTTGTCCAGTGCCAAAGCAGTACAGTCTGAATAATTTGAAAAAAATTAATCTTGCCACATATATTGTAGAGCGTTCCTTCATGGCAATATTTTGTAAGCTGTGGGTGCAGTGTGCTGATAACCTTGTATTTTAACCTTCTTTTATAATCATTTTTATATACCCTTTTTTTTTAGTTTTGGCAAGGTACAAGGTTATGTATGAGACCTAATTAAAATCCATTCCAGGTTAAGCTATTAATACATCTAGGTTGGCAAGTATTTTGGTTGTAAATATACTGCTATTAGTGCTATGTGAGAGAAAAATCACTTGGAATGAAAATAGAGAGTACTGTAAAAATAATACTTAAGTATTTAGAAGGATACTCTTTGAATAAATAACATGAAAGAACAGCAGTTTTTAAAGTCTAACTTAAACCTAACTAACCAAGATTGGAATTTCCATTCAAATGCAAGGAAACTGTTTTTATTTCATATGGCATAAAGGACTTAGACTATCACAGAATCCTTTAGGTTGGGAAAGAACCCCCAGGATCATTGAATCCAGCTGGTTGTTTTTTGAGCACCTCCATGCCTGGTGACTCCACTGCCTCCCTGGACAGTCAAATCCAATGCTTGACAACCCTTTCTGTGAAGAAATTCTTCTTGATGTCCAACCTAAACCTCCCCTGGCACAGCTTGTGGCCATTTCCTCTTGTCCTATTGCTGGTTTCCTGGGAGAAGAGACTGTCCCCAACCTGGCTACAGCCTCCTCTCAGGCAGTTGTAGAGAGTGATAAGGTGTCCCCTGACCCTCCTTGTCTCCAGGCTGACAAAATATAAATATAATATGAATATATGAGAATATGAAAAAGTATGGTTATTCTTTATTAAAAAATAATGTTGATTGACTCAAAACTTGACCTTTTAGGGTCTTTTTTTAGGCACTAGTAATTAGCATTTTCCTAAGGAAATTAGGCTTTTGAACAGCTGTCTCTGCATGTGTGTATATTTTTGTATGCATAAATTGGAGTGCAGTCTGGTAGAATGCTACTGTTTTGCCTGTTTATGGTTATTATATATTACTGTATAAAGGTTTTGCAGGTTAATAATCTTAGTTTCACTTTGAGACAATTTTAGGGGGTTTGGTTGTTGTTAGGCCAATATGGACCTGTCTCAGAGATCCTTTGACATTTTTATGGTTTTGCTTATCAAATTTTATCACTCTTCTAGACCTGTTGTTCTCTGAAATATTCCCATAGGCAACAGAAACCCACCATTTAATGTAGGGAAATAGTCAAGAAAGAAACCTTTCTATGACTTACTAGCAGAACTTTGAACTAGATTCATCAGGGGAAAGGATGTGCTTCTGAGTGTCAGAGAGGAACCAGGAAACACCAGTAGTCTAGGAAGCAGCAGGGAAACACCTGTAAATTGTCCCAAAGTAATTAGGGATGACTTCTCACAAATGGTGAAGAGGCCCTTCTAGGATTCTGTGAGTGGTATATTAGGTGCTGTGATTTTCTGCAACTTATTACCTAAAATCAAAAGGATATGAAAACTTAATAAGCTTTGACTTCTATGCACACTAGTGATGCTTTTAATTTTCTTTTGTGGCTCATATTATTTTGTTAAATGTCTGTTTTATTTGCCAGAAGATACTTTTGCTAGGTAAATTTGTTGGTTCTGATAGTAAATCCTTACTGAAAGAGGCTGAAATGGTTTGTGTTAAATTTTATACGGGAACACTGCACAGTTGTTCGTAGTGTAGACAGGGTGTTCTTGCAATAGAAGACAGGTTTCTAGTGGAAATGGTGGCTCACCCTTTTCTGTTTTATTATCTTTAAATATTACTGAGATAATCCATTCGTTCCAGCTCTACGTTTATTGTGTGGGAATTGTCCTTTTTTTTGTAGGTAGAGTAAGTGAGGGAGGGAAAGAGAGTTTTATTTGTGATTACAGAGACAGTGTAATTATAAGCTTTATTATAATCAGTTTAGATAGAAATGTGAACGACTGGGGACATCTACTGACTTGGAAACAAAATCATGTAGTTGAATATTTTGTAGAATTGATCAAAACCTAATTTTTATTATTTTTTTCTTTTTTTAAAGGAACTTCATGTTGGTGTTGCTTATGCCAGAATATAGTAAGCAAGGCAAATTAACTCCAGCCTTGTGTAAACTTTTAATTGGCCAACATGATGCGATTGAGCATGAATTCCAGGTGGCTTTGGAAATGAAAGAGAACTGAGCGCTCTGGCTGGAAGCTGAACGTGATGACGGCCTGGTCTATGGTAGGGAAGCTGAAAATGGAGAAGAGGCACTCCAGAGAAGACAGAAATGTGGAACAAGATGTGGGGGAATGCAGTGCTGAATCTGAGGAATGGACGAGCTCAGAAAGTGAGCCTGAGCAACCATACTTGAGAAGCAGTACTCAGTGGAGAGAAAAGGAGGTTTCCACCAAACCGCATCGGCCGCTCTGCCGGTCCCCGTGTCTGGATCGCCCAAGTTTTTCACAGAGCAGTATCACACAAGACTTGAAGCTAGATGAATGCAAAACAAATTTGGACAAGGAATACCAAGCTAAAATGGATTTTGCTTTAAAGCTTGGATATGCAGGAGATCAGATCCAGGCTGTACTGAATAAGCTGGGAGCAGATGCGCTCATCAATGATGTTCTAGCAGAGCTTGTGAGACTTGGCAACAAAAGTGAATCAGAGGGACAAAGCACTGCCAGCAGTACCACTGGTACTCTGGTGCCAAGAGGCCCTTGCCCAAAGGAAATAGCAAGCCCTGAATTGTCACTGGAAGATGAAGTGGTGGATAACAGTGATAACTTGAGGCCAATTGTCATTGATGGAAGCAATGTCGCTATGAGGTGGGTCTCCCTGTCACAATATTTGGAAATAATAAATCACTAAAATATTTAAGAAAAAAACCAATATTGATGATAAAGTAATTTTAAGTCATGTAGACTATTACACTGATAATACATCTATTTTATGAACTCTTAAATCTAGGCTTTTAATTATGCTGTTACTCCTTTATGTATAATCCATATTCCAGTTCCCCTGCCCTAGTTTTAAATTCAAGTTCTCACCTCAAATCTTTTGTGCAAACAAGCTATTTGTATTGTGCTTTTGTATGGATGGGTTTAGTATTTTGAAGTCCTTGAACAATACTGAAAATTGTTTCTGGACATTAAAGGAAAGTAAGCAAGTAGGGTAGGAAAACTTGGTTCTTTCTAAAGTGACATGCAGTGTATGGTAGTGAAATGCAGTGAATTCATGGTATTTGAGCTCTTCATGATTGAGCCTGCTCTGTATTCAAAGCAATTTGGCTGTGTCAGAACAGGGATAATGCATGAGCTAAACCTGCTGAGCAGCATGGCTGTGCTGCTTGCCCCACCTCGAGTAGTGAGTGCAGTTTTGGGCATCCAAAGGAGGGCCACGAGCATGGGGGAGGGTCTGGAGGGGAAGCTTATGAGGGGTGGCTGAGGTCACTTGGTTTGTTCAGCATGGAGAAGGGGAGACTGAGGTCAGACCTCACTGTGCCCTTCAACATCTTCACAAGGGGAAGCAGAGGGGCAGGTACCAGACTCTTCTCAGTCTCAGTCTCATGACCAGTGACAGGACTCGAGAAAATGGCACAAAGCTGAGTCAGAGAATGTTTAGGTTGGATATTAGAAAAAGGTTTTTCACCCAGAGGATAGCTGGGCACTGGAACAGGCTCCCAGGGCAGTGGTCACAGCACCTAGCCTGTCCAAGTTCAAGAAATGTTTACACAACACTCTCAGGCACATGGTGGGATTCTTGGGGTGTCCTGCATGGGGCCAGGAGTTGGATTTTCATGGTCATCGTGGGTCCCTTCTGACTCAGGATATTCTATGTACACTTGGCTGCTTAGGTTAATACTAACCCAAGAGATACCTGTCCTTCCTATAAAAAGTTCTATTAAAAATGCAGAACATTTAGTATCAGAGGAAAAGATTTTATTAATGTTTAAAAGCACTTATCACCCATGGCAGTCAGCATTGTTCATTCCTCTTTTTGTGACAGCATTTTATGGTGCTACTTAAGGTGACCTCAGTTTGTTGGGGAAAGTGATGTTTTTCATTAGGTCAGCTAATAAAATGAAAAAAGCTGAAAAACTTTATGTTAACTTGCTTTTGCTCTGGGGATAGTGAAATTTCACCATTTATAGACACTTTAAGTAGCAGGGGTGCTGTATACTGATGGCTGAATAGCTCTGTACAGTTGTCTTTTTCCAATTATGTAAGGAGGCCTAATAAAATTTTACAGACTTTGTTTTCCTTATATCCTTTGACCACAGCAGCTTAGAAGAAAAAAAACAACCAAATCACCATAACAAAAACCAAAACCAAATGTAACTGTTGTCCTTGCTGTTTCTAAAACTTGCATGTTCTTCAGCCATGGGAACAAAGAAGGATTTTCCTGCCGGGGAATTCAACTAGCTGTTGATTGGTTTTTGGAAAAAGGACATAAAGATATCACAGTGTTTGTACCTGCATGGAGAAAAGAACAGTCTCGACCTGATGCACCAATTACAGGTAACATCAAGATTTTCTTCAACCCCTTGGTTAAAAAGAAAAAAAATACATTGTCGTGTTTCTGATGGGTCCCAGTGCTGGGCTGTGGATGTGGTGATGATGATGTTGCACTCAACTCTTTGTTTGGAAACACAGCAGGTTCATTGGTGAGGAAACAAGCATTTAAAATGTTGTTGAGCAGACAGGAACTGAGACTTATTTGCTGGGTCAGCATGAAATAAGTGGTAACAGGCCAGGGACTCAGTAGGGTTATCTTGAACACTGAAAAGGCAGCATGTGTTTTGACCTATAGAAAGTCCTTGCATTTTACTCTAGGCTAACAAGGCTATTGTAATACAGTAACACCTGAGTTCCAGATGTGTTCAGGAAGACTGAGTAAAGGTACATGGCTAGAGTGGTTATGAAGTTCAAATATTGAATATTTACTCAGTGCTTTGAAACCTCAGAAATAAAATCCACATCTCGGTGTTTTTTAATCATAACGAGGACTGTGTATGAATTTAATTGGAAAATACTTTGTCAGACAAAAAAAGCAAGGATTTTCATAATACAAAGGTTGCATTTCTTTCTTTTAAAACTTTTTAAAAAGCTGCTCAACTGAAATTATTTTACAGATCAAGAAATCTTACGTAAATTGGAGAAAGAAAAAATTCTTGTTTTCACTCCATCTCGAAGAGTTCAGGGAAGAAGAGTAGTTTGCTATGATGATCGATTCATAGTAAAACTTGCTTTCGACTCAGATGGCATCATTGTGTCAAATGATAACTATCGGGATCTTCAAAATGAAAAACCAGAATGGAAGAAGTTCATAGAGGAGCGGCTGCTAATGTATTCTTTTGTGAATGACAAGTATGGGTTTTTTCTTCAAAAGTAAATGAATTTGCTAATTCAGCATTCTCAGGAAAAACTGGTCATGTTTCATTTCTCTTCCCTTAGGTTTATGCCTCCAGATGATCCTTTAGGACGCCATGGTCCAAGCCTTGAAAATTTCTTAAGAAAAAGGCCAGTTATTCCTGAACATAAGAAACAACCGTGTCCTTATGGTAAGTGCCCAAGTCAGATCAATTTGTTGCATTTAAAGGTAGGTGAAGCAAGTAATTAATTAATATCTTGTCATTACCAGAACAAAAAAATATACCACTTTTTGTGTTGCCATCCAAGCACAATGTCCACTTTTATATCCTTCATGCACATATTTATAAAAACAGTGTAGCAGAAAATTAAGGATTACCAGATATACCTTGTGGATAATACAGCTTTTTACTATTTTATTCTGGTTTGTAATTGAGGGAGGAGATTCGTAATTAATAAAACTGTGTTAAAACTGATTTGTTTTATATAGCGCTGTGTGTATGTTGTCATTACTGAAATCATGAGCCAGTAGGAAAAAAAATGGTACATCTTGTCTTTGATGCAGATAGACATAGATACAGGCAGCAGAGTCTGTGACTGCCTGTATATATAAAATACATCATTATTCCTTAGGGGTTTAATATAGAAATGCTACTATTGAAAAGTGGTGAAAGATGTAAAGAAAAAAGATAACAACTGGTGGTATTAATGAGTTTTTGATTTATTTAACCTGAAAACCCTTTTCTTCCAGGTAAAAAGTGCACCTATGGGCACAAATGTAAATATTACCACCCAGAACGTGCAAACCAGCCTCAAAGGTCAGTAGCGGATGAGCTTCGAATAAGTGCCAAATTATCTGCTGTGAAAACTATGAGTGAGGGAGCCTTGGCCAAATGTGGCACAGGGCCATCCAGCTCCAAAGGAGAAATCAGTTCTGAAGTGAAACGCATTGCCCCAAAACGTCAGTCAGATCCAAGCATTAGGTCAGTAGCTGTGGAGCCTGAGGAAAAGTTATCAGCAGCCCGGAAGTCCGAGGCCAGCTCTGTCCCGTCTCTGGTTTCTGCATTAAGTGTGCCAACGCTCCCTCCACCAAAAAGCCATGCAGCTGGTGCATTAAATACTCGTTCTGCAAGCAGCCCGGTGCCAGGTTCCTCACAGTTCGTACATCAGAAATCCTCACTGGAACATATGTCCAGTGTGCAATATCCTCCTATACTAGTCACCAATAGCCATGGCACCTCAGTTAGCTATATTGACCAGTATCCCAAATATGAGTCACTGGGGGACCATGGCTATTACTCCTTACTCAGTGATTTCTCCAACTTAAGCATAAGTAGTATCCGTAACTCAGATTATTACGGGGCTGATATGGACCAGGGGATGTATTCTAGAAACTCAAGCCCCTGTCCTGACAATTGCTTAAGCCATACAAGTAATGATTCTTATTCCTCTTACAATGACTTGTATCTGGGTGTAGCAGATGCCAGTCCAGAAGACAATGTGAAGAGCCACAGACTGCCATCGAAAAATCGTCTTCAGCCTTTCCCTCATGGTTACCATGAAGCCTTAAATAGAGGTCAGAGTTACGGAACTGAAGAGCCTAAGCAATCCCTTCGCAAACAGTCAGTTTCCCACTTAGGCCTACATGCCCAGCATCCAGTTGTTGGAGCACGGTCCAGTTGTCCAGGAGAATACCCTGTGCCTCAAAATGTTCATCCTTCAACTGCACAACCAAGCCGTGCCTTGGTGATGACAAGAATGGACAGTATTTCTGACTCACGGCTTTATGAAAGTAACCCCACAAGGCAGAGACGACCACCTCTCTGTCGAGAGCAGCACGCCAGCTGGGATCCATTACCCTGTGCATCAGACTCTTACACCTACCACTCGTATCCACTGAGTAACAACCTCATGCAGCCATGTTACGAACCTGTCATGGTAAGAAGCATGCCTGAGAAGATGGAACAACTCTGGAGAAATCCATGGATTGGGATATGTGGTGAGCCACGGGAACCTCATATCATCCCAGAGCATCAGTATCAAACATACAAGAACCTCTGCAATATTTTCCCTCCAAGCGTTGTCCTCTCTGTGATGGAAAAGAATCCCCACATGACAGATGCACAACAGCTGGCAGCTATGATTGTTGCCAAATTAAGAACAGGGCGTTAGAGCAGTACAGCCTCTTTTGGATAAATGAACCTGTACAGCACATAGGACCCAGAGGAAGACTTACATGAAGGAAGAGGCCAATCTATTGTAAATATTTTCTACTAAGATAGTATAAAATCCTGTACACAGTAGCAATCATATATATGCCGAGGCACTATATAAAAGTTGATTGTATTGCAAATTTTAAGATTTTAAATATAGGGATTTTTAATAGTATTTTATAGGAAATGCATACCTTGCTGCATGGATAGCTCACTAAGAACTATAATGTCACAATCAGTGTCTCAAAGCTGTTACTACAAAATTAGTGTTAGCAATTATATTGCATGTATTAGTGTACACTTACAATTTGCTTATAAATACCTAATCGGCCTCTAAAAGTATGCTCTATACACACCCAGATGACTTTTAGGGTTTCAGCTTTGTCATTTGACACTGCCTACTGGCATCTTAAGTACTGAAGAAAAAGTAAATGCGCTAAAAATTAAAATTGTTTATAAACGGAAAAACTGATTTCAGTTTTTCAATGTCAACATGACTGCTGGTACTTAAATTTCAGAACTGTCCCTCAAGGGTTTGAATAACTATTCCATTGTTCAATATGTTGGCTCAATCCAACAGAAGCCAAATACTTTATTAAATTAGGACCAAAACATTAAGGAATGTAAAGGCATGAGTGCCATTCAGTAAATTGAAACTTTAACTGTAGCTTCTCTCCAGAATCTCCTCTCAAACATGCAGTAAGCAGCTGCTGGCCCAAATGACTAGACAAGCTGAAAATAATTTGTCAGTATTATGTACACTGGATTACTCAACTTGAAGCAGCAAAAACTGGATGTTAACATGGAAGTTCATCACTAACTGCAGCCCTTCCTCTGGGAGTAAGGATGGTGTTTGAGTGAGCCTGACATTCAAGGTGGCTGTACAAGATCAGCTTCAAAAAGGGTGGAGGGGGAAGGCTGCTTCTTGAAAAGAGATGCTCCAGTTTGGGTTTGTGGCAAAGCTGTCCTGGTTTTTGCTCTTCAGATCCACGCAAAGGTGTGCATTTGCCTCATGAAGGCTTTTAGAGTTCCTGTTTCAACAGGTGAGATAATTTTGTGTGGCATTGTTTGTGCAACTGGTACCTTGCTCAGGGTGGGAACCTTTGTAGCTAAATGTCTCCAAAAGAGGCGTTTATTGGTTTTTTTAAGCTGCACTGACTGTACGCCCTTTTTTGAATCCACTGTATATTTCAACATTTTGAACCATGACTAACTCGACATGTCTCGAGCTAGGACTTGTTGACTTCTACTGTAGTTTTTTTCATGAAAGTTGAGAAGGCCTGGTTTATGGCCTTTTGTTTCTTCATGAGAAGGTGTGACACTGCCTAAATGTTTCTTACTGTGAAACACACAGAACGTGAGGCTGCAGTCAGGGTTGTTTCTGGTGTTTTGATAATGGCTTGCATGCTGCTTTCTAGTTATCTGTTTGTCTGAGAAACAAAGTTTATCATTTCCTCCACTTGTGTTACTGTAGTGGTTGGTTTGATTCAAAATATCTTGTGGGCTCTTTATCACGTGCAAAATAGGTTCCTGTCATATAAAAAAACCCACCAAATGAACCAACACGAAACCACAATTATGGGTGCAACTACAGTTAATTTACTGACATTTGATAACTGTATCATTTCACACAGGATAAATTTTCTTGTGTTGGTACAGGTGATGTATATAATGACTATGTCATTATGTATTTGAAATGAAGTAACTTGAAGGTGATTCTGTACTTACACTTGGTGTTTAAAAATAAGTAATATGTCTTAATTAGTTGGTTATTCTCTCTGTTACTGGGGAAAATAATTCAGACACTTAGAATAGAATGGGGGAAAACAGATTTAACTCTTGACCAGTTTTCAAAAACATTTCATATTTTTAATTTGCAATTAATTCTTATTCTCTTCTCTTGCATGGTATAAGCAGCTGAGAGCAATGCCTCAAATAACCAGAAATGACCTTTTGTTTGTTGATACAAATTGTATCTCTTTTTCTTGATTGTATAAAAACTGTGTATAAAAAAAATAATCTCTAGATTAACTTCAGTATTACATTTTCACCACAATGTTTGTGACACCATGTGTCACAGGGAAGTAGCCCATGAGTAATTATGGATTTTTTTATTTAAAATGGGCACTTGTAGTTTATAGACAAACAGGGACAACTTTTCAGAACCAGGTTATTATGTGCACAAATACTGTGTGTACACCTCAAAGCATTACATAGGTATCTTCAGTCTATTTATTAAGCAGATACATTCTTGCACTAAACTTTATGTAAAAATGTTGCTGTTATCTCATCTGCATGTGTTTAAAATGTAACAGTAATTGCTATAGACCCTATTTTATTCTAACCAATTAATTTATAAATTATTTAGGTATGAGATGAAGTTTATTGTGCACTCATGTTTTCCATCTTGCATGGAATTAAATATTTGTATGCAGAAAAATGTTTGTTCCGTTTTTCTCCATTTATAAAGATAAGCTATTTTAAGAGAGGGTTAGTAGGTGATTTTGATGTTTTCTAATGTGGAAAACTCAACAGAGATTTCTGTAGGAAGTGCTGGGTGGCTTATGGAAATATCCATTTTTGTTGGATTTGTCCAGTCATTTTAATTTTCACTAAACTTTGTTTTACTGATGGAAGAATTCCTTTTTAAACAATGGGAATGCTGTGAGAACAAAACCCAGCATACTATTTCCCTAAGGCACTTCAAAGGCAAATTGTCTTATTCTGAGAAGCTATTGGCATCTCTCATGCGTACAGAATTGGCAGTGCAGCCTTGTGCAAATAACCTGCAAATGTTGTGCTTGTTTAGTCCTCCTCAGAGGTAATGAAACTTTTCTATGTGATGTAGTCTTTCCTGATCAACTACTTTAAGTGATAATTTGGTCATCCACACCTGTTTTCAGATATGTTTACAAGACAGTTCAAAACACTGACACATTCATTAATCTTCAGCGCATAAGCTTGGATTTCTTCTTACATGGAAGAGTTGATCTTATTAACACCTGATCACAACTGTCTATATTGTAAATATAAGACTTTGTATAAATGCTCTTTTTTAGAGCATGGTATTTAAATGTTTTTAAAACTGTAAAAGAACAGTTCTAGAAACTATATTTTAATAAAATCCATGATAAAACCATTCTAGATGAGGGGGGAAAAAAGTGTGAAGGTAAAATCATGGACTACTGCAGATGATAAGAGTTGAGCAGTAGATTTTAGTGCTTTACTGGGGCCAGAGCATTCTCTGGGAGTTCTGATTTACTTATTTTTCATCTTCAGCTATATTACTTTCACATAATTTGTGACTTAGAAGTGTGTAACTTTAAATTCATAAATCAAAAACCAAATGCTTTATGGGATGTCAGTCTAAATTATTTCATGTTTTTGTAAGAATTACATGTCAGTAATATAGTAAATTGTACATTATTTCACTGCTGTTAGTCCTGTTGTTGTCATATTGAGCTGCAGTAGTTGGCTTTATTCATTTGTAGAATTAAACATTACTGTTTAATTGTTGTAAAATTTTATAAATCTCTTTGGGTTTTTTTGGTTGACCCAAATATAATGTAAGTCTTAATGACAAAATGAGTGAAAATGGATGTTAAACCAGTATGTGGTATTCTTAAATCTCTGTAGTGGTAAGTGGGCACTGCTCTAGTTGCTGCAGCATGTAATTTATTTATTAGCATGAGTCTGTTTAGCTTTTGTAAAAATGCTTTAGCTGTAAAGTTAAAAATAGGTGTGGAGTATGGTTGCTTAGAACAA
Source organism: Leptocoma aspasia (assembly GCA_013399835.1). Taxonomy (NCBI): domain Eukaryota; kingdom Metazoa; phylum Chordata; class Aves; order Passeriformes; family Nectariniidae; genus Leptocoma; species Leptocoma aspasia. The sequence goes on along the minus strand of VXAX01007434.1, from coordinate 3,270,823 downwards.
GTAGAAGGAGCTTCATTGAAAAAACCAAACAAAACCAAAAACATCTAAGTAGGTGAGTTTCCCCCTACATACTACTAATTCCAGCTTGTCCCAAATTATGCATTTTGGCATTTTGTTCAAAGAATAAAGTTAAAAATACTTGGTGACATGTATGCATACCTGATCTGTATCAACCCACAAACAGGAGCATTCGATTATTGTAATTTTTAAAACTCCACACTAAGGGGAAGGAACATGCATCATTTCTGAGAAGCTTTGTTCCAAAGTTGAAATATTACTTGATCTTGACTTGCCAGAAGTTTACCTGAAGCATTAATACTCCAGGACTCGTAACAGTCAGACCTTGAGATCTGTCACAGTTACCTCTGTGGTGAGCATTCAGCTTTCACACTCCTCTGATGTACCTATTGCTTGTTTGTGTCACAGAGCCCTCATCAAGTGTATTTCCTGCAAAATTTCAACTGGAAAAATACAATTGCACCATCACATAAATTATTCTTATGCCAGTGTTTGGTTAGCCTTTGAAGAGTCATTATACAATATTGCTGATTTTGGTCTGTATTTAAAGTTTGTAAATGTATTAAAAGAATTGCAAGAATCTAAAAGAAGTATTGGCTATCACCTGTTCCCCTCCTGCTCTATGTAAATGTTTTGCACAATTATTTAATAATATGAAATATGTTATAGTTTATATATATATAAAATTTTGCTTATTTAATAAAACTGAGAGCCATTGGATTATTTGTTTCTAGCTTTTTATTTTTCAACCCTCTTTAGACAAGACCCCCAAAAAGCTTTTTTGCCCAAAACAACTGTTGCAGTCTGTCCAAGTTATTTCTTGGTGGTTTTTTTTAGGTGATTGACTGAAAAAAATCACAGATTCTCTAGGTGGGGTAATGGCAGATACACAAGGCAGTAACTACAGCTGATGAAGGTTTTGTAGTAGTAGTACCAGCAGCACATGATTTTACCAAGTGCACTTCCTCCAAGGAGGAAAAAAAGTTACAGATGGTACAGTACATGCCAGCACCAGACATCCCTATTGGAACTGTTCTGCTTGTTTGCAATACAAAATACAGTAATTTAAGTAATTTCATACTCAGCTAAACACAGTAATAAAGGAACAACTCCCTTTCACTCAGAATTTCATAAATAAGCCTTATTAACTACTAGGTAAAAGAAGTATTTCTAAAAATACTTGAAAGGGGAAGGGCTTCCATGAAAAATCCCTCATAACAGAAAGTTTATTTCCTTTTGCATTGGTACTGCTTGCTTTTATAGAAGGAAATACGCAAGGTATGTTCCATTTTTGGATGTGTGGTAACAAGCAACAGCAGTAGAGCAGGATAACAAAAAACTAAAGAAGGAATAAAGAAATAGTATTTACATTCTGGACATCTAGCTAAGCCTTTACTAGAGAGCCAGTCCAAAGCATTCATGCAGCTGCTGTTCTAAACATGCATTTCAACCCTATGCAGTGTACTGCTAGAGCTGAATGTCCCTTTTTGTATCCCTTCCTACTGACCTGCTATTCCTTCTGCTTAGTGAAACCTGAAAATTACTGGATGGACTCAGAGAAAGCCTCTCTTTTAGCCTCTAGCAGATGCACTTTAACAAATTCTTACTGAGGAGTCCTGCAATAAATACACACTTAAACTCCTGGGGTTTTTGACAGGTAACTGCAGAAGCCTCTTCAGTTCAAAGAACCTGTAATACAGGTAAAGAAAACTGAATTTAGGAAAAACTATCTGGAAGCCATTTTTCTCAACAACTTTCCAGCAAGGTACTTGTTCCTTTTCTGCAGTAATCACACCAGCTCTCAGCAAACACCACAGTATTGGTTATGAATATCAGCAAAATCATGAACAGAAGTAACATGAAGCAAAACACTTCAATCAAAAAGAGACAGTAGTGGCTTCAAGACTATCACTTGAAAAAACATCGTGACAAAAACATTTCAAAGGTATTTATGTATCACAGTGCATTCAGCCATGCTCTAGCTAGGATTGATCCCTGAACCTTCATGTGAAATTGTAGACAGGTGAAAACTGTAGCACAATCTTATCCTGGCACAATTACTCCTCCAGCACAGTATCAGCATCACTGAAATAAGAAGGGCTCAATAATCTCGCTGATGAGGGTCAGAGGACACTTTCCAGAGTGAAAACTGAGAAACAGCATCCAGGAGCAAGGTTTGCCTTCAGTCAGCTGTATTTATTTATGAAAAAGTCAAGGAACATGGAGGGATTCCAAAGTACTCTTAACTGTATTGGGCAAACTTCAACTGGTAAAGCAAGACAATGGTTACTGTACATGCAACTAAAAACACAACACCTTTATAAAACATTGATTTTACATGGTAAAAATCAGTAAATCACAGCAACAACAACTTCTCCTGGAGTGACTATTTTCCCACCACCATTACTAGATCTTCCATGCCACTTAACTTGTGCAATACTAGAAGTCACAGAGCGCTCTGCTGCTGTCTCAGAAAAGTTGAAGGCCACTTTTTATTTTATGGAAGTCATTCTGGGTCCATAGCAATCCTCCTGTCATGGGAATATTCAGTTCTGCAGAGCTGTGAGGAAGAGAACAAAGCACATTAGGAGTGGGCTGGTTTGGAAGCTCACATTACCAAAGTAATTTTGATAGCACTTTATTTCTAAAACATTTCTCATTTTAGGCTCAGAAACATCTGCTGAAATGTTCTTTGTTTTTAATCAGCTTGTTCAAGACAGGCAATAATCCTGAAATGTGAAAGGTACAAGGCACAAACCAAAAGAAATGTGACCAGGTACTAACAGTTCTGAGGGAGAAATGACTGCAGAAATAACCAGAGAACAATTCTCATCTGAACCTGCATCTGCCCTTTGCAGCTAGGAATACAAGCTCAGGTGAGACGCTAACACAGCAAGCAACTGACATGAGAACAGTCTCTGACAAGTTACAAATCTTACAGTACTACCCATTTCTATGGCCTTAGAAAGAATCATGGGACTTACAGAGACATTCAAAGATGCAATCCCTAAAGCAACAGCAAGTCCACTCTATGAAAACTCTCCAAGTGATCATTATTTGCCAAATTTGCTCCTGCTGTCACATAAAGCTGAGGCTGGGAGCCAACAAAATGCACATATGCTTATCACAAAACCTAAAACATCTGCCTGAGGATGACAGCAGCTATTCAAAGCTGCAGAGATTGCCTCAGAAACACTAAACGTGAACTTTGACAATATACATGCACAGCATACACCAGAAAACCTACCAAAAAATGAACACAATCTTTTGGGAGGAAGGAATTGCAGAGAGACAAAGAAGGGCATTGCTTTTAGAAAGGGTGTGTCCCATTGCCTATGCTGCAGATGCTCTCCCCAAGCACTTTAGAGATATTTTCAAATTTTGAAATTTATGGAATCAAATTTTCATAATCTCTTATACCATCCTTTAGTACCTCCCTTCACGAGCCTGGCAGAACAGATCTCTGCAGCCAGAATTTAGAGGGCAATACAAAAAAAGTAAATAGCAAACACCCCTTCTGGAACAGGCCATACAAACACCTTCGATGGAGGAAGCAAAAAACCCATATAGCTACAAGACAAAGGACAAGCCTTCTACACAGAAGAAAATGTAAGCAGCAAGAAAATCTTCCTCCTTCTGCCTTGGGGAAGTCAGACCACCTTTCTAATACCACATGTCCTTTGGCAAATGGAGAAGCTGCTGTGCAAGGGAAATAAGAATGATGAACAAGCTGCCATTGTAGCACTCCTGATGAAACCTGAATTGTTTCCAGGCACAGCTACAGGAATAAATTAGGTTCTGCTCCTTTCTATTTGTGGTAGCAACACGTTTTCCTCATGCTTCTTTCTAAGGTATATTTTTTTCCTTGGCATCCTGCCAGGTTGTAATCTGAGTGGAACAAACTGTCTGCCCCTTTCCCCACACAAAGAGATGCAGAAACACATGTTACTTTTGGCCTGGTATGTGCTTTCTCATTTTCTACATGAGTATTTTCTCATAATATGAGTTGCATGACACATTACACTGTTCAAAAAACAGCCTGAAATTTACAGATCTGGCTTGTAGCTTTTTAGCCTGCAATTAATATACTATCAGTTCTCACAATGACTAAATCATATTTCAAAATGCAGTCTACGGCATCTTCCTCCAAAGGAACAGAATGTTACTGATAAGGGAAGGTCAATAATTTGATGCCAGGGAGGATGACCAAGAGGATGGAGAAAAATGGAAGTCCTTCTCTTCTCAGATTTGAAACTGGGAAGGTTGGAATCTAAACACAGCTCTGAATATGTGAAAATATGAACACGTGCATAATTTCTTCTCAATGAAATACCCCAGGCTGCATGATTCTCAGTTCTTCACATTGCTACTAGATTGGGCCCACCAACCACAGAAAAGAATCAGTGACTAGAAAGTTGTCCAATCAAGTGTTAAGGAAAATGATTACAATTCATTTATATTCTGAAGCATTCCTTGGATTAAAATAATAGGAGATGGGTTTAGATGTATGTGATGAAACTGACTTGACACCTTACAGCATTCAAGTTCCTATAACTTCAAAGTATGAAATAATGACTCTATTGAAACATTTCCAGAGGGGTGCTTTAACTGGATAAGCTTCATTTAGTAACAAAGGTGATCTGACTAAAATTTTACAGAATGCCCCCATTATTTCCAGGACAATCTGGGTTTCTTTACTGAGGTCAGATCTGCAGCTCTAAATTACTAGCTACACCTCTAAAAGGTCACTGGGCACTGCCAACATATTTAAGATCAAAGCCCCAGCTAATAGAAACTGCTATTTTCAAGCCTGCTGGGGCTGTGCTGATACCTGCTAAACAGGAGTATTTCATAATCCTTGCAATGGTTTCTTTTAAAGAAGAGCAGAAGGAGTGAAGATAGCAATATTAGAAGATGGCATCCTCAAAGGATACCATTAGGGGTAGGTTTAGAGACAACAGTAGATTATTTGGGTCAAACTATTTAAATAGAAGTAAAAAGGAAATCTCAGCCCTAATTTTTCACATGGCATAGAGAAATGCATTTCCTCGTTCAGGGGCAAAGTCCCACCCACACCATTACTCACTTTGTATTGAGAGGCTTCCACTCATCCCTCACGGGCTGATCAAGCAGGGACATCATAGAATAATTATCCAACATGAGACCATCAGGGTCATCTGTCTGACCTGGGAGTTTCCCAAGAGGAAAGTCTTTCCATCGAACTTCATCTAGATAAAAACAGTATAAAAACAAGAAGTCTGAGTTCCCCAAAGAGATTTTCAAAACTCAAGATCACCCTCCCCAAGTCCACAAATACTGCCTCCTGCAACTCAGCCATTCAGCAAATGACCTGAACCAATGTCACACAGAAGCAAAGGACAATTTTGCCTCTGTTCTCAAAACATCCAGTTCTCACAAGCTGTTCACATCAGCATACCTAAGATGTCTCTTTTTTTTTTTTTTTTACTTGAGAACATTTCCCAGTGAATGGAGTACAAAAGTTCAGTCTTCTAGTGGCTGCTTTTCTTCCTTTAAATGTCATTTTGACTCCAGCTCCTCTCCACCAACTTCCTCCTCCTGTGTGAGTCCCTCCATGACTCATCCAAAATTCTTAGCTACAGAGACCTCCAACCCCAATGAGAAAGTACAGCTACTGTAACAAAGCTAACAAAACACTGGATACACTGTTTACTCCTTCTAAAATCTGTCTTCCTCCTTTCTTTTGTTTGCCACCGTGTCATAACAACCATTTTCCCAAGAGCACAGAACTTAGGTTCACGGACAAAATGTGCTCTCAAATACCCCCAAGTCTGACAAACAGAAGTCCAAGAAATATCCATATTTTCTTCACCATTCTCAGCTGGCATATATGTTGCCTCATCAACTGGATACACTGAAATTTTAAAGCGTTTGGTAAAGCCTAATAAAAGAATAAATAAGACAGTAGTAGCACACTCCTGGAAAACACACTCACAGTATTTTACAAGCTTAAGTGAAAGGACTCGTGAACATAAACAAAACACTGGAAAACCCACATTTCTCAGTAATTTGGCACTTAGATGACTTTGAAGCACAATTTAATTGTGGCCAGGCCCAAAGGGCTGAGATGTCTTTGCATTTCAACTAACACTTGTCAGTGATGAAGACTGTCTTAGAGTCACTTTTTACCTGCAGTGATCTGCCAGGCAGAACCTTGCAGTGCTGCCCTTTTCTCAGCAATAGCCACCATGGTACCAGAATGAGCAAGTCCTTCCAAAGCATTTGTTTCAGTCACCATCTCTTCTTCCTCCTCTTCCACTTCCTCTACACCATTGTCTCCCTCTGGCACATCTTCTTGTTTCTCTACAGTCTGCCCTTGATTTTTAACCTGATTTTCTTGCCTGGCTTTCCACTGTAAGCTCTCTATAGTATAAATTGGCTGTTCACTGCCATCTGAAGAGAGGCCTGGGCTGGACAGAGGGGCACCTCCTTCTGTGTAAATGGAAGCAAGATAGAGAAGGTTCTTCCGAGAAGAACGTGGCAAGCGAGGTCTCATGATTGTGAGGATCCTAGAGAGGAAAAAGGGCAATGGAAAAGTCTTAAAAGGGTTGATAAATCTCCATCTTTTTTGCTTTTAAGTGTTTGTTTTCCCCAGGACAGCTGGCTCACATTGATCATCTAACAGGCAAAATTTGATTATTCCCTAGCCAGTGGATGCTGGAAGATTCAGTCTTTGTGATTAAAATTAAGGACTTGGGATACTTCTAACTGAATTACTGCTTTACTGTTTTCATGTATAGAAGTTAGGAGCTGTGGTAAATTCCTATCACCTGAATAAGGTCGCATCTCTACCAAGTCACTTTGCTTCTGAACAGGTTGCTTCTTTAAATACCTCCCCAGATAACCTCTGCTTTCATTTTGAAGGTGCAATCCTTTAAAATGCTTTTCCTTCTCTTTGTGTGTAATTAGTGGGGAGATGAATAGCAGCAAGCATGGGTTTATATGCACCTATTACAATTTCTATGAGATGCAAAGAAAGGCAAGGGAATGCAGCTATAGCTCAGCATATCACTAGGGAACCAAAGATGTTACAGAGCACTGTTTGCTGTTCCTTGGAAGGTCACAGCATCAAACTTACAGCTGAAGAAGATGTGGGGTTGCCCAGCAGGGAGCTTGCAAGCAACTGTCAGTCAGTCTTATCCACTGCAAAGGAACTTTATGGAGGAACAGCTCCTTCACAGACACCTGCTTGTTACACTGTTGTTTCTTCTTCCCTTCAAAGAAGATAATGAAAACAAGAGGGTGCTCAAAACACATCAAAAATATACCCTTTCATCCCTCTGCATTTTTCCCGGAACACATCCTCAAACAAGCTGTCATTTTAACCCAAGTGCATGACAGATACATCAAGGTTGTTATAAAGGACCTGACAATGCATGGACAGCTCAGGTAGCTCCACCAGACCTGACCACAAAGCAGTGCAGACATTCCCAAGCTGGCCCTGTGCACATACAGGAAAGTCACAAGATGTGTTTGAACAGTATTATCCCAAATAAATGCAGTGTACTGTATCTGAGACTCAGTATCATTCCAGATAGCTCTGCAAACAGTACATTTCACAGCTGGGAACTAGCAGCATTCAGGAATCTTGGTACACAGATATGCTCAGCACTGACTGAAAGCACCAAATCTTAACCTATGACTGCCTGAGATACTGCCAAAATCTTTGTGCAGTCCAGAGCAAAATCTCTGAGCCAGACCAGGAGAAGACAGAAAAAGCACCAAAATTAAGGGGTGGAAACCTCTGCAAGGATGCACTATGTCACAGTATAAAAATCCTGTTAGCAGAAACCTGTGACACTCTGAATAATTAAGGCCCTTCAGTGCCCATCTCTGGAATGAAACATACAGGCTGCCAATTTTAACAGTTCTAAAGAGTCAGGAACTGAAAACAAAATATTACTTATTATTTGTGTGTAAGTTTAGAAGGCATAAAAATCCTGTGATAGGATCAATAAAGGACAGCAACACTATTTAGTGTCTCATAAAGGCATGCTTCTGTTAAGGGAGAAAAGAACTGGGAACAGGGATCTCATAACAAACCACATATAACAGTAGCAGATGGCATAGAAGGATGTTATTTCCTACAAGTACTGATATCTGGAGAAATTAGCACTTAATGGCTTGATCTTTCCCACGAGAGATTTGCTTTTCCTATCTTGAGGAAGCTGCAGCAAACTTATCAATAACAATTTCAGTTTTTTGTTAAGAAATACATAGCATGCATAAGCTGCAGGTTGAGAAGTCTAAGAAATGCAACAATAAAAGCTTTATGTTCACATGACGAAATGTACTAATTAGGCTGCTGCACTTTATGTATAAAGGTCCCACCACTTTACTAGTATAGTTTTACACTAGTACAGAAGAAACTCTTATGCTTTTTTAAACACAGAAATTCCAGACACACTCACCACCAGCGTTTACTTTGGCAATGCCATTCAGCAACTCAGAAATCCAGTTGATCAAGAACTGAGGCCGGAGTTCTGAAGAGTCAGAACATTCCTTCAACTCTATAAACATTTTCTCTATTAGGATCTGTGTAAAACTTCGTGAAAGGAGGCCTGACAGCAAAGGCTGCCAAAAGCAGTAAAATGTCGAGGGAATTTTGAATTGCCATACCTCTTTATTTGCTGCAATAAGAAGAAAAAATGAATCAGAGAAGCCAGAAATTGATGCTTTGTAATTTTTTTATGAAATACAGGTATGATACTTGCTCCAAAGTAAAGAGGTTTGTTCTCAGATCACTGATTCCAAGATATTTCCTGAAGTCCTCACTGAACCTGAATATGGTTTTTCTTATGCTAGGCAAGTAAAATAAGTAGCAATTTCATAATTAGCCCAAGGAAATCATTAACACAGGAAGGTCTATCTGTTTTGCTAATCCCTTTTGAGTTTCAGCTTATTTCACACATAATTAAGAGCTATTCTATCTAAAAGATATACTGCAAAGAGAAGGTTCATTGAGCACAGCAACATAAAATCAAAAAGCTTTTAGGTTTTTTCTACTGTTATATAGTCATGAAAATTTGAGAATCTTTCTTGGACAGTTCCTTGGCTGTGAAATAGGGAATTTATTTATTTTCATTCCCTCTAGGTGCCTAGTTCTCTTGCAAACAATAAATGCAACTCCACACATATGGGCAGCAGCTTGGAACTAAGATGCAGCTGGTGAAAAAAAGATGTAGTAGGCTCAAAAAACCCCATCCATTTTGATTTGCTTCAAATCTTCAGTGTAGAAGAGAAACTAGTGTGAGTTCCTGAAATCAGCAACTATTGCAGAAAATGGTAGACATGCAAGCTTTGAAAGATGTTTTGGCTGGATATTCAGTGCTGAAGAGCTATCCTTCCATACCAAGGATTTATGCAGAAGCAATAGCTAAGCATGGCCAGGGTCTGGAGAACAGGGGAAAAGATGTTTAAGGACCTAGATATACAAAAACTATGCAGCCAATTAGAAATTTCAATATAATGAGAAAAAAAAAAGAACAGACTTGGTCATAACACTAGCTATGCATTTTCTACTTGGGTGATACATAAAACACTCACCTTCATACTTGATATTTAGCATCTTCAGACAATCCATCTTTGGGATGAGAAAGCCATCACTGAGAAGAGCTTCAGCCACTGCCTCCCTAGAGCAGAGAGACTTATTACTGCCACTTATTCCTTCATGTATCAAAACACCACTTGCACCAGTTCTGAAACAAGTTTGACTGCCAAATACCTGGAACTGTGAGGAGGGAATGAGGAATTCTTTGTTTGAACAAGAGACCTGCTAATGCTGTTCTTGTAGGGCAAATATATTTATATTCAAAACATCAGGAGTTACAGCTCTTATCTGTAACATGATACACTCTCCCCTCTGCAGTTACACCAATTAGATTTCCCAAAGCAGGTCAAGATCTCCATGCAAAGTTATATGGTAATAAGGAAGCCTCAACACACTAGGTCCTAGAGGCTCTGTAGTAATAGAAAGATAAAAAATATAGAAAATGCCAAGTATTGCCCTGCAATTTTTAAGAATTCTAAAGGTTACTGTGAAATCAAAATCTCTACAGGGTTGTTGGGAGCTTTTGAAGACACTCAAGATGCTGCATGCCTTGGGGCCAGCATCACTAACACCTTGGATATCATCTGGCACAAGGACCATTGCTCATTAGCACAGATCAACAACTCAGTCCTCAGAGATGCTGAGGAAATCAACTAATGGTGTTCTCCATGATCAGCTACAGCACACTATGAAAAGGCAATTTAATAGGCCTACAGCCCAGTTCAGCACCATACCTTTCACCTCAGGTCTTTATCAGAGACATACCTGTTTTCCTGCATCAGGTCTTTGATCTGAGCCAAAATCCAGTCCACTTCTGAAGAGGAATCAGAACACAATTCTCGAGACTTTGAAACAGACGGCATAGTCTGCATAACCTGAGTGAAGGAAAAATTCAAGCATTAACAGAAAATATACTCCCATGACAAAGACATTATTGCTATGAGAAGATGCATGTGCCACATGCACTTCATCACCAGCACCTCAAAAAGTTCACAAATGTTCCCCTCTCTTGGAATCTCCAGTAAGTACAGATCTCCTTTATAAACCTGGACAAAGTGCCCACGTTAGGAACTGTCACAGCTCAAACTCCTTGCTCTCTGTAGTGAAGTTTTCCTTTGGCAAGCCATGTATGACAACACTAGCAGATAGACCTGAGCAAGGAACTAACTAAGGCAACAAGGAAGAGAAAACATATTGCCCAAGAAAGGAAAGAGAATTAACAAAAGTGCTGATCATCAGAGTGCACTTACCCGGAATTGCTCATTCTTGTAAGATATCAGAACATCTCTGACTTTTTCTAGAAACAAACATAAATATATCATTTAAGCAGAAGGTCAACTAAGTAAGGGAATTTTGTATCTAAGGAAGCTGCTTAGTTTTGCTAAATTTACATTTAAGGAAGGCATTGGTAAAATGAAGCCAGCAATTCTGTTCACAGACAACACACTGAAGGCTCCCAAAACTCCCAGACTTTTCCAGGAACATACATTTTCTCAAGTGGGGCTGAACCATGATTTCCATATTTTATCACCAACAGTAGCCAAAGACAGGAAAGTTGGATAAACCCAGACAGTTCAAAAACAAATTCCTCTATCAGTGTAGGAAGAAATTACTCACATACGCAGTTTATGTTCTGATGCATATTTGCATTCCTTATACTTGTATTTTGCATCAATTGCAACAGTGATACAGCTATTCACAAAGTGCTAAAAATTTGGAGAAATACTACCAAACCATTCAGTCAACACCAGGAATCCACCAAGACCCAAAGAAGAATCCCAAAACCTGAGCTGAAGGTGTATCTTTACACTAGAAGATGACACATTTAAACTGCTCTCTTTAGCATATCTAATCCTTTTACCTGCTATTGTTCTAGGAACACCCACCATGAAATTCCTTGTGTTTCTGACAGGCCTCATGCTGTGGGGTTTGAATCTCCCATGCTTCACTGTCCAACTCTGCATTTGCTTCCACCTCTTCCTGCTCTTCTTCTTCCTCCTCATCGTCATCTTCTTCACACAAGTTATTGCCCAGCTGACGGCTCCAATACATCTTTCGTAGCCATTCCAGCACAACATCACAACCTAACAGAGAACAGAAAATATCTTCTCAGTGAGGATTTCTTTGTTACAGCAAAAATAATAGGTGGCATATTGCTAACTTGTATTATGAAAATAAATGCTATTAACCAGTTATGAACCCTGAAAACACAAAAAACTCCATCAATGAAAACATGAACAAGTTAAAAAAAAACAACAAACCAAACAAAACCCCCCAAAACCAAACCAAAACCAACCTCCAGAAAGAAACCAGGAAAAAAATACCCCAATCCAGTATCACAGACATGATACTACCCATCATTTTTTTGGAAAAAAAAAAAAAGTTTGGACACTGCTATGGCACTGCACCTTGCTCAAGCTAGGTCAAATTTAAGCAGCAACTAGGTCCCTGCAGTGGCATTCTGATGACAAAACGAGTCAGTACTTCAGTATCACCATGGTCAACACTGCACCTACAACAATAACATAATTTTTTTGTGCAGAGACTACACTATGCATACGTTAGATAGAATGGAAAGAAAATGCCTTTACTTCCATCAGCATTTTCCCAATTCATTCTAAGGACCACGCTGAAGATTATTTAACTGGATTCTCAAGCCTTAACCCGAAATTCCCAGGAATCTCTTCAAATGCTATGAGCTGGTCATTCACTCAGGCTTGCAGTATCCACATTTCTCCCTAAACGGGATTTTTAAGAGTCTTAGGTATCACTAAACCATCAGGAAAAGCTTTTACCTATTTCCCCAAGACAAACTTGCTGTGCTGTAAAAAAGCAAAAGCACCAAACTGTTACCCCAGCTGTTGTTGTTTCAAGTAATTTTTTCAGGGACAGGAGAAAGCCTCTGAACATATCCTGTCAGGACAGCTGAGCTGTGTCCCCTGGCTCCCGGTTGTGGTTCCTCACAGGGCAGTGGTAAATCCTCTCAGCATCTGATATCACAACTCTCCCTGCCAGGACAAGTGTGCTGCTGTCCTGCAGCACCCCAAAACGGAGGTGGGGTGCTCCTCTCAGGGCCTGCAGCACTGGCATTGCCAGCCCAAGCGTGTCACAGGCCACCCCCCCCAATGGCAGCCGCTGGTGGCACTCACCCTTGCGGCACAGGGCCAGCCGTGGCAGCTTCCCGTGGGTCAGCTCGTGACGGAGGTCCACAACCCACACGGGGATGTCCACCTGCAACAACGGCCAACACGTCACCCCTCTGCTCCCACTGCATCAGGCCACACCTGCAGGCAGCCCTGCAAAGCTGCAGAGAACCCCTGCCAGCTGGGGACAGCACCTTCCTGGCCACCCCTGCACTGTAGCTCCCCGGCTTCCCATTTCAGGAGTGGGCCAAGGTCCCCCAGCTCTCTGATGCCACTCCTCCTGTGGCCTAGGATCCATACAAACTTGCATTTTACAGTTTAAGCCCTTCAGTGTTACATGCAGCAAGAGATTTCTTTTTAGACAGAGGTGTTACATGTAATTTAATGTAACTGAGAAGCAGTTAAACTATATTTAAATGGATGAGACCTTCTGGATAACTATATATCAAAGATACAAATAATATAATATATAACACTGAAATTTACATGGTAATTTGCAGGTTTTTTAAACTTTCCTGAGAACAACTACCTTTAACTATACCTTTGCTTTTAAGCTTGATCAGTTTTAAAAAGTGAGAAGCAGAACTTCTCTTAAAAACCCAGGAAAAAATAAAAATCAATTCATCATTCTCACACAGGAGCCCAAACATATACAGAAGAGTCTCAAATACTGTCTGTCCTTCACTGTCAAAACTTGTTCAGTCCCACGTATGACGTTCAGTGCAGTTGGCAGTAAAAGGACACAAGCTGGTCCTGCTACTACAATTACAGCTTGAACCTTTCCTCCTCCACACAAGTGGAAAAGCTCACCTGAAGAAAGAGACATGAGATGAAAATACCTGCAAATGTGTTTTTTATGTATAGCCTTGCTTGTCAAAGACTAGGATTTATACCAGATTTAGCTCTTTTTCCTATCTCAATAGCTAAGAAAGAAAAATGTGTGACAGTGTGTCAAGTGGGACTACACGCATGTAAATCAAGACTTTTGATCACCTATGACTCAAAAACCTTTAATGATCATCAGCCTTTGTTACCTTCATTGTGACCTCAAAGAACTAAGTTTTAGATCCAGTTGCAATAAACCTGTTTAAAACTTTGCAGTTGGAATAAACAGGCTTCTATATCTGTTATTTTGGTTACAAAAGAATGATCCCCCACAATTTCATTCACTCAGTGTTGTTAATAACCAATGCATATGCTTTCTGTATAGATGTAAATTATCAAGCAACTCTTATTAAGTAGTTACCTCTCTGGCTAATTGTCTCAGAGGAATGCTGACCATCTTCTGTTTCCTTTCCGTGATCAAGTTGACAAATCTGTATGCAGGTTACAGAAAAGATAAATGACTATCAAGAGCTGCAGAGAAACTTGGAACTCCAGAGACAAACTCCCCATGTGCTGCACAACCCTGTGGTCCCAGAAATGCAAAGTGAACTCAGACAGTGGAATAATGACCTGTCCAGGTCTTTCCCTCTCAAAGCACAAGGGCCTTGAGATCCCTTACCTTACAAGAGCCAGCCCATAAGAGAGGATAAGCTCATGTGACTTCAATCTGCCAGATGAATCGAGGACCTTACAGCGAATCAGTTCTGCTGTGCTGTCCACTGCAAGAGGCATTTTTGGGCCATACCTGGAGGCAAAGGAAAACCAGGTGAGCAGGCTCACACAAATACACTCAGCCTGTAAAAAGGGCAACTTTCCCACTACATTTTGTGCTCTGTGGTACGTAACAGCCTAAGAAATGGTATGCTGAGACAGCATCAAAGGCTCTTCCCAGAAGGCTTCTATTGGAACAAAGTGGTTGCACGGTTACTCCTAAGCACAGGTCAAACGAGTACATACTGATACGCCAAGCACATAGACAAGATGCTTTACCGAGGCGGGTCTTGTGCACGGATGCAGCAGAGGTAATTTAGGGGCCTTGGCTATGCTTACTGCCTGGAGAAATCAGCCCGTGAAGCTGCGGGCATGCAGGGCTTCTGCCTCCCCTGCTCCCACGGGGTCACCGTGCTCTTGGCATAAGCCCGGAGCCTCCCGCAATGAAGAAGGAGCCCCGCAAGACGGGGCCGCCTGCCCGGCTGCACCGCCGGCCTGCCCACACAGCCCCGGCCGCGGAGCTGCTCCGGTGGCGAGCTGCGCTCGGCTCCCCGGCGGCCCCCGGGCCCAGGACCGCGAGGGTCGGGCGCAGCCCGGGCCGAGGGCACAGAGCGGCCGCTCCAGGGACAGAGGGGCGGCCCCGAGAGCCGNCCGGAGCCGTGCGGCGGGGCTCCCGGCAGCGTCCGCTGCGGCCCCCAGGGCTTGGGGCCAGCGCGGAACAGGCGCGTTCTCCCCTTGGGCAGCTGTGGGGGCTGAGGGACGGTGAGGTGTGTCCTGAAGCGGGGCGAGGGAAGCCTTGCGAGAAAGCACAGGACCGTCCCCAACAGCCGCACCATGTGCCCCATAGTGTTGTCCAAACTCTTCTTGAACTCTGTCAGCCTTGGTGCTGTGACCGCTTCCCTGGGGAGCCTGTTCCAGGGTCCAGCCACCCTNCCACACAGCCCCGGCCGCGGAGCTGCTCCGGTGGCGAGCTGCGCTCGGCTCCCCGGCGGCCCCCGGGCCCAGGACCGCGAGGGTCGGGCGCAGCCCGGGCCGAGGGCACAGAGCGGCCGCTCCAGGGACAGAGGGGCGGCCCCGAGAGCCGCATCGCGCTCCCCGCCGCGGCGCGCGGCCCGTACCGGCTCTTCCATGCCGAGACGCGGTCCAGCGCGTCCTGCTGCAGCCGGCTGTCCCCGCAGTACAGCCCCACCATCACCTGGTCCCACTCCGCCCGGCCCCTCCACGCCACCACCGTCCGCAGCGGCTTCAGCCGCTTGCGGGCCGGGGACGAGCTCGGCCGCCCGCGGCCGCNACCTCCCCTGACTCAGCTTCATGCCATTTCCTTGAGTCACTGGTCACGAGAGTGAAGAGATTGGTACCTGTCCCTCCACTTCCCCTCGTGAAGATGTTGAACACAATGAAGTTTTGACCTCAGTCTCCAGGCTGAGCAAAGGGAGTGACCTCAGCCACTCCTCCTAAGGCTTCCCCTCCAGATCTCTCCCCTTCCTCCTGGCCCTCCTTTGGACGCCCAAAACTGCACAGAGCACTCAAGGTGGGGCAAGCACACTTCCTAGTGAAGAACTTTTTTCTAATATCCAACGTAAACTTCTCCTAACATGATGTCAGGCCATCCCCTTGGGTCCGGTCCCTGGTCACCAAAGGGAAGAGATCAGTGCCTGCTCCTGCTGTTCTCCTCATGAGGAATTTGTAAATTGATGAGGTTTCCCCTCAGTCTCCTCCAGGCTGAACTGACCAAGTGACCTCAGCCCTGCTCATTCAGGTTCCCCTCAAGGCCCTCCACCAGCTCTTGATTTTTATGTAACAAAGTCACTGGGCTACTAGCCAAAATATCTACATGTTTTTTTTTTTTTTTTTTTTTTTAAAAAAAAAGAAAAAAACTAAACTACTCAAAAC
>VXAX01007434.1:3232780-3253380 GCA_013399835.1 Leptocoma aspasia | reverse complement strand
CGGGCCCGCGGCGGCCGGAGCCGTGCGGCGGGGCTCCCGGCAGCGTCCGCTGCGGCCCCCAGGGCTTGGGGCCAGCGCGGAACAGGCGCGTTCTCCCCTTGGGCAGCTGTGGGGGCTGAGGGACGGTGAGGTGTGTCCTGAAGCGGGGCGAGGGAAGCCTTGCGAGAAAGCACAGGACCGTCCCCAACAGCCGCACCATGTGCCCCATAGTGTTGTCCAAACTCTTCTTGAACTCTGTCAGCCTTGGTGCTGTGACCGCTTCCCTGGGGAGCCTGTTCCAGGGTCCAACCACCCTCTGGGTGAAAAGTCTTTTCTTAATAGCCAACCTAAACGTCCCCTGACTCAGCTTCATGCCATTTCCTTGAGTCACTGGTCACGAGAGTGAAGAGATTGGTACCTGTCCCTCCACTTCCCCTCGTGAAGATGTTGAACACAATGAAGTTTTGACCTCAGTCTCCAGGCTGAGCAAAGGGAGTGACCTCAGCCACTCCTCCTAAGGCTTCCCCTCCAGATCTCTCCCCTTCCTCCTGGCCCTCCTTTGGACGCCCAAAACTGCACAGAGCACTCAAGGTGGGGCAAGCACACTTCCTAGTGAAGAACTTTTTTCTAATATCCAACGTAAACTTCTCCTAACATGATGTCAGGCCATCCCCTTGGGTCCGGTCCCTGGTCACCAAAGGGAAGAGATCAGTGCCTGCTCCTGCTGTTCTCCTCATGAGGAATTTGTAAATTGATGAGGTTTCCCCTCAGTCTCCTCCAGGCTGAACTGACCAAGTGACCTCAGCCCTGCTCATTCAGGTTCCCCTCAAGGCCCTCCACCAGCTCTTGATTTTTATGTAACAAAGTCACTGGGCTACTAGCCAAAATATCTACATGTTTTTTTTTTTTTTTTTTTGTTCAAAAAGAAGTACATAATCTACACTACTCAATACCATTTTAATGTACTTTACTTTCTTGAGGCATAGATATAAATTAGGAATATTCCTCTTTTAACTGGATAGTCTTGTTATGTATGTTTAATTCTGAAATAACTGAAGTTTTTGAGATATAAAAAAACCTGACATCCCGTTGTTTATATAGCAGGATGATGTGCTAAGATTATTTTGTTTAGGAAGTAAAAAATGCAGTAGAAAATAATGTTTAAGTTTTAAAATTTCATTAAGGTATTTTATTTCAGTTTTGATTAAATTTTGTCTCTATGCATGATTTTTCTGTTCACAATAGCATTTTAATGTTGCTTTATTTTTCTTGAAACATGAGGTAACTTCCCTCTATTCCAGTGCAAGTGAAAGAAAAAACACTGCAAACATTTCAGGCACAAAGCACATGAGAAGCTGGAGAGGCAATTATAGTTGGTAATATGTTTTTATTTTGAATCAGAATAAAAACTCAGAAACTGGATATCTCTTGAGAATCAGACCCTGCAGACCCTGATTAAGACCACATCCAGTGACTCTTTGCCAGGGTCACACAGACCAGTGATCACCAGTGACATCCAGAGTGAAGCAATCACTTTGGTAAGACCACAACGAGACATTTTGATTGAGTAAAACCATTGGGTTGCAATAAAGACAAAACAAGAGTAAACAGCTACATGTTTAACATGAAGATAAAATAGTGTATTGATACAGAAGTAATGTCCAAAATAAGAAAGATGTAATGAGACATTTTTTAGCTCATGAAAATCTTTCCTTCTTGATTGGTTAGAAAATTTTAAAAAAACCCACTTTTCATAGAACCATAGAATGTGTCAAGTTAGAAGACACACATAAAGATCATCAAGTCCAACTGCCTGCTCCTTGCAGGACTATCATATGACACTAAACCCTATGACAAAGAGCACTTTTGCCTCCTGTAATGAAAGTATCAGTAAAAAGAACATATTCTTGCAAAACAGCTTAGGATTTTTCAGTAAAAAATTACTTCGTGCATGCTGACCAGTCCTGCTAACTTGAACTGACCTGTGAATCAGCATGGAATAAATACAGCTCCCCCTCCTTTTTCACATTCCCAGCACTCCCCAGTGTGGAAGCACGAGGAGTTGCTTGTCACTGGAAAACATCAACACAGCTTCATGAAGCACAGAAATGATGGGGAAATGGGGCTTGTGCTTGGCAACATGGCTTTGCCAAGAAGGTGAGAGTCCTTCCCTTCTCTAGACCACACTTGTGTCTCATGGAGTCTCTTAGCTGCATGTTTCCCCAGCAAGAGGAGCACTGTGAGGCATTTTGCTTTAGTGAATGGTAAGGGAAAAGCACTGCTGCCTGCTGGTATTACCCATTATGAGTGCAGTTTGTGGTAGGGTTCTCTGATGACTCCAGTGCAGCCCAGGAAAGGAAGGGGCTTAGGCTTATCTGTGCTTATGACTGGCTCCTTTGGCCCTGCTGGGGAGCTGGTAATTATAGAATTATAGAATGCAGTGAGTTGGAAGGGACCCACAAGGATCACTGAATCCAACTCTCAGGCCTGCACAGGACACCCCAAGAACCTCACCATGTGCCTGAGATCATTGTCCAAATGCATCTTGAACTCAGACAGGCCTGGTTCTGTGACTACTGCCCTGGAGAGCCTCTTCCAGTCCTCAGCCAAAAAAAAGAGAAAAAAAGCTTTTTCTTGATATCCAAGTTAGGAGTAGATGAGGGCAATGGCATAAAAATGGATTGCATTGGCTCCCCAGATGTGATTTTTCACCCCCAATGCTTTTATTCTTACCCTATTCCTAAACTCTGTCCTCTTTCATTTAAAAATAACATATTAAACACAAATTGTCTCACAGTGGGTTAAGGACTAAGCTGCTTCTGATGCTCAGCATGCTAAATAAGTTCATGGTCATGGGGTCTCTGCTAGACCCTTAGACCCTTTGGCACTTCCTTGTGAGCTTGCTTTCCTATCTAGTTTCTGAAGAAGTGAGTTTTGTGCCTTCCCATGCCAGCCAAACCCTTCCAGACTAGCACTGTCTGCTCATCAGGAGCAGCAGAGAGGAAGCCTTCTGCAGCAAGACAAAGTGAGCTATACTGGTTATCAGCTGTCTTGGTCAAATGAGATTTCAGGGTGTAACTGCACAAAGTGAGGTACTTTGCTACTACTGCAAGTGGAAGCCTGACCAAGGTAGCTAACTGTGCTGTGTCCCACATCCTTTTCTTGCATTGATCTGCAGCTCCATCTCCCTACCCCTTTTGCCACAGAGTGGCACCAAATTGGCTGATGCAATTTGATCTTGTGACTTCCAGCGCAGTTGCAGAGCTTGTGAGGTGAGCAGGATTTGAACTGAGGTGTAGGACTGCTCACTGTAGCCATTCATCACTCTTAAATGATATTACCTCCTACTTGCTTCTCAGCCAGTGACATCCTGAAAGCAATTAGATGTGCAGTATTCCTGTCCCTCTCTTCTGTTTTCTTAATGCTGTCTACATTCAGTGGGCTGGGATTTCCAGTGCTTTTAACCATGTTAACTCCACAGCATCCATCTGTGCTCCCTGTGCTTTGAACATGGTGCAGTTATTAGACCCAAAGTATCCCAGGCTGGAACAAAAAAGGTTTAAGTCCCTTCAAGAAATCTCTTAGTCAAATGTTTCATTCTGGGAAGGGCCAGGCCTGATCCACTGCTTCTGTTTTCCTCTACAAAGTCTAGGACAGAGGTGGATACTGCTCACAGAATGGATAGTATTGTCAGAGTTACTGTAGCCATGAAATGGATGAGAGGGGCCACTGACACTCAGGGCACTTTCAGACAAATAATCCCTATTCTTACCCACCCTGAATACTGCCAGCACCATGACTGGTGAAAACTTGTTGTGCCAGTGCAGGCAATGACTTTCCTGGGCCCTCAGGGTATGGAAAATTTAGAGTTTGGTGCAGCACACTCACACCATCTTTCAGCCTGCATCTACAGAGTCTATCTGCACAACCTGTCAGTCACCAATGTGACTCAGCAGCATTGGGAAATTCAGTTTTGGATGGTGAAGGCAGAGCTTGGTGAATCCCCAGGCTCTGACTCACAGAAAGCAAATTAATTTGACATATGCTGGATGTGAATGAAAGTTCCCAAATCTGAATGTTCCTTGGTACTCAAGAACGAGCACCCTCAAGACATGTGCTGGCTCTCATATGGTCCTGCTTCAGCGTGTTTGCTCACTGAGGTGCAAGTAGTTCCCCTTCCATGTATTTCTGCCTTTTACTGTTTCTGTGCAATTGTAGCATTTTGTAGCGCTGCTTTTCTGGATACATTTAGATTTGATGTCATTGTAGTTGTCCAAACAGGTTTTCATTCTGGTCCCACAATATTTGCAAAGGAGTGATGGAAAATCCTTGGTGACTGAATGATGGGAGAGTGTGTATGTGTATGGGAGGGTCTGTCCACTTGCTGTGGCCAGGCAGCTTGTAACCACTCTGATGCTACCACATGTTGAACAAAACTGTTTTCAGCCTGAAGATTGTGCCTGGAAAAACAGCTGATTGCAGTAAGGCCAAATCTTCCCTACCTAACATTCTGAGTACCCTTCTTTCAGCCTACCTCTGCCTGCAGAGGAGCTCTGGAGGAAACTGGTGGGGAGTGAGTCTCAGAATCCTCACCAAAGGTCTTAATTGTAGCTGCCCTCCATCCTGACTGCCAAACTGCAGAAGTCATTCTCAGTGAGGCCTCCTGTGTCACTATCTAAGAAGGAGACAGGGATGGTGTAGTGAGGTTGATTTTAATCTACTGCTTCCTTGGCTTTCTTTGAAACAAATCTCCATCGCAGCATTTATTTGGGAGGAAAACATGAAGTGAATATCCTTCCCCCACCCCAGCCTTGCACAAAGTTGACCCTCTGCGCCTTCTGTGTTATCAGTATTAATAATCATATCCATATCTATTCATTTAGTTCTTGGCAGACAGTATGGCTTCATAGCATAGATCAGGTTGTAGATTTAGGCTGTTGCTTTTTGTCTGTTAAAGAGCTTGTGATAGAGTGAACAATTCTCTCCTTTCACGTTGGAGGTATATTTAATAATAATTGGTTTGCACAGGCCTTCATCTTTATATTGATTCCTAAAGATGAACTAATTGGTCTGCACAACTTACAGGTGGGTGAACCCTTACAATTTATCTTTGGGATTATTAAAGAGAGGAAATCCTCAACCCCTCATTCAGCACAGGCTCTGAGATTGTGCTTAATTTTGAGTGTGTCTGGGAGTGAAGCACCTATTTAAGTGGGGTTAAGATCCCAGCTACCTGGTTGGAACAAAAGCTTCCAATTTATTCTGGACCAGGGTAGACTCATGCTGGAAGATAATAAATGTGTGAGCATTGCTGTGATGGTCTTTCTCTCACAGCCCTGATTAGATGCCTCAGGTAATAACATCATTAATAATAATAATGAAGCCAAAGCACCCGTGGTTTTAATGCAGTTTTTATCAGCTTGTCACTGACTGTAGATAACTATTTGAGTAACTTAGAGTGGTGAAATCACATCTTCATGGTTCCTGTTCCTTCTGCTAACTGCTGTAACTTGCACTTTACAGTTGCATCATAGATGCAAAGTGTAAGTCCCTCTGACTCTATTTTTTTCTAAAAGGTTTCCTGTCTGTCTGTTCTTGAGCTTTATGAACTGGAAACCTGAAATTTCTAAATGCACTGAACAGAGCCATGGTACCCTGAGAAAGACTTTCTGTATCCTAGTAGTTTTACTTTAGTGAGTGTCTCAGGCTCATCTCCATTTGGGAGATTTCTTAGCATAATTTAAACTGTCAGTGTTGCTGATGTTGCATAAATGGATAAAAATAGACAATAGAAATAAAATTATTTGCTACTCTTTCCCTTCCTACCTTGTTCGTGTCTAGACTTACATAATCATAGAATCATAGAGTATGCCGAGTTGGAAGGGACTCTGAAGGATCATTGAGTCCAACTCCTGGCCCTGCACAGGACCATCCCCAAGAATCCCACCATGTGCCTGAGGGCATTGTTCAAATGATTCTTGAACTCAGACAGCTTTGGTGCTGCTGTAAATGAGATATCCTCCATAAGCTCCTGCAATGCTGATATCTGCTCTAGAGTTAGCCCCTTCCAGTTACTCCTTAATGTTCCTCCAGCTTGGAGCTACTTGTGTGCACTCTGCTAACCCAGTGCAATAGCAATGAGCTGGAAGTATATCACAGAATCACAGAATATTCTGAGTTGGAAGGGACCCACAAGGATCATTGTGTCCAACTCCTAAGTGAATGGCTCATTGGGGATCAAACACAAAACGTTGATGTTGTTAGCACCACGCTCTAGTGCCAGGTTCTGTATAGTCATGGAAACGTGAACTTCCCTGGAGCCAATTAGTCTGTTTTACCTCATTGGAATCCCTTGTCTTCTGCATACCACCTTACATCTTCCTCCTTCTTGCCCTTGTAGTAACAGGTTGGAAAGGACACAATGTCTAACATTCATACTGTGCATCACTGGTACAAGCAGGACCTGAACCCTAGCACCCTCCCTCACCTCTGAAACTGAAACTGAAAACTGATGTTTGCCACAGATTGTTATACAGTCTCTGGGTAAAAGTCACTTGCATCCTTGCTCTGACCCAAGCCCTCAAAATGTGCCCTTCTCCTCCTTGAAATCCATCAACCCATGCCATATATTCTTAGATGTGCCTGTGTGGCAGGAAAATTCAAAGAAAACTTTGCCAGGGAGATCTTTTCTGTGACTCATCTGTGCTAGGAGGGGAGAGTTTCTTTTTCATGTCTCAGCTGGGAGCGGTCCATCCTCCAGTTCCTCAGCAGGCCAGTTTCTGACGTGTTTCTGAGCCACTGCTCTAACACAGTATGTGCAGGGCCAGAGAGGGAGGACTGTGCTCTCTGTCAGTGATTTGAGGGGAATCATCCTTTTTTAAAATATGCTTTTCTGTCTCCCTCCCCCACTTCCCCTTTTCCTCCTTCAGTGTTGCCACCACTCCTTCAGTTGTAGTATTTTAATCAGAGGAAGCAGATATATCAAGGAAGTCAATGGCAGGGGCGAGGTGGGTGGGGGGGGCAGAGAGGAAGAGGAGGAAAATCACATCACAGCCCAGTCTGCCAGTGTAAACACTTGATGATTTCCTGTTATTGTAGCCTAAAATGTACCATGACATCATTTGCAGGCCTCCCAGAATCACCCAGAAGGAGGAAAAGCCAGCATTCCCAGCCCGCCCCCGGCGGGAATCCAGGGGATTCAGACCCTATAAGGCAGTGAAGCTCTGCAAGCAGCAAAGATAGTGTTTTGAAAGCTTTCTTGTTCTTGGCAATGTGGAAATTTCACAAACAGGAAAAACTGCTTTTACTTTTCCTAAAGGGGAACCGTTTATGCCTCATGAAATATTAATGCCTTGAACTATGGTTACTTTAGAGGCAGAGCTGAAACACACTAAGTGTTTCTAGCTGAGGAAAAAACACAGGGAAGCCCCTCACCAAAATCACATCAATTCATCATTACCAGACGTGTACTTTTTTATAATACCCACTTTCATTCCAAATCACTCTACACACAAGGCAGTTAAGTCAAAAATATGTGGATTATACAAAAGAGTACAATATGAAATTAATCTGATAATTTTGGAAGGTGAAGCTAGCTTTCAATATAGCAGATATTGCCAGTGAAATGTTCTTCCTCCATTTCTGAGCATTAAATCAATTTCTGGAAAGTGAAGAGCCAAGCTCTGTAGAGCCTAGATACACAAACTATCCTAGAATTTGACTCAAGAAGTCAGATTTCTGTCTCAGTTACAGTTAATCACTCAGTCTGCACCCCTTTAAGGAAGAACAGAATCAAGTTCAGAGAGATGAGATCTCATAACTTTTTTGAGAAGGATAATAACTAGGCTGATTTCACAGCACATCCTTCAGCTACAATTTCTTTGGGCAGACTTTCACATGACCACAGTGGGATATCTGCAAAATCTGGAGTTTTTTCCTAAACAAGGTTAAAATCTTCATAAATACAGTACTGTATATGTAATCATTTGGACTCATACCCTCCCTTGCACACCTGCCAACTGCCTGACATGGCAGTAACTGCAGTGTAACTTTTTCTTATTGAAACATGAGAAATCAGTGTTTTCTTGTTATATGTAAGGAAAATGAGACATTGAGATTAAATGAACCTCTACTCTACAGAATAAAATGAATTGTCTTCATCTGGGTTTAAGCTAATCCTATGCCTCCAGATAGTATCAGAATATTAGATCTGTTTTACCATAAAGTAGATTTGAAATTTTGAAGAGAGTCAGCCTAGAGAAGAATAAAAGCAAGTATAATAAATAAAGCACTCCTGAGACTGATATTAAAAGGAAACAGAATGGTCTTGCAGTTTATTGGACAAAAAGTAAAATAATGTATAAATTTTGCTGGGTTTACTCTCACTTGGACTTACTGGAATACAAAAGTGGGCTGTTCCCCATGAGCTATTTTTGGATAGGAAAACCAAGCTATTCAATTCTTCACCATGCTGAGCTCTTTTCAAAGCTATATATACATGAGATGATTATCACTCATTAAGTAGTTTGCTCTTCATTCCCAATGCTGCAGGGTGCAGCACTAAGAACTGAAATGAATTTATGCAGAGCTGTGCCAGGACCCTGCATCCAATGAAGTCAAGTGCTACATTCTAATGACAACATCAGGACCTTACAGACTCACACCAGCTGTGCTGCAAGAGGGGCACCAGGACAAGCAAGTGCTCAGGCACCTTGGGAGAGCTGTGGGGTGTCCAGGCCTTGAATTAACTTCTGTTATTCTGTGTCGTTAGAGGGCTGAGGTAATCAGGTGGGCTTGGCAAGTCAGGAGAGGAGATTATTCTTCTAAACACTGAACTTGCCAGGTCCTTTGTACAGTAATCCTGTCTCTGGGCTTTTTGCTGAGTCATATGAGAACTGGTGGCCTGCACACTGAGAAGGGAGACAGCAGCAGGGCTGTGTACCTGGCAGAGGATGGGTGGCCACAGCTTTGGAGTCAGGACACAGGCACCTGTGGAGCTTTGTGAGGTGTGAATGTTCATCTAAGACACTGGTTTGTGTATTTCTAGGATATTGATCTGTGTTTGTGCAGGAGGAAATCTGGGTCATGTGCTGAGTCTGATTTCATTCCCACAACACAGGGATCACAGAATCACAGAATGCCTAGGTTGGAAGAGACCTTCTAGATCATTGAGCCCAACCCGTGCCCTAACACCTCAACTAGATCATGGCACTGAGTGCAAGCTCACTTTCTACATGAGACGGCTTTCACACTGCAGGCCACTTCAGTGCTCTGCATGGCAGGTATTTTCAGCTGATTTTTGATATGGGTAATCTTTGCTGCTAGATGTTTCCCATTTTGGTTTTATGGCATGATGTAATGCCATGTTTCCTGGGTCTGGGCGAGATGAAAATGACACAGTACTGTGATGTAGTATGATTGGGATTTATGAGAATTCTTAATCCCTTATGACAAATATGAAATGATGTAGCGAGAAGATCAGAAAAGATTACAAAGTAGAACTGATGGAAGTCATAGGTTATGACATATTTGGGAGATGAGCAAAGAGTGCTTGATTCCCACTGGTTTGTACAGGATTATCTCTGCTTATAGCCAGGGTAAATCATCCAGGAAAGTTTGACTCCATTTATGGGGAAAAACTAGGCAAAATCAAAGTGAAAGAGAAAGTGGAAGAGCAATCATTCACCGGGGCAGTAAAGCCAGATTTAGGACTCAGAGCATCAGACCAGAAACAAATCAGTCTGGTGATACAAAGAGCCAGTCCAGAGGTGGGTCTTTCTTCTGATCCAATTTATTAAAAAACATTACTGCATTTATTTGTTCTAGGAAAACAGGTCAGACATCACCTGTCCACATACCTATAGACTTATGCCAGACCAAATCTCATCACTGCTGAAGTGTTTTAGCATTAAAGCATAAAGTCAGCAAAACTCAAAATGCCCTAGCTAATCAGACAGAAATGTCCTGTCTGCTTCAGACAAAAAGTTTACTGTCAGCAATAGAGAACTGTGTGAATGCATTATAAGTGTTCACAGAAATACAGCTTGTGTGAAGAAAACTCTTCTAAAATAAAATAAATACCTTATTTGTATTTCGTTGGTCTACTTCCTCTACATTTGTTAAAATGGAAATTGCCAGAAAATTCAACTGAAGGGAAACTGACACAGTTCACATCTATGGTTTGGCATAGATTCAGGTAATTTGAACATATATTCTATCCTCACACCTGGCCTTTTATGTTCCCTGAAGTCAATTTACAAGATTCACATGGCAAGTGGACAGATATAAAATTAATGCCAGGCCCAAGAAATGGTCCATGTGAAGTAACTTGAGAGGAACTTAGGGAAGGTGTTGTCTTCTTAAGCTTTGTAGTTCATTGGTGTATTTTTATTTTGTTCTGCTGTGGACCTGCAGAGGCCCAGGGCAGGGACTGAACCAGCATGGCAGGGTGTGGCTGTGGGACTCAGGCAGTAGCTTAGTCCATGTAGGTTTTGAGGCAAGGGAAGGGGATGTCTGCTACATTTTAATGCTAACGAGCAGAGTATGTGATGTGTAATGTGGTACAGGAATCCCTCCAAACTACGTAATTTCAAAATCATCTGCATCTTCATGGAAAGGATGAAAAAGTCTGAGGAAAATAGAGTTTTCTGTGATTTTGGTAGATGAAACAGCTTCCTAATTTTATTCTGTTTGAAGTAGGTGTCAGCAGTCTGCAACATGTCTTCAAGTCCCTGGTTTTGTCTGCATCCACGGGGGGAAGTGGGCCAAGTCATGCAAGGCCAAGGAATACCTTGGGAGAGCCACTGCTCAGCAACGCGGGAAAGTAGGTGGGCACTGGTTTTTTGACATGTTTTATATGTATCTAAGGTACAGGATCTTCTGCCTGGAAGTAAAAAATGGTTTGTCTAATAAGATATAAGGCAGAGTCCCTGTCAGTCCCTCAGAATACTCATACCAAATGAATCCTGGGAAGCTAATGGCATAATATTCTTTGCTTTGAGGCCTCAGAGTGCACTGCAATAGTTAATTAAGACTATCAGCATCCCAGTAATTAAGCATTGACTGGGGAAATTGAGGCAAGACAGAACAACTTGCAGTAATTCCTCATGAGATAAATGAGCCATCCTTTCAAAGCAATCCATTTTCTCTGAGAGACGGCACCAGCCCAGAGGTGGATTAATGAAATACAGTGTGGTCTGGTGATGTACTTCACCATTTTTTAATGTTGTAGTGGGGCAATACAGGGTTTAAATTTTGTTCCAAGACAGTTTAAGTGACCTTAGCAGGCTGTGCAGGTGGTGCCTTACCCTTGGCAGGGTCAGTTTGGTTAATATGGAAGTGGATCTTGTTGTCTGTGTTGCTGAAATGAAATATTTACTGAATTGACATTGCCTGAAATGTTTACCATAAATTATATTTTATTATGTCTTTACTATACTGTATTTTTACTATAAATTGTGTCATTGTAAACATTGAGTTGAGGACATGATGACCAATGATAACAACAAGTTTGCTTCTATGCTATGCTCTACCTTGCTATTCTGTCCTACCTCACACCATCCTGTTCCTATACTTATACTTCTGGAAGCATTTATCTCCTACAAATGAATCAAGTAATAGGCTTAGAATGAAATAGGAATGGACTTTCAAGAAACCACCTAGTATGTATTCCCGTCTTTAAAGCAAAGTTAACTATCCAACTTCATATTTTCTGACAATGTCAACTACACTGCAGGAAATTAAATACTAAGATCAGCCAGTGGAAGCCCTTGGAGCTCTATGGCAAAATGAGTTCAGTTTCTAATTCTGTCCTCCACTGTCTTTGGTGGTAGTGACAGGGTCTGTATGCCAAGTCCAGGACGGGGCCTGTCCCAGTTTCTCTGTATGACTGAAAACCTCTCCAGAGCAAATCAGCTCCAAACTCAAGCAAACTCATTGTGCTGAGGCCCTATCATCAGGGAAATGCAGGGAATATGCATGGTGAGGAAGGGGAAAACTCCTGGGCTTGGAGATCTTCTCAAAGTATGTTTGGACTTAAAAAACTAATTTTGACATTAGAAGCTTTTATCCTTGTCATTTTAATTCAGGGGATTTTATTTTCTTAAGAATGAAGAAACATAAATGGGTTAAGTGAGAGAAAAAAAACGTAAGACATAGCAAAAAAGGCTGTATTTTAAAGGTAGAAGTCTGTGTTCCTTATGAAGACAGAAGAATTCTCCTGAAACCAAACAGGCATAATTGGGACTGAGTGCCTGCTTCTTTGTGTCTGTTGCTGGAGACAGGAAGTTCTGTGACACAGAGCAGCCAAGGACACAGTATGGATCTATATGTCTATATATATGCCTACCTGTCAATCTGTGATCTGTCTGTCTATGTATCTATGTATCTATGTATGTATGTATGTATGTATGTATGTATGTATGTATGTATCTATCTATCTATCTATCTATCTATCTATCTATCTATCTATCTATCTATCCACCTGTAATTCCTCTTACCCACTCACTCTGCTTGTGCAAATATCCTAAATACCTTAATTCTCTGCATTTTTTTTGATCAGAGATACCATGTGTTTAGCAAAAACCTAAGAAAAATAAATGATGCCATCTCTCATGCCTTCACCAGTCTGGGCTGGGTGGTGTGTTCTGTGTAGTGCATCATCATGTTTCACCAAAGGGAAAAAAACTGCTGGGTGCAGAGTGTGAGTGTAGAGTTAGGCTTGCCCAGGCGTGCACATCTCTGTCAGTCATGTAACCCTGACTGCATATCACACCCTGTGATGTTAACAGCGTGGGAGGGAATTCCCTCCACTTGTGAGTGTGTCAGCTGAGTGGGAGAGGTAGCATCAGCAGTCCCAGATTAGACTCCTGCTCTAGGCAGCTTCTGCACAATGGAGTTCTGTGTTTGAGTCCACTTCATGTTCTAGCACAGAAACAGATGCAATACTTACCTAGACAACATTGCCATGGGTGAGGGCTTGGTGTTCACCTTGAAAAAAACCTGATATTTGAGCAAGAGCTGGGAGTAATGCCTTCGGTATAAAATGTTCCTGCATTGGAATAAAAATGGCTGGCAACTCCCTGTATATTTTTAAGGTTTCCAAAAATAGATCTAAGTCACAGGCAAAAATGAATGGAGCTGAGGCTTAATGGAAAGAACTGGTAAAGGGTCATTTGTCTGAAATTGTTAGTGCTGAGATCATCTTCCACATTACATGCCACTACCTGGAAACTTGGGCCAGTTTTCTTTTCTCTTTTTATGACTTTTTTTTAGCCCTATTTTCCAGTGCATTTATTCACTTGAACAAGTTTCAGTACAGTGAGGAGAACTGACTTAATATTAGTGTTGAGACTGAGAACCCCACCCCTGCTCTGATTCTGCTCTGTAGGAGCTGGAATTCCTGGAGCACAGAGTCAGTCTTGGAGCCCTGGAGAAGCAGAAGAAAATTGGATTATAAACAGTTGCTCTGTGGGTGAGGGAGAGGTTTTTAAATCACAATGTCAGGTGAGAGAGAAGGTCAGGGATAGCTGGGTGGGAGTAGGGGCTGACTGGAGGGTTAAACCTCTGGGGAGGTGCACTCCTCTGTTCCAGGAGGAATTTGATGTTAATCAGTGAAGCCTTAATGCTTGGGTGAACCTAGGCCATTTTGTAGAGGGGAGAAGGAGAATTTTGAAGCCAGCTCCCAAACTGCAGTTTGGTGCTAAACCCACCCATGTCTCCAGGCATGGCCTGGGGCTGAAGATGCTATTCTGTGACTGCATTTGAGACTGTCTTCCTTGGAGGTTACTGTCCCCACAGAGGTGCCAGTAAATCTGCATGTCTTCTTGCTTCCTAACTTTCTTCTGTCACCCTGATTAAAATCTATCTTGCTAAAAATGTTTGAACAGGTTCTATAGACACACAAGCAAATCTGGATCATTTTGACAGGTAAACATGCCTACATTAACAAGTAGTGTGGTGTAATAAGGGCAGATATGGAAAACAAAAGAGCTGCTGCTGACTATTTAACATTAACACTAAATGTGCTTCACAGTGAGATTATTTTGGAGTTGCTCTGTTCTGGTCCAATTAGCTGAATGCTTGCCAACAGCTGGAGCATGATAGGTGCACTCCTGGAGCACATCCAAAAGGAATTCAGTTCACCAGGTATGAGACAGCACCATGATGGGAAACAAAATGCACCAAATTAGGAAATTAGCTTCAAAACCAAACTCCTGGTCTGAACTGAAAAGCTAATGTGTATGTGACTTTCTCATGTAGTTGGTGGCTGAGAAGCTGATAATCCCCAGGAAACCTGGAGGGTGGTGATGATGGGGATGTGTGAAAACTTTTTAACAATTATTTGTACACTGGTACTGGGTGTATTTCTATGTATGCAGAGTGAAAATGTCAAATACATGACCCTGACTTTCCAGCTGTTCTTGACACCTATGCAACAGGACCCTGACTTTCCAGCTGTTCTTGACACCTATGCAACAGGAGCACATGGACACTTTCCAAGTAGAGGGGCATATTTTACACCATTACTGTGCCTGATGACACAAAGTACTAAGATATGGAGAATGAGACTCCATATTAACCTGCATCTGTTCTACAACTTCGCACTTGGTGGGATTTGGATCAGACTTGTGCAGTTTTTCCCTTTTTATGTATCATAGAGCCCGGACAAGAAAAACAGCTGTTGTTCTTGTCTGCTATCTGCCTCTCTGGCTCTTGATGCTAGCAGTGATCTGAAGTACTTGAACTGTAACACCACAAAAGACTTCAAAAAGAAACTCTTCACATTGACAGCTCAAAAAAAAATCCAGGAAACTAGTCTCTTAAACTAAGTATTGAAATAATATGTAGAGGTATTTATTTATAAACTATTAACATAAAATACAGAATTTGCATGGTTGCCTGAAGCCTTGAGATGACAACTTTGTCAGCCCCCTCTGAGATAGTCCATCTTATTATATTACTTTCATAGCTGGTCAAAAGGAATATAAAACCATCCAGTCACCCACTGACACAGCTCGTAGGACCAAGGAGAGCTATCTGCTAGTCTCTGTTTCTAATCTAGAGGACACTACTGCCTCCACTATCTCCTGCCATAACTGGATTTTGTTTGCAGCTGGAGGTTCCTGCTATTACAGCTCATTGCAAGTGTTGGTGACCCCATGTGCCTTTGGGAGGGGTTTAATTTTAAATAGTGAAACTGCATGACCTGAAAATCCCTCTCAGAGGTGACTTCTCCCTGGTTCTTTCTCAGTACCACTCGGTTTGGTCCTTCTTTGGCCCTTTTCACCATCTAGGAATGATTCTATACACAATTACTCCTGATTATTAAATGTTGGTACCTTCAGAAAACCTCAGTGTAAATGGATGCCTTCCATAGAGACTCCTATGCAGTGGTCACCTGTATCAGAACCATCTGGAGCCTGGTTCTCACCCCCAGAGGTTGGACTGGCCACTCCTATTCTCTAGCAGACATGGAAGGAAGCGCCTGGTGGCCTTTGTTACAGCCTCCAAATTCCCAATCTCTGAGTCAGAAAGGCAGTGGCCCTACATGGTCATCACACCAGTACCATCATCTTGGCTCCACACCAGCCATCTGAGGAGGCAGAGCAGGAGAAAGGGGGAAGAGAGAAGAAAAGCTCCTACAGAGCCTGTTTCTATGGGGCACTGAAACTGTGAAGATCTTGGCTGAAGACTCCAAATCACCAAATCACTCCAAATAAATGTAAACTCTTGGCAGTCTGAGCCCTATTGAATAAAAAAATTGCTAAATTTTATGTCTACAAACTTTGAATTGTCTTGTTAAGAAAGTAAGGTGAATGAAGAGCAGAGCATCAGATTTTGTTTGATTTTGGAGATTTAATTGATTTTTTTCATTATGGTTTGTTACAATGAGGCTTTGCTGGTCAAGACAGGTCTGGTGGATGTCCCCACAGGTTTTGTGGACTGCCTGTTGAGGAATACATTTAATGCAGGTAGTTCAGTGTGCAGACTCCAGCGCAGGCTGAGGACTGAGCTCTGGCACAGGAGGTCATGGACTGGCACTGGCCCTTTGCACAATGGCACGAGGACCTGTGGTGCCAGCCAGGTGACCAGACACTCAGAGACACAGCAGGAGCTGATGACTCAGAAGATCTCAGGCTATCCAACACAGGCTGTGAGGATGTAAAAGTGCAGGGAGTCCTTTGTTCACAGTCCCTCCCTGGAGGCACCAGGACAAACTGTGATTCTGTTGCTGCGCCGTGATAAAATTACGTAAAAGAACCAGAGGCCTGAGACTCTGCTCTGGGAAACCTGGGGTCAAGCTGGTAGGGAGAACTTGTCTGACTTTACTCAGACCCACTGTCTGAGAGTGGGGTGTGTAGGGAGTCAAGTGGGGCCCCTACTGGGTCACTGGAGCTGCCTGTTGAGAAGGGGCTTTGGTCCCAGCACTGAAGTGTCTGGTGGTGGGAGTGTAACTGCCAGAGTGGCTGCTGAATGGTCAGATAGGGAAGTTTCCATAACATGCCTCAAGGGGATAAAATGCAATGGGTAATGTAGGTTGTTTTTCCTTTTTGCTTCCAGTATGTTTTTAGCTGACCATGATTACGGTAAATGCTTAATGGCCTCTGAGAAATACATGTGAGTAAACATGTTTCCTTTTGGATACACACCACATCATCAAACCTATCAGAATAAATACCAGTGGAGTTACTTTTTAGATTAGATACATTTTCTAAAACTGAAAGCCCTACCTTGATTCTTCCCATCACCCACAGGAATAATTGTTCTTCACTGGTTTGAGGTGGAACAGAGCAATGGGATTTACTCCACCTCCTTGCTCTAAGGAGAAGGTGCCAGTATCAGTCTCCAAACCTCACATTGTTCCAATTCTGCACAGATTTAAGACCATTTCTACATCGGTATCTTTCACACAAACTGGCAGAACATATTCCCATTAATTGTTTTGTCCTTCCTAGTGATGCTATTGTTATTTGGGTAGTAAATATTTGGTGTAAAGTCCCAGGATATTCATTAGATTTCCCTTTGCTCCCCACATTGCTGCAAGGAGTACAAGATATAGAAAGCATGAGCATTTGCTCCTGTATGGTACAAAGAAAAAATGAAGATGAGACAATTCAAGCAGATGGGTTGTTCATACATTTTTTTCCATACTGCACACCTTTTGTCTGGTTTGAAACCCTCCTCTTTAGTCTCCCCCTGCACAAACAGCATATTCCCAGCACATCCCCAGACATACGGGAAGAGATGAGTGGTGTGGGCCATACAGTGAGTCATTGTTCCTAGTAAAGCCTTCTCCATGTTCCTTGCAGGGCTGTCACTGCCAGTGAGGGATTTATATGCTGGAGGGAATGAGGAACTAGGGCTTTACAAAGCATCTGGCAGACACAAATCCCTGGGATTTCTAGGCAGTTTCAGCTATTTCTGCCCTGCTGAATGGACAAGCCAGAAGCTGGGACCATATACAGTAATGAGTTCCTTTTCTTGAGGTGGAAAGGGGATCAGATGAATGGGTTCACAAATCCAGTGTCCCCATCTGCCCTGTCACTGCAGCTGCATGTGAATGGAATTGTTTCCGGCCTTTTCAAGTCCTGCCTTCCTGAATGTGCTATGCTCCCCCCTTTACCCCTCTCATCCTTCCAGCTTGAGAATCACTGCAAAAGATTACCCCGATTTGCAAGACATAAAGCTGTGAATGGAGTGATAGTATTTGTTTGGGTGGAAAGATGCTTTTTACCCCTAAATACAATTAAGCACTAAAAAGATCCAAGATCATCACTGACAGCAACTCACTGTGAACCTATAGGCATTAATGTCTGAGCAGAAAGAAAGCAGTAAGAGCAGGAGAAAGATGTTTAGCTGCTGTTCAAAGAAGACCTCAGAATCAGACTGGTTAATTTTAAATAGAGCTAATCCAGGACTACTGTATGTTGAAGGTGCAGTTCTCATACTATGGTAACAATTTCATTTTGTGCCTTCCTTTACTTATGTGAATCAAACTAAATTTCAGCCCTCTGAAATATACCTCTGGTATGAAACACCTTTGGCTTCTATCCTCTATCAAAGCCATTCAAAGGGAAGCTCAAGTTACTCCTCATTAGTCAAAAAACCTATATGCTGATGAAACAGCCCCTTGTTTAGTGCTCATGCTAAATAATTCTGGTATGTCAAACCAAATAATTTACATGTTCTGCTTAAAAGAAGCTACTACAAAAGGCTTGATGAAAATAAAACCAAGACAATAAATCCCTAGTGAAATACCAGACCTCTTCCCAGGAGAATGATTAATGTCATCCTGGTCTAATGTAATTCTGAAATAATTTAATATTATTTGGGATCTGAGCAGTCTGGAAGTAACAGCATTTTTGAGGCCCTGGGTAATGTGACTCATTTCTCCAGCCTCCTGCAAGGAGGACTTTTAATCAGCTGATACTTTTACCCCTTGGAATTTCATTCTGAAGTCAGAGGGAGATGTAACCCCTGCCTGCAATTCTCAAGGAATCCACTGATATGGTTGTTCTCACACATGGCCAGGCAGGGAGGGCTCAGCAAAAGGCTGCTGGATGACACCATTGCTCCTCAGCAGCTGGTAAAGGAGAGGTCTGTGGGGGAGGTCAGGTCTTGGTGCAGCACCTCCACTGCAGGAATTCGTCATGGAACTGTGGCTGGAGCATCATGAGGTTTAAATTTCAGAGGTCTTCTCCTCTGTTCTCCACCTCAAGAGTGAAGGGGAAGGGGAAAAGATGAAGGAGGAGAGGAAGTGAAGTGTAGAGACTCATGTGCCTGTCACAGGATACTCTTGTCTTTCAAAGTGGCTGAATGGTATTTTGTTTGGCTATTGATATGAATAATAGGGAAGAAGGACAAGAGAAGTGGCTGGGGTCAGAAACAAGTGTATGGTATGCTGAAGCTTTGTCTCGGCCCTTCAGACTGTTTGGGACTGTTTGACATGGGGCTTATGACTTTCTGTGGACATGGCCAATGCCTGGCACACTGTAAGTGGGAATACAGTTGCTTTGGGTCTGCTTGTTTCACTGGCATGGAGATCCACTTGCCACATTAGCACTCCTGTCATTAGCACTATGAAGAAAATCTTAGGTCGCTGGATGTTAAACTATGGCCCCTTAAATGTGGGAAGGAAATAGCTAGACCTTTATCATCCAAAGTTTTAGCACCCTTGCAAAAACAATTAATGGAATTCTCCAAAGAGTTACCTAACTTCCATTCCTTATGAATTCCTTATTCCTTACCATTCCTTCCTTATGAAGGAATGTTGGTATAGAAGTTTCAATAGAAGCAGAATTGGGCTCTCTCCATCATATATGTTGCTAGCATAAAAGAAGTCTCCACAGAGTTACTTTAATTTAGAGAGAAAGCTCACACCTAATATTTCTGGATCAAAACATGGCAAAAAATCACAAGCAAGTGACTTTATTATTCACTTTATTATGTCTTCTGTCAGTATCTATTTCGGTAGGAAATAAGTGTAACTGTTTTATGGACCAATCTTGTTTAATCTAATCTCATAAAGTCGCAATGTAAAAAGGAGACAGAAAAGGAAGAAAACTTTGTAAAACAGCCTCTTAGGCACCCTGTGACTTTCTATGCAGAAAAGTTACAGCAGTTTACATCAATCCAATTAGACTAATGTTTTTTTTCCTATGTAGGCACAGCATAGAGATTCCAGTTTAAGTGAAACCTGCATATTCAGCTGAAGCAAACAAAGCGCCTGGACCCTGTTTCCATCTCTTCGCCAGACAAAAATGTTTAACAATTCGATGGGTGAAGGTATGGGTGTTAAAGTCTTTGAAATGGGTCTTAATGTCTCTACTAACTTTGGGCAGTAGGTTTGTTGCAGATCCCAGACAGCTTGGCTTCTGAAACAGTCAAGTGGGTCTGCACAAGCTTGAGTTTCTGAACTTTGGGGTAAAATGAGAGGTTCAAGGGCGGAATACGCGGTGGCGGTTCGAGATGTCTGTACCTTCCTAGTACCGCAGCCAATGTGGAAAGGAAGAGGGCAACGTGCGGCCGGGAGTTTAGGATAAAAGGAAGCTGCGCCCCCCAAAACCTCGAGAGAAAAAACCCTGGGGATGCGTGTGTGTGCCAATGGACTCTCTCCCTTTATTCGAATGAAGTTGCAGGACTCTTCTACCTTTTTTATGGACACTGGCTTTTCATAGCACGATTTTCCGTACAAGCTGGAAGTGCGCTTTTTAGTCAAACAGATGGCTGTGAGAACGCTGTACAGAGCAGCACACGGAGCGGCCACACCACAGGCCGAGGAGCCCGGGCTGCGCTGCACCTGTGTGCACACAGCTCCGGCTGCACGGGGGACAGGCATGGTCAAAGTCAGAGCTGCGCTCTTACTTTGAACGGTGCAGTCGCCGACAACATACCATCATTTTCTTAAATAATGCTTTTATCAAGGACCAGAAGTCCCAGTGACGCTGACCGGCGCATAAACTTCTGCGACCGGGGCTGTCTAGGCACTAAGTTTATGTGCGCTGGAAGCCCTCGGCTCTTGCACCGGTGGGAGTGTGCCGCAGCCCCCGCAGCCCCCGAGGCCGTGCCCCTCCCGGGCCGCTCCGCAGGGACCGCCCGGCTCGGCCTTCCCGGGGCGGGGG
>VXAX01007434.1:3147874-3232748 GCA_013399835.1 Leptocoma aspasia | reverse complement strand
GAGGCTTCCGAGAGCCCGGGGGGAGCGGGTGGCTGCTATGGCCGCCTCGTGCGCTCCCCGAAGAGGAGAAGTTGGGGTTTTCACAACTCAAAGTTAGTCAGTTTGGGTTGCCAGGGAACCTTGTCCCAGCTTGACTCGAGGTATTTCTTGGCTAAAGAGGTTTTAGTACTTTAGAAAGTCTAGTCAAGTCCGTACTTGACTCTCCTCGCCGCAGGAGTTCGGTGACTAATGAGGAGCATGGGGTTTTTCCATTTAATTTCTCCTGGTTGGAGCAAAAGAATTAGTCCCAGCCCTTCATTGATAAAACAGGAAGGAGCAGGCTGGAAATCTCTGGATGTTTCCGTGCTGGAGTGATCTGAAATGGCCTAAGAAAATCTAATGTTTGAGCTAAGAGTCTGTGGTTTACATAAAGAAGAGGAAAAAAAAATCCAAACGAAAACTCACCCCTATGCTAATAGAAGTTGAAATGAAATCCCCCCTGATTTTCTTTTCTTTTAATAGTTTAATATTTTTACTTTAGATATTGAATGCCTGTTTGATTGACAGCTGCTTTTCCTGATGTCTTAAATGCCATCTCTGATAGCATGGGCAGCTAGATGATGGTTATTATTATTTAAATATCAGCATCTTAAGGGATATCAAACTTCAGCCTCTTCAAGGTTAAGACACTACTTACTTAAGCTTTAGAAAGGCCTTCCATCAAATATTAGTGATGATTAGTGAAGATTTACTTACTAAAAAGGCTAACATACAAGCAACTCATTCAGAAATAGCACGAGTTAGGGGACTTCTATGTAAAATGCAGTTGAGATCTTTTAGCCAGAGAGTTTACAGTCGTGATGAGTGACTTTTTTTAGTGTGGATCGCCAAGAAATCCTGAACAAGAGGCTTGCGGGGCGGGGTTCCCAGCACCAGGCTGAATCTGAACGCTGTGAGGTGCTCATTGCAGCCTCTGCAGACACACCCTGGGCTGGATTCACCTTCTCCCTCTGTTGCTTTCTGGTTTTGACAGAGCAGTTCTGGTTTTGACAGAGCAGTTCTGCTTTCGGAGCTTTTAAAAACTGGAGCAGATAGAGAAATGCAAGTGTTTTGGTGTAATGCTTTGTGTTGCACACTGAAGATTCTACAGAAAGCAGTTCCAGTGTCTGTGCCTGTTGCAGTACAGAGCTGCAGGCCTGCTGCTGTATCAGCCTTTGGTTTCCTGCCCCATCTGCTCTAGTTACAGACCCAACTGAAATAATATTTGAAACATTATTTCTTGATCTTTGGTTTGCAGGAACAGGATATGCTGGCATAACTGTGTAATCAGTTCTTCATGTGAAATAAACATGACTACTACTGTGCTAGCTTAAGATTTGTTAATAGCAGCTTAATTAACAAAACAGTAAAATGCAAGAGACTTTCCTCAATCAAGGAAAAAAAATCAAGGTCAAATGTAGGTGAAACCTGGGCAGTTAGATGTACGTTTATGTGGGCTTCATCACAAAAATAAATCCATTGTGAAGAAGACAGATGGAGGAAATGTTCTAGGGAACAGTTCTGGCTGGGCAGGAAAAGCATTTGTGTCAAAACTACTTGGTTGGTAGCTCTTATCATTCATCTCACTAGGCTTACAGAAACATGCTGCTGCGTGGCTTAAGCAGCAAAACCTGTTGAGTTCTGAGTCTCTACACCTCCTCAAGCTAGGCTAAATGTTAGCACATGTAGCTGGAGATTTCCATTTTGTTACGTGAGGTTTGCTATGAGTGACACTAGGCTCTGTAGAACTATTAATAAGAATCCAAGATTAACTCTGGTAACCTTTGAACTAGTGCACATGATTTGCTGTTGTGACATGTAATGGGGGGGTTTGGTTGCTGGAGGCTTTGTAGGCTGTGTAGAAAGTCCATCATCCATCAGCCTGCTGATCTTGCCATATTCTCAACGGGAAACCTTCACTGTTTTATTTAGTGATACAACTGTGGTTTAGGTATTTTGTGTTCTGGAAAGTTTGTAAAGTGTGAACAGTTAAAGCATACACCAAAAAGGACATATAATTCCCCCCATGCTTTGTATTGCAGAGGGTGGAAGTAGTTGAGTGCCAAAAATGAGGAGCCATTGTCAAGCTCTGAAAAGTCTCTCCTCCAGTTGTGAGCAGTCTGTTTATTTGCCATGAGTAGGCTCTGATCTCTCCCTGACTGATGGGTGCTTCTGTTCTGGGATTCATTGACTATTTTGCCTATGCATGTGCTTCCTCTGTGGCTTTGTGAATGGATGGGCCACTGAAGGTGAAACACGAGCATTCATCACATGTGAGGTGTGCACTCAGCAGTCCTGTCACTATGACTTGGGCAGTTCTGTTTTAGGTAACACAGTCCTCACTCATTGTAGATAAAGACCTTTCATCAAAGCTATTCTTGTGAATACAGAAAGTGTTTGGAAGTAATAAGGGAAAAGGTACCAGTCCAAACTTTATTATACCTTAGTTTGAAGCTAAGTGTATCAATAGTTATTAGGATCTTTAGGGACCCTGTCTGTAGCTTGAATTGATGGTCCTAATTCCCAGCAGGCCTTGAAAGGTCCTAGAAGCTTTTTTTCTGTTGTTCTTTGGAACTTCAAGGTTCTGGTTAGAAGAAAAGTAACTGAGAGATTGAGGTATCTATCAGGAGAACCCTCTGGTTAATTAGTTTCTTGTGTGTGTAGCTACTTGCTACCAAATGCTGCAACAGGGTGGCAGCTATGAACAGAATGCTACACTTGTTTGGGTGATAGTTTTTCTTCTTTTTTCTTTTTTTTTTTTTCCCTCTTGTGGAATTTGCTTGGTGTCTTGAATGCAGAAGGGATAGTGATGAAAACTGTGACTTTAATAGATGGGCACTTCTCTCTTGATCCTCTTGTGCTATGAAGGAACTCTAGAAGCGTTCTAGATGCCTTCTGTCTTATTTCATGACTCACCCATTGGTGCTGTCTCTTCCTTTCCTCACTCAGTTCATCTTGGGAAGCTTGGTGACACTGATCCAAGTTTGACATGTGTGCCAACTTGTTAGGCAAGCTCAATCCATTATATGTTTCTTCTAATGCCATCAGATATATGACTTGTAAAGAGGTGTGTTTGAATGCTCCCAAAGGCCTTTCTTTTTACAGAAGTGTTTCACCTGTTGGTGATTTTCAGATGACTTTGTAGTTCAGAAGCAACAATAGCTAAAGCATGCTGAGTTTGCAGTGGAACCAGGTAAACTACTGAAACTGGCAAGCACTGAATTATCTGTAGCTTTATACCTGCCATGGGATTTTGCAAAACAGAAAAGGCCTTTACACCCTAGCTTGTATTGTATTTAACAGCTTGGTCCCTAGGTTCTGCAAGAATAGCAAGGTTTTACTTCATGTCAGGTGAAGCAATTAAGCTTGACAGTGAGCAAAAGCTTCTGCTTAGTACTTTTAGGCCTTCTATATTAAAGTTCAACAGGGATTTAAAAGTACACCATTGATGAGAAAAAAAAATCACTTTGTTTTTACATACTGCTAAAATCTTCCTTTCTATTCTTATGGCAAGCCTGCGCCTGACTGGGCAAAACCCATCAGTTATAGTGGTTTTACACTGTTGTGAGCAAGAACTGCTCCAAGTGCCTGATCTGCATTGGTAGTTATGATGCAGTTCATAAAACTTCAAGGTGACAGTGTTATGTATGAGAGTGCTTATCATGGAAGAGGTTTTAGAAGATTAAACGTCTTAGTTGAGTCCTTCATTTAATTTTTGCCCTTTTGATTTGCTGCCTGAGGCAGCTGAGCAAGAAGCAGGTTGGTGAGGTGCAACCAATGAAAGGGGCCCAAGGAGAGCTTTAGGTCTGCTGCTTCTGCTGTAAGAATCCTGTGGGGAACAGCGTGCCTCCTATCAGGGGTTCACCGTCACTTGCTTCTTGCAAATATCCTTTCACCATAGCGTTTACAAGCAGCATCTTTTTTAAACCTTCAGGGCATTGCAGCCCTTTCCTTGGGGTGATTCTACCTTGTCTGATTAGTCACCCCTGAAGTTTAATTACAATTCTTGCTTTACTCATGAGGGTGGTTCATAAAATGCCTTAATATGGACTCGTTTATTTTGAAAGGAAATGGCATCTCTGCCTCTAGAGGAAACTTGTTTCAGTTCTTTTATGTATGTCTAGTCTGAAGCGAAGTCCCTAGTAGCTGCTTGAAAGACAGCTGATGAACTGAAACCGAAGGATTCAAATACCTTCTGCTTGTGACACTGGGTGTGCCGGGGGACAGCAGCCTCCTGGGGCTGCTGGCCTGGCCACGTCCCTGCTGATCAATGGCTGCTCCACAGAGAAGTCCCTCTTCCTGCACAGGGGTGCCTCTGGCTCTGCTCCAGGGTATGAAGGAAACTGACTAAAAGCTTCCTCTGGCTGCGTCATCTCCTGGACTCTTTCCTGGCTCGGTGCAGCTCAAGCAACCTTATTTGGCTGACTTCATTTTTTTTTTTTCCCCCTTCTGTGCAGCAAGAGGGCCTCCCTGAATTTGCACAATAAAGCTGTTATCTGTGCTTAATCACTGTTCTAAGAACTACAATGGGGTTTGTTTGAAAAGAGCTGCAAGATTTCAGCTCCTTGCATCTCTATCATTCCAGTGTCCCGTTTCCCTTTTGTCTGTTTGCTAAGTGATTATACCAGAAACCAACTCCAGCGAGGAGTCTCTGCTGCTGAAGTCACACTGTTGGAAAAGAGGAAATCTCTCTCTACCCAGGAATAATCCAGGGCAATTAACTGATGTAAATTAAGAGCAATAGTAAGCAGCCAGTTAATGGCTTGCTTTTCCTTAGGGGTATTTGGGAACAGCAGGTATTTGCATAGTGCAGCCAATAATACTGAATTGAGAGTTTGTTTTTATCCCATCTGAAACTTCCAAACTAGGCTGAAGTCTCTAGGTTGATGGAAGGCTACTCTTTCAAGCACACGTCTCTTTGTAGCATTCCTGTGGCTGTTTCTAGGTGGAGCATTCAAGTGTTTTGGAAGTTGTGGGCATAAAACCCACCCTTCTGAGTCTAGTAGCTAATGCTGACTCTTAAGGTAGTGTTTAAAACAAATACTTGGTGGGGAGGTAGGAAGAGACAGTCACTGGCAGGCTTGGTGGTGGTTATAAGGCCACAGGATCACCTACAACTGTTTGAGCATTTAGAACCTGAAATTGCAGAGGTTTGGGCCTTTATTGACAAGAGACAATTATGGTTGCAGCAACTGTGGCTATCAATAGATGGGTGATCTAGTGCTGCTTCCTTCCTGTGCAGCTGTGGAAGGATATATTCACTTCTGTGAATGTGTGATCCTTCAGTGCAGTAGTGGGGCAGTCAGAAAC
Source organism: Leptocoma aspasia (assembly GCA_013399835.1). Lineage (NCBI taxonomy): Eukaryota > Metazoa > Chordata > Aves > Passeriformes > Nectariniidae > Leptocoma > Leptocoma aspasia. The sequence continues at coordinate 3,227,420 of VXAX01007434.1, read as the reverse complement.
TCCTTGCCTTTGTATAGCCTTGTTGAACTTAAATGGGGAAAAAACACCCTTTGAAGATGTTTTTAAAGGCATGACTCGTGCAGAATGCTTTTTCCTAGTTGTTGTAACATCTCTGAAGCTGCAGTAGTTGTTCTGAGGAACCTATTGAATAATACAAACTGTGGATGAAAGAATATTGATCACTTCTCATACTATTGCCAGGCTGAGGAATAGGAGAACTTGGCCATGCTGGGGCTCTTTCCCTTTGGCTGTTGCTGGTTGATGAATAGCTGTGGGAAAGGGCAGAGGAGTGCCCCTAAAGGAGGAGTGAATGAAAAAGCTCTGAGTCTGATCAGCTCAGTAGAGAAACATGTAATTAGGCAAGAATGAGATGATGGACTGGAAGAGGGAGGAGACACTCCTTTCTCTGCCAGCTGTGATTCTGTGTAGAGTAAAATGAAATCTCAGAAGAGTTCAGAAAGAATACCTGAAGCTGTGAATCAAGTGCCATGGTATCAATGGTCCAGACTGAACTGTATTCTTGCAAATTTCTAGTTCTCTTTGTCAGCTTGTTTGTTTCCTAGAGGAAGGCTACTCAGGAGGCAGAATTTTACTGTCCTGGAGTGTGAATACTGTCCTGGAGTGTGATACAAGCAAGTTGTATCAGAAAATACAGCTTGCTTGTTGTATTTTTCATTGTCTTCTTTTTTTTTTTTTTTTTTTTTTTGGTTTTTTTGGGTTTTTTTTTTTTTTTTTTGGTGGGGCAGTGGGGTTGTTAAATTGATATTGGAGAATTTTGCATGCAACATATTGGAGAACAGTTATTCTGCCATTGTATGCCTTCCTATGTTCTCGAGGAGGAATCAGAATCAGTTTGGTTGGAAAAGATCTTTAAGTTTGAGCCCAGCTGTAAACTGATGACTTTCTGCAGCCATGAACCAGTCTTGTCTGTCTGTATATCACTGATATTTACTATTCTCCTTTGTAGGCCCTTATCAGAGCATTTCTTCCTCTTGTGATTGGGAATCTAGTTATGGTAATGAAGTGACTTAGTACAGGAAAAACCTGCCATTGCAATCTGATCAATCACTTAGTCACAGCATTTAATAAATGTAGTTGGTTTTATTTAACATAGGCTGATAAAGCATAGAAATCTAGGCTAACTTATGGAATGCTGAGCTTTTTCCTTGCCATAGTTTTTAAACTGTACAGTACAGTTGAAAAGCTATGGCAAGGAAAAAGTGAGCCCAGAATTCCATTGTGCTTGGTTACAGTGCAAAAACTGAGCTGCCAGAGAACTTATCAAGATGAAGTATCAGGATGCTTGATATCTTCCCCAGAGGTGTGGCTTTTCATTCATAAAGTCTCTAAGAATAGAAATGTGGCATAGATTTTATTTTTGTAATTCACTTTTCCAGAACAGTGTACTCAGAGGGCAAAAAAAATTAAATTCATCAATATCCTAAATATCTTTTCAGGCAGTTTTCTGAATGGGCAAGAGGGTTTTGGTTGCATATATTTGTCTTTCTCTGTTAAAATCCAGAACTTGCTATCTCCTGACAATTGTAGTCTACAGGACTTGCAGAATTCAGCAGATAGTTCTGAAGGCACACTGTAAGAAATAAGGCAGTTCCACTGCTGACAAATTCAAGCAATATCAGGTTGCTCAGAAAAAAAGTGTTAATGCAAAAATCACGCAATACTTTGTGGTCTAATACATCTCATATGAAAACAATCCTATCAGAAATGGCAGAGAAGGAAGGACTTGTACATATGTATTAAAAGTAAGGATTTGCTTACAGATCATTAGATAGACACTTTAATGAAGATAACCTCTTTGGACTGGCTGTTTTTGCTGTGTTTGATGCCCCCCAGGGTGTGTTTTGTCCTCTTGCCCACAAGGGCACAGTGCTGGCTCCTCTTGAGCCTGCTGCTGACCAGCACTCTCAGATCTCTTTCTGCAGGGCTGCTCTCCTGCCACTCCTCTCCCACTTTGGACTTGTGCCTGGTATTACCCTGCTCCACGTGCAGAACTTGGCATTCGTTCTTTTTAAATTTTATGCCACTGATCAATCGTGCTCTGAGTCATCCAGACACCTTTGCAAGACCTGTGTCCCTTGAGTGAGCCAACAGCGCACCCAGTGCTGGTGTTGTCACTCCCTTTGCTAATGGGGAGTTCAGCTCCTGCAATCCAAATCATTGATAAAAATACCGAGCCACACTGGCCCTGATATGGAGACCTGGGGAACATCACTGGTGACTGGATGCCAACCAGACACAGCCCCATTGCCTGCAGCCCTCTGAGCTCCCACTGGTTCTTCATCCAGCACACTTTGAACTTCCTTATCTTCCAACTGAACAACTTGTCACAGAGTTGTTTCTCTCTGAGAGACAGTATCAAAAGCTTTACTGAAATACTGAAAAACTACATCCACCATCTTTCCTTCATCCATTGAGTGGGTGACCTTATTGTAGGATACCAAATTAGTTATGGCTTTCCCTTCATGAGCCCATTTTGGCTGTGCCTCATGACTGCGTTGTCTTTTAAATACTTTAGTGTCCTTTAAGTGCCTTTCAGTAGCACCCAGTAACTTGGTTAATCTAATTACTCTCTGACTTCTAAAACAGATCTTCAAGAAAGCAGAATTGCCTGGAAAACTGGAAGGATTGAAAGAAACTTGCTTATATTGTAGCTTATAGCACAGCTGAAACAATAGAATACTCGGTGTCTAAGCAATAAAAACATGCAAGATTGTGATGTGTTTGCTTTGGTGTATGGTTTGTGTGTGTTTTGTTTTTAAAATCAGCAAAGTTATCCTTTAGGGATGTCACTAGATTATATTGCTCATTGTATTCATATGTTCCTCTAAGTTTTGACAGCAGTCATTAATGGAGACACTGCACAGCAGGCATAAGAAGGGTGTTACTTCTCTAGTGTGTTGTTTGTTACTACTGTATGTTACATCCAAATGTTAAGAAATGTCTGTGAGATGAGATTGAAAGCTTAAGCATCAATAACTGCTGTGCCAACATCTGTTTATTTCATTTGTTCCTATATGTATCTCAATATTAAGGAACCATAAAACTGCTTTTGCAGAAGTGACTGATTAACTTAATTTGGTTTTTTGGATAGACAATGAAAGCTTCAGCTGAGATGTATTGAATCCAGAGTCTGTCCATATTAAGTGTCTGTGGTTACAGTTATCTTCCTACAGTGAAAAATCAGGATCTGAGCTTGCCTGAAGTTGAGAAACTTGGCGTCTTCTGTTACTGAGAATGTGCTGTTTGAGCTACTGGATTTTTGTTGCAGTATCTGTAATTTTCACTAAGGCACACTCAACATGTGAATTTGTTTGCATTGGTGAAATACTGGAAGCAGAGAGCCATAAAATAATTATGTTCTATCACTTCACTGTTCACAATCCCCTAGACAACCAGAAGCTGCTGTATGGACTGTTAGACATGACTGCTCATTTTGTGAGCTGCCTCAAAAACTCTAAGGTTACTGGTAATTTGAACAATGGGATCAGAAGATTAGTATTACTCAAAATGTCAGGAAGTTCCAAGTCCATGGTTGGGACTGTGGAAGGCTTGAAGAGTGTTATTATTCAAGACTATGAAATGCTTTATCACTAAGCCAAGAAAACATTTTGATAAGTGATGTCTTAGTCCTCAAGCCTGCAGCTCCATTGTGCTGATTTTGTTACAGAAGCTGGACTGTAACTTATTCTTTGCTGTAATACTGAGGTGACATATTTTGTTGCTATGCTAGTACTTAACTTCAAAAACTATCAAGGAACCCCTCTTGCCTGAAGTTGGTATTGAAAAAACCCAAGTATTGACTTAATATTTTTTTGTTTGCTTAAAACACTAAACTGCACCTGAAATTGATAGTATTCTGACTCAGCCATGACAAACTGGGAACCAGCAAGTTCCTGAAAATTAATTTTCTTACTCCACTTGTAATGGCTTGCTGCTGCATGTGTCTTGGGCTTTGTGAGATCTATGGACACAATGTCTTCTGCACTGTGTATGTGAGGTTCTGTATTGACAGCCGTACATGCAGAAGTGCAAATCTCAAAAACCCCCAACTTAGGAGTTTTTTTCCCTTTATCTTGCTCTGTGGTTTGTTACTAACATCTCAGGTTGAATGGTGACTGCAAGATGCAATGCAATGTATTATGCTCACTTTGAATACCCTTTTGCACATCCAGCAGTTCAGGGTAGAGATCTTTCTTTGAAAGGGGGTCCATGTCAGCATTTTCAGCTGTAAGAATATATCAGTTTAGTAGTGTTGTCTTGAAACTACCGAAAGACAGAGCAAATAGAAGGACTACGTAACTTGCAAATCACTAAAAGATCAGACCAATCTGAACAGTACTTGCTTCAGCATCATGCACAGGAAATACAATGCTGTCTTAGTGTTTATTCTGACAAATGCTAAATAATCAAGTAAAAATCTGACAGAAGGCTGTCCTGATCCTTTGCTGCTTCAAGTTCTGACAGATTTAATACATAGGTTTTGTTGCTTGCTCTGTACTTGATTCACCTCTGTGTGAAGTCTCTTCTGCCCCTAAGCACCAAATGTATCTTAGTCAGAGGTGACTTCTCCCAGCCACTTCTCCCATGGCTAAGTTTTGAATGTCTTTAATATTACAAAAAAATGCTTGGTGAGTGTCTCTTTTTTTTTTTCTCTATAGAACATCTTGAACCATGTGCTGCATTGCTCTGTCCTTTCAAGTTTTTCCTTGTCTTTTTACAAACAGCTTTGTGCAAATGCTCTGGACTCAGAAAAGTTTGGCATAGAGAACTTTCCCATTAAATGCTTTTACAGTATTCTAATGACAGCTTTGATTTGGAAGTGTTTGGAAGGATTTGAAAATGATTATGATCTGAGAGGATTCAGTCTTATAAACCAAGTGATTTTGCTGGTCTCACATTCCCTTAGAGAAAGATGAGTGATTAGATGCATTAATGTGGATTGATCCATTTCCACAACAAGCCTGAGTAGAAGTAGTTAGCTGCTCTTACTGCTCCCAGTGTTCTGGAGAAGTGCAGTTAGGGGTAGGATATCTGCATGCAGGAACATTGAACAAGCTCCTGACTTTGATCAAAGTTGAATTCATGTCTACCAACCCTATGCTGCTGTACCTTAGCACATGGAAAAACCTGAAAACATAAAGCAACCCTACACAGCAGGTCTGGGTAAGAGCTAAACTCTCAAGCTGACTTCTGAGTGTTCTTTGCAGAAGGCTGGTTTTCAGGCTCCCTGCCTCTCCTTAGTCTAGTGAGTTTTACTGCTTGCTTTTTCAGGTTATATCTGCACATGTATGTTGACCTATTCAGGAGATGTACTCGGCATCTGGCTATTTGTCTCCCTACTACCCAGTTGAGTTTCTCATTTTTGACCTGCGGCTTTAGGAAGACCACTAAGAGTTTGGCTTATCTGCATGTTTGGCTGCATGACGATGGTCCATAACATCTCTGTAGAGGAGATTCAGGGATCTAGATATTGAAACTGCAATTCATGTAAGGAAATTACTCTTGCCTACTTGATACAAGAAGTCTGTTTATGTTAATAAGTCTTGCTTGACCACTGACATTCCTGGGCATTCAGCAATGTCTTCATCAATGCATCTAGGTCTCAGGTGTTAGCTGAAGTTTATCAGGCTTTCTTTTTAAAATAGCTCCATTTCAAACAGTGTATTTCAACAAGTGTATGAATGTGAACCCAAAAGTGTGGATTTAGTTGCAGCCTTGAATGAACTAAATAGACTTGGTTGCTTGCTTGAGAGCTTTGATGGTTTGCTGTCACTGTAGAGGTTTGCATCAGTTCTGTTCTGAAGTTCAACAGAAAATGGGGTTAATGGCATGTATATATGTGGCTTGATGGTAAATCTCACCAAGAGATAATGAGTGGTTCAATAGCTTGGTCCACCTTGTCCAGTTGTACCCAAACAGCCATCTTGCCCTTTCTCTTCTATATCCTGTAGCAGTGTCCCTGTGTAAATGTAGTGAACAGGACCAATGAAATTATTCTGTTGGAGAAAATAACAGAAGAGTTATTCCCACCCTGATTAATCCTTTTGAATTCCTACTTGTGGTGTAGTTGTAGAGTACAGGAATGAACCCAGAGAAGTGATTGGGAGGGTGCAGGTTGTTTGGGATGGCTTCCTTTGGTGGTGGATACAGACACTGCATGTGCTGGCACTGCTCTCCTCAGATCCTGTGCCCCTTCAGGAGCCTTTTGGGACATGGGCCTCTTTGTCATGGTGGTGTAGCTACTCTCCTCTGTATTAGGAAATGCTTGAGCTACATGGAGCTTAAAATAACAAAGAATACTTCAGCAATCACAAGCTGGTCTTTTTTAAACTGTGGACAGTCCCAACAGAACTATTTAAAATCTAAAATAGGTCGTTGGTGAGGGAAGCAAATATGGGTGGGGAAACTGAATATTAAAAAGAAGTGTAGAGCTGAGCCATTTAGGGGAAATCCTGTGTTTTAGGGAACTGTGACCTAAATAGATATGAAAATGCAGCCAGCCTAAATGAGACCCTGTACTGAAAGGAAGTTGCAGGATTTGTCTAGCATGCTGGAAATGATAAAGCTGAAAATCACAGGATGATGAAACAGCTTTAGCTCATACTTGACTGTGCATGTAGTTAAATTTGGAGGGATGGCTCATAGTCTGGGCAGTCAGATCCCACAGTAAGACTGTGTTCTAGCTCCTAGAAGTCTGGCCATTGTTCAGAGGTTCAGTGAGGGCTGTGAGCTGGCCAAGAACTTGATGTGCCACACCCAGGCCATGCTCTGGGTGTCTAGAACAGGCAGCCCTGTGTTCAGCTCCCCTCTCTGTAACAGAACTAAACTGCTAGGAGTCTCTTAGTTGAAGGCCAGAGAGAAGCACGTGAAACAGATAAGCTTGCTCTGACTTTTTATCTAAACGTGAGTCCTTTGGAAGGAAGAGCTTGGCCACAGCAGTTATCTTCACGCTTTCTTCCCTGTGGAAAGTGTCTTTAGTGATTAGCAGAGTGTTGGAGTGTAGCAATTTTATTTGCCCTTGATTCCAAGTTACCTCTGAAACAATTCTTAACTGCAGATGAATTTAGAGACCTTTACATAGGGACTGAGTATTTAGTCTATTGGCTCATGAACCTCAAGTACTTACTGTACATGGGATAAATACCTCAATGCAGGTCACACTTGTCTTGTTAGCATCCTGTCTTGATCTTGTTTTGAGCTCCTTCCAGCAAAGTAGGTGCTTGTGATTTTGGCAGACATTCACTGGATGCTATGTTTGGAAAGCTCATTGGCTTTTTGGGAGCATATCTTGGCTCCTAGTCTTGACTGATAGCACCTCAAACTGGGTCTTTACAACCATTAAACGGCTCTGGAAAATTCCCTGGCCTTTGCTTGAGGATGGAAGAGGAAGAACTGGACTGAGGGGAGGTTGGGGTGTGGGAAAAGTTCCCTTCTAAGAGCCTTCTCAGAAAATCTGAAGTGCCTCTGATGGTGGTAGGGAGTGCAGGGACTGTTTTGCTGGTGAGTGACTGCAGTCACAGCCAGGATCATAACACCTTTGTACAGTGTACAACATAAGGGGGGTGGCACAAAACACTTGTTTGTAACCTGTGAGTAGGATTGCCTGGGACGAGTGCACAGCTGTGTGAGGAATGTCACCCATACCACTGCTGGCATTCAAACATGCCCACTGCCTGCTAGCTGCCCTTAGGTTGAAGAGTTTTAGCAAGGGATATGGTTAAGCTCTGACATGTGAAGTACAACTGCCAAGCCTACAATTAGTGTGCAGAGCCCATAATAGGTGTGGATATTTCTCCAGAGAAAAGCTCTTCTAACAGGCACAAAAAAAAAAAAGGTGTTTACAAAACAAGCAACCTCCCCAAAACAAAACCCAAAGCTCCACAGATTGTAAAAGGTGAATGATGGCAACTGCACGTGTTTAGATTTTGCTTCAAGTTTTACCTCCTGATCCAGATGTTGCGGAAAAGGGGTCGGGGATTTTCCCCATGGTATTTTAATTTCCTTCTGGGTTTTGACTAGTAAAGGATGTTCTCTCTAGGCAGCTCAAACAACAGGTACAAAAATAGTTATTCCAAGGGCTTCTTCAAACTGACTCTAAAGAAACAGAAAATGGCAATGTTAATTACTTGGAACAGCTACAGGAAAGCAAAGGGAGGTGCTTGAAGAATCTATTTATGGAAAAGGAAACAGCAAAAATAGAGGAATTGATCTATTGCACAAGGTTGGGAGTAAGTAGTGTAATAAGTGGCATACAAGTATCTGGTCTTGACTGTAAATGTGGGGATCCACCCATGGCTGCTTCTGCTGGCTCAGTACTCTCATCTTGCAACTCCTTTCCTCTAATTGAAACTTGTTTGCCCGCTGGAGAGGATGGCAGGCTGCTAGTAGCCAGGGTGTTCAAACACCATTGATGGGAGGTGACTGGTTGAAAAGTAAGGAATTACATTTAAGTAGCTTTAACTTGGAAACATCATTAATGATTTTGGAAGCCATGCTGTGTAGGCAGTAGAGGAATTTTAATAATAGTTTTGAATTAATAACTTTGTAGTAGTCTTTGTAAAGTAGAACCTTCTCTCTGAAAAGGTTGCCTGCCCAAATTTCGTCAGATCACTGATTAAATTGGGTCAATGATACCTCCAGAGTTCTAAAATGTGGAGTTCTCCAGCCCTATGGAGCCAGCATTGGCACAGCCCTGGCTTTGAGTGCTTGTGCAGTGCACTTATGAGTGTGTGCTCACTGGTGCTAGTGAAGGAAGGTGTCTCCAGAGCAGTGAAACATTGATTACAGCAGAGAAAGCTGCAAAGCTGGGGCAGGGTGAGTGAGTGAAGGCATCTAGAGTAAGGCAACTGCAGACAACAGACCCTTTGCATGAGGTGTAGGCTTTTTTGTAGTTTTTTTGTGAACTCTGTGAATGTGGTTTGAAGGAGACCTAATTTTTGAGATAAACTGTCCTTGAGGGTAATAAATCTGATTTTCCACCATTTGAGAGAAAAAAGGAGGAGGAAAAAAGACACCCTTTATATAAGGGTGTCTAAAGTAGTCTCCCTGACTTGATATGAATAGCTGATCTCCGGACTGGTAAACATGTCCTGCAAGGACAATCCTCTCCAACTCCACTTAGTGATCCTCTGCTCAGGCCTCTCTGAGTACCAGGTATCAATCACATGCAAAGGAGGACTTAAACAGGAAGGTAGCTGTGGCTACTTACACTTGCTCTTGAGAACCAGATAAGCAACAAGGTATTGCTGCATTGCTGTGCTCTGTAGGCATTGCCTTTCAATGGCAGCAACTGCCTTCAAGGAAACTGATTTTTTTTTTTTTATTTTTTAAATGGGAGCATTCCTGATTACCACTTGCTGTATGGAAGAATTTTATTTTCCTTCTCATCACTGTGAGATAAGCAGTACAAATTAACACAGGAATATTTTAAGTCAAACAAATATACCAGGCCTCTGACACTACAGTATGACAGGGTTTATATTAGAATAAATAACTTGGTTTCCTTTTTTGAAACTGACTGTTTTAGCATTATATATTGTAGCAGATTCTTAGTTACAGACGCATACACAGAGAGAATATTCTGAGTTTGAAGGGACTCACTAAGATCATCAAGTCCAACTCTCAAGTGTATGATGTGTAAGGAGATTGAAACTGCAACCTTGGATGTTATTAGCACCATGCTCTAACCAACTGAGCTAATCTCATTAATCACCTCAGTCAATTTCTTGTTTTTACCCTTTTCAAAAATAGGGTTAGGGTTTCAACCACTGGATGCAATGACTGATATAAACCCTGTCAGAAAACTTATGGAAATGCAGTTGGAATGGGCACAGAATTGGCTTATTTTGAACCCCTCTGTTAGGTAAAGTGGAAATCCTCTGCTCTTCCAAGCTCCACATAGGAAAGCTTATCTTTTTTATGGCTGATGTGATGTAACTATGTTTCTCCCCTACGCTGTGTTTGTAAATGGGTGCTATGAAGGTGTTTTGCTGGAAGCTATGGGCAAGCACTGGCAGCATCCCTTGGTGTCTCTGCTGCAGTGAGGTATTAAATGCCACAGATGACACAGAGCATGTCTGCCCAGACACTGCTGCTTCCACCCTTTCTTAGGTGCTGGTGCCTCCAGCTTTTCTCCATCCAGTTTTTGCAAGCAGACTTTTCAAAGCTGTGAACTTCCTTGGTTGTGCAGGCTGCTCTGGCCTGCTTCCTCTTCCTGTCTTCAGCAGCGTGGCTCCTGAAGCTGTGTGGGTGCTGTGGTTTGTTGCCCACATGAGCCATCTTGTCTTGCTGGGGACAAAGAGCAGTTGCTGGTGGTGGGGATACAGCTCTGGTGTGACTGTGCTCAGGTGTGGCTCCACAGCAGCTTCTGTATCCAAGCTGGTTTGCTGCCCTGCTCCTTCACAAGGAAAGGAATAAGACCACATCAGCACAAATTTAGTTAGATTTAGCCTGAATTCTTCCTCGACCAGGCTTGCTGTTGCTCACAAGAGAAGATTGTGAAGCTGGGTAGCAGCTGCCCCTTCACTGCTCTCTGTCTTCAGGCTCCATGCTAAAATCATTAGGGATGCTTTAAAAGGTGCAATTCTGCTACAGGCTGTACTTAGGTACAAGGTACCAAAAGAAAGCCCCATACTTTATAGGATGTGAGTATGTCTTCTGGCTCACTGGTACCAGAAGTACCATGGCAAGCTTTCTCCTTGGGTGGTAGCTCTATTCAAATAGTGGGGTGGGATGCCTTCTGTGGACTTACTGCATGGCCTGTGCTTCAGTCAAATGAGAAGTGCTGTGTCCCCAGCAGAGCAGGATGGGGCTGGCGGGGAGAGCTGGGAAGCTCCCAGGAGCTGCTAGGAGGGTTAACCTCTCCCTGGTGTCTGCAGTGTGGTGCCTAGGGTGTCCCTGCTGCTGTTCTGTTCCCTGGTGAGCTTAGAGGTATGAAAAGGCCCTTTAAGACTGCTGGAAGGGGGCTTGGTTAATTAAGTGTAATCCTTTGAGAAATTGCAAGCACTTTCACATGACCCGATCCCAGCCTCACCCTGACACAGAGGACCCAGGGCTGTTTCGGCAGGGTGCTGGCACTCAGGAAGGAGCCAGATGTCTGTGAGTATGGCTGGAGGTGTGGGGCATCACCTCTGATTGCCCTTCAAGGCAATGCCAAGTTCTGCTGTCCTCAGAGTGGGCCCTGCTGGCTGAGCAGTGTGGTGGGAGGGAAGTGCAGCACTGCAGAGCACTCTGCTCCAGAATCCACCTGCACGTTCTGAGGAACAGGGGGACACTTCTTGTTAGGCTTTACCATATTGCTGCTGATCTTGCTAAAAGACCAAAACTGGGCAGCTTTTTAGATTATTAAGGTGCTTTATGAGATCTTAGTTCGTGCAACTCCAGCTGGATTTGATGTGCTTCCCAGGTCAGACCTGTTGGAACTGGTGCATGGTATTGATCTAGTATTTTTATGTGGAGTAACTGCTGGGTAAACTGGCACCTTTCAGTGCAGAAGCTATAAAGGTTGGTCTGGAATTTCTTTTTAATTGAGCTTACTTCTGTTCTGTATCAGTCAAATTTGCAATAAAGTACAAGTTTTCCCTATGTTACTTTGTCCAGAAATAGTCCACTTGATGGCTTGACCCTGGGAAGCAGGGAATATCTGAAGCTTGAAGCCTCCAGCCCAGCAGGGTATAACAGCTTCCTTGCATACAGGAAATGCAGGGAGGAAAGAAGCTTTAGCTCAGGGTCAGGGTTTTGTAGAGGTCGATACTCTGTTGTGCTGACTCCACTTATTATTCTGACATGAATTTCCTAGTACTCTATTCCTGTCTCAACTTATGACAAACAGAATTGTCTTTTCTACTTCTCGTGCTGCTCAGTGCACTGGGGCACTTGCACAAGCAATACATCCGTTACTGAGTGTGACAGGATCAGTCTTTCCTGTTTGTCCTGCCACATGCAGCTACACATTTTCATCTCAGGAAGCTGTTATAGCACACTATTAGAGGGACTTATTCAGAGACCTGGAAGGTACCTGACAATTACTGCTGTTAGTAAAATTTATTTGGAATCACAGTGGGGCAGAAAGTGAGACTTAAAGGTGTATGGGCAATATTAAAATACCTGAAAAGATGCTGCAGATAGGTGACTGGTACCACTATCTTTTAAGTGTGTCTCTTGTAGACTGCTGAACACCATGGGAGGGGGTGGTTTGTGGTGGCATGGGCCTTTGGAAAGCTTTTGCTGGTCAAAGGGAGCTTTCTTTGGCTGCAGCTGCTCTGGGGCTGGAAGAGTATCTCTTCCATGCAAGAGGTTCTGTCTGTGCAGGAGGTATCACCCTTGACAATACTGTCCTTGGCAGCAGGAAGCTCTTTAATGTGCTCTGGCAGTGGCAAGCTTTAGCAGTGCTTAGACTGGTGGAACTGTGGTGATTCCCCAAACAGAGAAGAGGAAGGGTTGCTAGCTTTTTCTCTCTTTCCTGTAGCTGTTATGAAAGGAATCAGTTAAATATGGGCACTTTCTTCGCCATGTTTTTAAAATTTGGTGAGTATAAATTTGCCTGTTGAAATGTGATGGTTGAATGTTCTTGCAATGTGCAAAATGGTGTCTGGAAGCATTTCATATAGTGGTAGTAGCTGTTTGTATGAGAGGATATTAAATGGTGATGGAAAGAAAAAAGACTGTTTAGAGGCCACCTACTAGAATAAACTTCTGTTACTTTAAGATCCAAGTAGAATTTAGAGAGTTGCAAATATTTGCATGCTGGAACGGGTATATTACAAATGCTATGATGAATAAATTCAATTAATTGCTTTAAAACAGAGTTTGAGTATAAATTACTGCCTTAGGGATAGTATTTTTGATAAATCTGTTGATGAAGTCCAGTAAACCTTCTTAAAACACCTCCTGAGTGTTGAAAGTTTGGTAGATGTTTAGTAACAGAATATCTGGAATAGGAGAGTAGTATACTTGGGGATGAGTGCTGCCACTAGACCTTGTGATTGAATCACTGGTGTGCAATGTCTTTCTCTTGCACATCTCTCAGCAGGGTGCACCTTACCTGTCTGGACTGACAGAGCTAAATTTGTATATGCTCAGCAGCCCAAGTCAGATACCCTATTGACTTTTTTTTCTGTTTGCAACCCAAATTATAAACATGCCAAGGCTTATGCCAGCCCTCCAACCTAGGAAAACCTTATTAGATGGTTTAGAAATACAAAATCTAATAGCTTAATGCTGATGAATCTTGAGGCCTTTCTTAGAATAAGCACTGGTAGTAAACTAGATAGATAAATGGTTTAAAAGTGCTTTTTGGCAGGGTTACTCTCCAGGAACGAAGCAAATGAGTCTAAATTTTGATGGGACTGCATAGTGTTTGCTTTGTTTTGCTATAGCATTTTTATTCCTATGTGTAACATTTGTGTTGGTCAGTACTCAGCTATGAATACCTTACTAAAGTGGTTTTATTTAAAGTGAGACTTTAAATGAATGAGGAGAAAGAGGGTAAACATGCAGTGCCTGGCACGTACTTGTCTGGTAGAGATTATAGCAGTCTGTAGATTTCTTCTTGTAGCTTGTTTGAGCTGCAGGCAGAGCACATTAAGATCAGTGCCTCCCACCACCTGAAATGGTAGAAACCTCCCTCTGAGCCAATTGTTGTGAACTGGAAAAACAAAACCACCCTGCCTTGGTAGCGTATGGGGAAAAAAATGTCTTTGTGTGTTGTTTTCACACCAATGAGCCTTAACAAAGCTCAATTTTACAGCAAACTAGCTTTTCAGCCAAGTATTAAATTACCACTGGTGGTGGTTCGAACTAACTAATGGTTAAAATGTGACTGGCACAGCCAGGATGTGCTCTCTCTGCTGACAGTTCACAGCAGTGTGCTGTTGAATGTGTTAAAACCATGTTCAGCTTGGGGAAGCAGCAGTACCGGGGTGTGGTTCTCCAAAGCACAAGCCTGTTTCCTGTGGTATCTCAGCTTCTGCTCTCTTAGATCAGGCTGAAGTTGCAAGTGCAGACCCATTCAAGACTTTGCTGCTCCTAAACTTTAGGTTGCTACTCATCCTGAGCACAGGGGGCTTCTGGGGGTGTGTGTGTGGGGGGGAAATGTGTAGATCTTCCTACTGAGTGTACTAATTGAAGGATAATGTTGGGTCAGATAGCTTAAGGGAATATAAGTGACTGACAGTGAAGGAATTTTGCTGGTTACAGCATGGGACCTTATTTTACACTGCTAACAAAGATGTGAGTCTTATTAAGTGTTCTGCATGAATTATGGGGTTAGCGAAGCAGCTTTATTTTAAATGTTAAGGTGTGATTTGTTCTAAATAGCTCTAAGGACTATTTAGGCACAAGTTGCAAAGAAGTGCCACAGGTGTTTCAGTTCTGTTTTCTGGTGCTCAGATATTTGGCCCTTAATCACCTATGCACATGTTATCAGATAAGAGTAGCTACTGTGCTTTGTCCATAAACAGCGGAGCAAAGACTATTTTATTTTCTTTCATGGTAGCTGATGCATTAATGCTTTAGGTGAACAGGAAATACTTCAAAGCTAACAAAATGTAAGGTGTAACTTAATGGCTCATTTAATGTAACCCTTCTTATACCTGAATGTAGCTTATGGACAGCTTTGCTCTCACTGGTGGCTGTGCTGGGTGAATCAGGCTTACAAGCCAGCACTCTTTCTGCTAGAAGAGTCTGCTTCCAAGTGTAAGTAGCAAAGCTGTTTTGGAGAGCATTCAGCCCTTCTAGGAAGTGGCCAGATTCTTGTTTCACCAAAGCACCATGAAATTAGCCCATTGTCAAGGTCTAGGATTCGAAGAGAATGATTTTGGGAGGGTGTACACTAAGAGAACTTACAGCATCTGCATGCTGTTGAAAGCTGCTAATTTAAAAAAAGGCTTTGTTCTTCCAAGTTTAGGCCATTTGTGCTTTCCTTGCTACTTCTGTGGGATGGTTTTGCCTTAGTTTGACATTGTGTCAGAAGGTTTAGAGGGCTTCAAAACCACCTTATTCCTGATATACTTGTTCATAATATCTTTGTTCTAGTAACATCAAAATGGCATTTCTTTCGCATGAAACAGCTAGAACTTCAACTTATGTGTACTTCAGCTTAGATGTGCTAAGCCTACCTTTAACCTTACAGAATTTTAGCTTAACTTAAAACAAGAAAACCTTTAGGTTTATCTCAAGAGGATCTCAAGTACAAAATAGTGGTGTGCCTAGTCTGAAGCAGGCTTTCTGGGAAAACTCAAAAAGTATTTGTTGGGGTGAAGCTGCAAGCTCCCTTGCTGCAGTTCCTTGGCACATTCACACAACAAGTGGAAATGTGATGGTGAGACATTCCTGTCAAAATAGTGCATCACATAACATTTCCTCTGGAAGACCATTCATGACCTTGCATCTAAGGCTAGTATAGTCATTAAATCTTGACTGCAATTTTAAATAACACCTAAACAATTTCTGCAGTTTTTAGAAGTCTTTCATCTCCCTGAAAGAATTGGAGAGCAGTATTGGCAGGTCTACTGCTATGGGAATTGTTCTCATGTTCATTATGCAGCCTTTTTGTCTTAGCCTGTGAGGGCATCCTTGCATCCTGTCTGCTTCATACCCACAGCCCCTGGAGCATGTCAGGGATTGTGCCTTATAACTTCTCCAAATACCCACAAAGACTGGAAGCATATTGTTATTATTGACCAGCCTTCTGTGGCAGGCTAAGCTGTAAATGCTTCTGGGAACTTCCTTGATGTTCACCCTTCAAACAAAAGGGTTGGATGTCTTCTTGTGTGCACCAAGTTTTGGAACATCTCTGCTTTTCTGAAAGACACAAGAATGTTCTACTCCAGAAATTAAACTTCATAAGATGTAAATGGCTCTCATGTGTGTCAGTATATGAGAATATTTGTAGGGCCAGAGAGGATAAAAACACTACAAAACAGGAAAGTTATATTCTATAGGAAAACTGTGAGTACCTTGCTGGCAGAGCAGATGACTTTGTGAGTGCTGGCAGTGAAGTTCCTGGAGGCTTGAGAGCTGGTTCCTGGTCCTGGGCAGGTGCTTGTTTTCATTATTGGGTAGCATCACTTAGAGCATGTGTTGTAATGATGCATTTTCTGTCTTCCAGATCAGTGTACGTGTTACCACCATGGATGCTGAGCTGGAGTTTGCCATCCAGCCCAACACCACAGGGAAGCAACTCTTTGATCAGGTAAGTGATGGAGCTGCAAGAGATATAAAGTTGATAAAGATACTGTAATTCTGTTGACGCAACAGCAAATAATTTCTAAAGGACTTCAAAGATTGAGTGTCATTACGTGTAATAACTTCAAGAGAACTCAGCACAGTAAGAAATAGTACTTTTTTTCCAAAACTATTGCATTTCGCCATCTCCAAGATTGCATTAGGAGCAATTCAGTTCACTTCTAGTGAACTGAATTGGTGCTATGGCTCAAAATACTAGTAATTGGAAAGCAGTAGATATCTGCAGTCTTAGTTTGTAAGAAACGTCTTATGGGGGACCTAGTAAGCTATTTTTGGTTGACTTACCTGCAAGCATTGTGTAATTGATTCCAGAGGGTAGTTGGTCTCTAAACCAGGAGAGGCTTAGCTGGGTTTCAAATGCTGCTGTAACCTTTAAGTGCAGGTAAAGTGATATTCTGTACTCCCATCAGGCACTGAGGAAAACCTTAAGAGCAGTGATGTACCATAATATATTGGGCTGTGTGCATGGGGTACTTCAAACTTCCCTATTTCACTTGGCAAATTTTCTTCTGCTTTGTCCCAAGCAGAAGCAGGGAGGTGTGTGCAGCCTAAAGCTGGAGCAGCAGAAGACAGACATTATCAGCTGCAGTGGGTGAAACTTTGACAGACTCCACTGTGTTCTCTGCTGTAGTTGGCCATGGATTTGTTCCTTGGAGAAAAATGGGAACAGTAAATTCATAGCTCAAAGATATGCAAATTGAATCTTGGACTAATGACAAGATGAGGGAACTGCCAGACCAGATATGTCAGATTTGGGTGTGGTTCAGTAGAGCTAAGCACTCTGAGGTCAGCTCTACATAGTACCTATCATAAGGAAGAGAGAAAATTAAGGGCTGATTCACCCATTGAAGTCAGCTATTTCATTTGGGGCCAGCAAATATAATTTAAATTTTTATATATTTTTTTAGATCTTCAACCACAAACTACTGTTTTCTTTTGTACTCAGCTGGATGATTCAACACTAGAGGATATATTGCTCTTTGCAGCCCAGCCCTAAAATGGAGTGAGATCCAAAGCTTTAGTGAAAGAGCATCCTTTCATAATGGGAAAAGTAAAAAGGCTTTTGAAAAAGTTCTGAATTGCAGTGTAGTTCTCAGCTGTCTATGTCTTACTATGTAGTAGCTCCTGCATATTTTAGCCCCGTGTGGTCTCAGATCTGACAGGTTTGAATTGATAAAAGTGAAAGCCAAGTTCTGTCCAGAATCCATCTGTGCAACATGGAACTCTGCCACATTTGGTTCATGACAGTGTTTGCTAATGAAGCTGAGGTGACATGTCCCCAAGTTCATCAAAAAATGAACTGTTTAGTTTTTTTTTTTTTTTTTTTTGAAGGGTGTGTTCTTCATGTGAATGCTTCCCATGATTATTTTTCAATATCTGGCTTCTGCTATTATCCAAGCAAAGCACTAAGTGCTGGGAAACAACACTACTCACGTCAGTAATATTTTTAATCTGCACATGATATTTTCAGTCAGCTCCAGGTCATCTGTGGCTTCTGCTGCAAACTGACATTGCTGGCAGACTTGGGCTTCATCAGTTTGTCTCTGAGAACCACCCAGTCATGTTTCCAATATAGCAGCTCTTCATGTCTAGTAATTGATTTCACTCCTTTATCATGCTCTTGGACAGCTGCACATTTTCCTCTCCTCAGTGTGTTTCACACAGCACCTGTCTAAACAGAAGTTTTGTTTTGCTTTTTCCACAGTAAACACTTTGCCAAGGGAGAAAACAAGTGCTGTTGTAGAGCTAAGTTTCTAAGTTGAGGCAGTGCTTACTTCACCTAAATTGGATTGTAGGTGAAGTTGGAAATGAGGGGTGGAAGTGTCTGAAACTAGTTTTAAACATTTGTTATTTCTAAAAGATCTGGTTGACATAAAACTTGCTCCCTTTAGGAAAGGGATGGACCTTTGAATGTATTGTCAGCTGTTACGTACCCAGTATCTTTCACATGACTGAGCTGTTTGTGTGCATTAGTTCCTGTAAAAGGAGAGTCCAGTGCTGTTGTCCCTGCTGACACTGTGACTGCTCTCTGGCTGGTCATTGTTCACTCTGCCTCAGTTTCTATCCTTAGGTTGTCTGGGGTCCCATGATGGGGTGCATGAGAACAAAGTTACTTCTGTTTATTTTCTAGCTCCCTTAAGCCATGCTGTGCGCCTGGACTTGATAATCTAGTATTTTCTGCATGATGCTGGTTCTGAAAAAAGATCTGCTTTCATCAGTGCTTTTTTGAGGGAAGGGAGAGCTCCTCTACAAAGCAGGTTTTGCTGTTGTAGGACATTGACTTCTGGTGTGAAACCTGATTTTTGACTCTTGTACAGAAAAATTTTAAGATATCCAGCATATTTTTGCCCTGTGGTGCCCTTTCACTTTGAACTGTCAGTTCTGAGTTAAGCAAGAAGGAAGCTGCTAAGCATTACCAAGCTTTTTAGCTGCATGGCTACCTCAGTGCAGTCTGCTGGCTTTGCTCAGTAACATTTAGGCAGTATTTATTTTCACCTGTCGTGTATAAAGGTATAAATGTATTCAGTATGCCACACGTGATTCTGGCCCACTCTGAATAGGATTCAGAAGATTTTGGAAAGCTTGTAGCTAGATTTTAGCTTAATGAGGAGAAAAGCATTTGAGTCTGAAGTTCCATAGTAATAATACGCGAGTGGGCATGAGGTAGAAATGTTCCTGTCTTCCTCTTTCCTACTTGGTTAAATTTCAAAGTGAGTGTTTGTAGTGACAGAAGAATGCAGGTGCTTCACTGCTTTGTAGGAAGTGGTTTCTGCCCCAAGGTAGCTGGCTGTAGAAATACCACTGAACTGATATGTGTGTGCAGTAACATCATGATTTATGCTAGAGCTCTTCCTATTCACCAATCTTGTAACTGTACAGCTTTAGCTTAAACATCTTAGGCTTGTGTGCATGGACAAAACCTGGATTAAATGAGACAGGATGGTACTGTCTGTCTTCTGCAGTTTTGCTGATGTACCTCAACTCCAGTGCTTACTGCCCTGCTAGCAAGAACTGTAACTTTGCTCCCATTCCTCAGCTGCCAGTGATGGATTAAAAGAAGAGCTCAAGGATGGGCTGTGCATGTCAGGGGTGCTGCTTATACCATGGGCCTCATTACTTCCCAGGTACCTTGAAATATTGCTTTCCTGGTGATGCAGAGCACAGGCAACAGTGATAGCTGCTTGTTTTCCTCATTTGGCCCTTTTCTGTACTGGACTGAAGTGCAGCTGGTCTGGAGAGCAGTCAGTAAATCAAAGCAGTGCTTTGCATTGTATGTCTTCTACACATCAAAGACTAATCTGTTGTCTGGTGAAACTTCTTAGTTACTTGTTGCTGTGGATGGCTTTGAAATTGTGTCTCTCCAATCTTTTGCCTCTAAAACTTCCTTTTTTTGGGTAAATTGATTCTAGCTTGAATCATTGAGCATCCAATCTCCTTAAAGGCGATTTCTGTCTAGTTAAGAGCCATGAAGACAAGTCACAAGTTAAAGAAAACGTGACATGAGAAACTTCAGTAGCTATCACTTCAAACTTTTAAAACATGTGGTTAACCTTCCAAAGATGCTTTTCCTCATTATTGTAAGCTTTTGGGGTCAAAACTAAGCTTGCAATAGAAAAGTGCACTTACCTATGGATTAAAATTATAACAATAAGCATCTCTCTGCACACTTCAAACCTGGTCACTGATGCTGTATTTTATGTTCAGCATTAAGTCTTATACATTTTCTTTTTAATTCTTAAGGTTCTTTCAGATTTCATTAAGAGCCAGATCTCCTGAGATTCTGAGTTTGTGTGCCCTGGCTTGTCTTGTCTTGCTTTTTTATCTGCATGGCCACTGAGGTAGTCGGGCAGCTAGAAGCCTTGGTAATGCTTAGCAGCTTCCTCCTTGTTTATCTGCTGCAGTGAATTTAGTGGTTTTGTAGGGTAACAGTTTGTCAGACTTCTTTCACATTTACTTAAGCTTACAGCACAGGCTGATCAAGCCCTTCTTGAATTTTGAGTAACTCCATCTGAGCTGTGTTTGGAATAAAGGTGATTGGTGTCTCATGACCTGCAAACTAAGCTTTTTGAGGAGGCAGAGTGTAAGAGAAAACTTTAGCCTTGGTAAGGTCCTACCTAGTAGTGTTTAAACACATATAAAATGGCTCTGGAGCACTTAATCCACTAGGTGAAAGCACTGAAACCAAAACACACTAAGGCAGTTTCATGGTAGAAAGCAGCAAGTCTCAGGATAGTGGCTGATTGCCCCAACAAACCCCAGAACTCTTGTTCCTGTAATGAAGGCTTGTAGTTGAGTGGTATGAAAATGTGTCTCAAATTTCACAGGAATATGTGAAAACTTTCTGACTTTTAGAAAAGCAGTAGTTCCAACCAAAAATGGACTGCTTGTTGCTAAAGATGTCAATGGCAAACTGTAGTAAGTACAAAAACTTGAAGATCCTGTAGTTTAGCACACTGGCATTTTAGCACTTTGGAAAGGAAAACTAGAAGTACATCCACCAGCTAAATGGAGAGGGAACAGCTGAATATTTGTGGCTGTAGATGGATCCTATCTTGGGTACTAAGTTAGGGTACCTGGAAGACCACGTTCTAAGTTGTTTTTGACTGACATATGAAACTGCAGGTGTGGCACCAGTTCAGAGCTTCTCCAGCAATAAGGTTAGCTGCCAGTTTTCTCTCAGATGTACTCAACATGCCTGTCATAGATCAGGAGAGAGACCTACGTCATCTTTAACTAGGGCAACATTCAAGGCACTTGTACCACGATACAGCCTGAGATGATTTGGCCTTTGATGCAGGAACATGATCCAAGTGCTACACCTTTTCCTCTGCTTGCATGCTTTGTTCTTGCCTGTGTGTAAATTGTGCTTTCATCAGAATCTGTACTTGTTTGCCAGTGTGGTGGTGTTTTTCATGGGCTGAGAATGACATCTACTTTCAGTCATCATCTTGATGCTAAATTGTACATTTAAGAGGCTGCTTAGGGCTCCCTCTTCTGCTGTGGAGCAGCACCCAACGGCAGGAACTTAGTTCAGTGGGAGCTGGGTGAGTGCTGAGGGGAAGGACAGGAATTGTCATGCAGACCTAAAAAACATGGAGTGAGAAGGAGTGAGAGAAAAGGTTACCTGAAAGATCTTCTGTTTCTTCTCTGAACATCATAAGTAAGAAAACCCTACTAATTTGTGCTTAGACTTTCTGCAGAGGATGAAGTGAGTCACCAGAAAGGCACCTTTTTCCCTAAGTCACTATGGGAAAAATTACTGGGTAGAATTTTAAGCTAAAGGTAGTGCTTAATTAAGAGTTTTGCAGTAGCTGGTCAAGGTACCATGGGTCAGCTGGATTTTAAGGCTGCATCCAATCTGTTGCCCATTGTAAACCAAGCTTTATCCAGCAGGCTAGACAAGACCCAGGGACTGACTTAATGCTCCCCCTGGCACCAAGAAAAGATGCTGCTCTCCAAATGGGAGTGTAGATTTTAGGTATTTAAGTATTGTGGTCTGTGTTAACCAGTACTCTATTCTCCCATCCTTTGTGCCAGCCCTTCTCCATCCTTAGCCACTGCCAGTAGCTGTTTGCTTTTTGGAACATCTCACAGTTCATTAAGGCTCTGAATGCTGAACACCCCCCCACATAATTATGCTGCTGCCAGCCGGATTCCTTGCAGCTGTAGAAAGCTGTTTCTTCTTCATGCTTTTCCTCTTGCTAAATGGAACTAAATAGCCTGCTAAAGCTGAGGAGGGAGGAGGACTATCCTCCCTGCCTTAGTTCAGTGGCAGCTTGGGACTGTGATGATGAATGCTGTGCTCTCTCTCTCCCCTCTTCTCTGCCCCCAGCTCGTTGTTGTCTCTGCTATTGCTGTGCAGGCTTCTGCTGTGGAATAAAAGTCCTTTTGTGTGGGACCACAGTGTGGAGCCTTTCAGCTCCTTGCTGGCAGTCCAGCCTGTTGCATTCCCAGGCATAAGCTGCTGTCAAGTGGAAGAGAGGAAAGCAGACCCATGCAGTCGAGTGAGGAGCTTCCATCCCATTCATATGTTAATGCTTCCAAGAACAGAGCTATCCTTGGGCTCTAGGACAGCCTTTCTTCCTCTCCTTGAACCATCTGCTTCCAATCATAGAATATGCTGGGTTGGAAGAGACTCACAAGGATCATTGAGTCCAACTCCTGGCCCTGCACAGGACCATCCTCAAGAATCACACCATGTGCCTGAGAGCATTGTCCAAATGCTTCTTGAACTGTCAAGCTTGGTGCTGTGACCACTTCCCTGGGGAAGGAACTGGGGAGCCAGTTCCAGTGCCCAACCACCTTCTGGGTGAAGAATCTTTTTTTCTGGTATCCAACCCAAACCTTCCAACAATGGCCTGACAACTTCAGGCTATTCCCTTGGGTTTGGTCACTGGTCACCACAGGGAGGTGATCAGTGTCTGCCCTTCCTCTTCCCCTCACAAGGAAGTTGTAGACTGTGATGAGGTCCCCCCTTAGTCTCCTCCAGGCTGAATGGACCAAGTGCCCTCAGCTGCTCCTCGTACAGCTTCCCCTCAAAGCCCTTCATCTTCACTGCCCCCTTTGGACCCTCTCTAATATCTTAATATTAGAGATTAATGTCTTTCTTATATTGCAGTGACCAAAACTTCATGTATATAATAGCAAACCCTGATTCTTCTCCAAAAGCCTCCTTAGCTGTGTGCATCCTGCTGTGTGATGCACAAGTGATCTGCATTCCCCTGAATCTGCAGGGGCTCTAGCCCAGCTCTCCAGTTCATGTTCCAGCAAGGACAGGCTGAATAATTTCAGGAGCCCCAGTGGGATGATGTACATAGACTACATGACCTAGTGTAGGTTTTGTCTGTGTGTGTGCCACCAATGGCATGCCTCTGCTGAAAACTGCATTTGGTTTTTCTGCCTGAAAGGAACAAAGGCTCTAATGCTGTTTTGAAAGGCCAGAAGAAATGTCTGATCCAAGCCCTAAACAATCTAATTAGTGATGTGTTTGTGGGGAACCTATGTCTTTGGTGTTGTATCTTGCCAAAGTAGAGACCGCATCAGAAGGGAACAGAGTGCATCTTCAGGCAGTACAAAATTATATCCACTGACCTGGCAGCTGGTTTTCACAGGGCAAGTCTCAGTCTCTGCATTAATGTTAGCCCCTTGCTTCACCCTGTGGCATGTCCCAGGCTTTTCAGGGCACAAAGCAGGGTGTCTTGATAGCAATCAGGCTTTGGAGAAATTTCCCCTCCTTTTAACCAGCAGTGGCACTGCACTGCAGTAGTCTTGCTGCCCCACCATGACACTCTTGTCTTTTGTCAGAATGCATCTTTAAAGCCTTCTAAATTCTTATTTACATAGCATGCCTGGTGTGCTAGGGAAGTAACTACAGGGAGAGCTTACATAGTGGTGTAGTCAATGTCTGTGGTGGCTCTTTGTCCTGGCACAAGGGATAACATATGGATTTAGCCTCTGCACTTCCTCTTAACAGTGCTGCTCAGTAAAGAGCTGTATTAAAGGCCTGTCTATAGTTATCAGTGGAGTAGAAACAAATCTTAAAGTAGCACAGCCTAGCAGGGTGATTCATGACTTGCCCAGGAATAGTACATTTGCATGATGAGTGTGGGGTGTACCTGAAAATGGAGCTGTGTTCCTCATTCCTGGCAGTTACTAAACCTGTCAGAGCTGTTGCATTGTATTTTGGCTATACGTGTTGGCTTATAAGTAGCTGATAAAAATAATGTCCCAGCTGTTGTTTATAAATAGAAACAAGCCTTAAAGAGCTGAAGGAGAAGAAAGAATATTACACACATCCACTTAAGACCTCTTAGATGCCCAGTCATCTTTCTGTGCACTGCAGCAGGAGAGGCAGGTGGTCAGGGCACCATCTGGCTTTGTCTGAACTTACCTCTAGCACGTTCTCAGCCACTGGTAAGTTCAGTCCACCTTGGGATCTTGCTAATAATCACTTTTCTTTCAGGTTGTCAAGACAATTGGTTTGCGAGAGGTCTGGTTTTTTGGACTTCAGTATCAAGACACCAAGGGTTTCTCAACATGGCTAAAATTGAACAAAAAGGTATGTTTGCTCCAAGATTTTGCTTGCCCTTGTTCCCTGCTCTGAGAGTGTAGGGGCAAATTCAGTCTCCATACTCTGTCAGGGATCTGTTCTTGCCTACCCCTGCACCTCAAGTACTGCAAGGTCAGTAGTTGGTGTTGTGATGTCTATACATTCTCTCCCCAGGGTATGAGGAGTTGTGGTACCTAACCTGGTCCTGCATCTAGCTCTGTTTGTTACCAGGCCAGGTCTGTTACCCTTCCTGGTAAAATGCTGATGTTGTGCTCATGTGAGCATCTTGGCTGGGGAGAAACCTGTAAAGTAACTTAGCTACCACTGGTCATAACTACTGGCTTGTGTAAATCCAGTGGAGACAAGTGAGGAGGTATTTAGCAGTAAGTAATTGAAAATCCTTGCTTTTCTGCCCACTCTCTTCTGCATTGGAAAGGAAAATGTTTTTTCTTAGTGCACACTTGTCTTCCTGTTTGTAAACTGCTCCCCTTCACTTGGTACATAGGCTATAAAATCTGCTAACTCTGTTCCAGGTAACAGCACAGGATGTACGTAAAGAAAGCCCCCTGCTTTTCAAATTCCGTGCCAAGTTCTACCCAGAGGATGTGGCAGAAGAGCTGATCCAGGACATCACACAGCGCCTTTTCTTTCTCCAAGTGAAGGAGGCAATTCTGAATGATGACATTTACTGTCCTCCAGAAACAGCTGTCCTTCTGGCTTCTTACGCCGTCCAGTCCAAATATGGAGACTTCAACAAAGATGTGCACAAGTCTGGCTACCTTGCTAGTGATAAACTGCTCCCACAAAGGCAAGTGAACCTGCATAGTCTTAGAGATTTTCTGTCTTAAAGGGTTTGTGATTTTTAAATTCTTTTTTTTTTTTAATGTAGGGGGTGTTTTGATTGCGATGCTCAGAATAAAATATAGCCTTGTGCCACTTTGAGCATTTAGATTAGTATTCAATTAATTAAGAGCTTTAACCTTAAACTTCCTATTGCTACTCTGAAACTCTAATCAGAAGTAGTGAGAGAAGCTCCAAAACAAAATATGCTATTAGGAGAAGCAAAACTGAATAAAATTTGTCATTTGTTAGATATATACTGACCATTGTGTTCTTATCTAGCCTTTTAATAAAACTGTATTTCTTGGAATATTTTTGAGAGGGGGAACTCTGATGCCAGTGAAATATTTAAAGTAGCATTATTATAGAGTGATGTGATTGTGTGTGTGCATATATGTAATGCTTGGTTTTAAACATGCCATGTATACTTTTTCTAGGGTTTTGGAGCAGCACAAGCTTAACAAGGACCAGTGGGAGGAGAGGATCCAGGTGTGGCATGAGGAACATCGAGGAATGATTAGGTAACTGATGCAGTGTGAAACTGCTGTTTTTAAAGTAGTGTTAGTGTGTAATGTACAAATGCATACAAAGATCTATGACTTGCTTCAGGATAAGTCAGCATTCTTCAGGTTATTTTGCTCAGAGTAACTAGGTTCACGTGCCCCTGCTGGTCCAGATCAGCTGGCTATTCTTAGTAAAACAAGACTGAGTTTGCAGAGTTTGTAGCTGTCTACTAGGGTGATGCTTAGAACCTTTGCCAGCTGGTTGCTGCTCTGTCCACGTGGGAAGATAGCACCTTCTTGCTGTAATGGCTTAAAGACTCAAAAAAGAATATCTGCTTTCTTTTTACATGCTGCAGAGAAGATGCTGTCTTAGAGTACCTGAAAATTGCACAGGATCTGGAAATGTACGGTGTGAACTACTTCAGCATTAAGAACAAGAAAGGCTCTGAGCTCTGGCTAGGTGTAGATGCTCTTGGACTCAACATTTATGAGCAGAATGATAGGTAATAAATCTCCTTTTCTTCATCATTGCCTTCAGCTACTTTCCAATATAAAATCATTCAAAATCAATCTCTCCTGGAATTCAAATCTTTAAGTAAACTCCACAATTTCTGTATCATTCTTGGCTGTGTTTTTGAAATTGCCAGAATAATTCCTAAGATGTGCTTCTTTGGACCAACAAATACAAGAAATTGGCAAATCTTTTCAAGATAGTTTCACTTGTATCCCTAGTCTACCTGCTATAGATGCATTCCCCAGTTCTGTTTTTCATTTAAAAACCAAACAAAGTGGAATTAAAAAACTGCTTCTTATATTTATATTTCATCTGCGTGACTAATTTTGTCTGATGGTTTCAACTACCATAAGAGCACTGAAATATGAGGGTGGATTTGGTATAATTTTGAACTTTTTGTTCTAAGTCAAGAATTTGGAATGACTTTGGGCTCGTATTTCTTTTTGCTTCCCATTTCTGCAGGCTAACACCAAAAATTGGATTCCCGTGGAGTGAGATCAGAAATATCTCATTCAATGACAAGAAATTTGTTATTAAGCCTATTGACAAGAAAGCACCAGTAAGAAGCAAGATTCATATTAAGCTATTAAACTTTCAGCTTCTTAGCTGAATGATTTCTGTGGGTTTGGTTTTGGGGGCTTTTGGGGTTTTTTTGCACAGAATCTTTTAATCAATAGCATTAACACTGATGTAAGCAGGGAGACCTGTTCAGGGCAGTCAAGTGATAGTTACAATTTTTCTCTGGCTAGAGGGTAGAAATTTAGTATAAGCTTAAGCTTTTAAGGTCAGTGGCAGGGAGTAGCTCTTTGCTTAGGGTTTCTGATTCTCCTAAGACTGTTCAGATTCTCTGATAATACAGTTAGGGATCTGAGGCACCTCTGCTAGCCGTGGCTGCTTCTTTTGCAACCTGTTGGCTTTAATAGTGTGTGGGATGATCTTCTGCAGGTTTTCACCTTACTTAAAGCAGAAGCTTTAGGTCATTTTGTTGGGTAGGCTGGAAGTTTTTCTCCTTGCAAATTTATATTGAATGTAATTGCTTTCATCTTTAAGGCTTAATAATTTCCAGTGCTAGCCAGTACCTTCTGTTCTTCTGGTCATTCTTGTTCCATTGCTGCTTGAAAGCATTTCCCTGCTGCTGTTGTTCCTTTTTAGCAGAACAAAGTTATTTATCCATTGATTGTAACATTTAACACCCTTTCTGGCATAAGCCAAGACATTACATTCAGTGTGGCTGGGCAGGCTATTATACAGATTATTGAAGTGGGAAGGAAGGTGGGACTTGTTGTGCCTGGTAAACCAGCCCTGCTGGTGTTTGTAATGAAATGGTGATGCTGAGACACTGTGTGCTTGGTGCTAGGGACGTGTTACAGTGAAACCCAGAACACTGAAGTGACACACTGGGTGCTCCTGCCCTAGGTGTGATTGTCAGGTTGAAATCCATTCCAAAATAAGTGTCTAACTGCCACCACCACTGAATTAGACACTATTGAGAAAAGCTGGCTGGCAACTCTAAACAATGTGGGGTCTCGGGAGCATAGTGCAAACACAAGGCACTTCTTATGCTGAAAGAACAGGTCTAATGCTGCCTTTTTCTTGTCCCAAGGACTTTGTATTCTACGCCCCTCGGTTACGGATTAACAAACGAATCTTGGCACTCTGCATGGGGAACCACGAGCTCTACATGCGCAGACGGAAACCAGACACCATTGAGGTGCAGCAGATGAAGGCACAGGCCCGGGAAGAGAAACATCAGAAACAGATGGAGAGGTTGGTAGGGTTCTGAGTAACCTGGGTGTGACTAATCACTGAATAAGGGGCATCATGTGCTAGATAAATGGCTGGCAGCACCTTAATCTGCTTGAGCCAAAAATAGAGCAGGTTGTTTTCTGCTTCTGTAGGTCTAATGGGTTGGTAGTAATGGTACTCATCACAAATGTGATTTCCCATTACTTTCTTGGATGTATGAACTTGTCGTTGAGATGAATGCCAGCAGAGCTTTATATTTTTGCACTTCTGTAAAGGGGTACCTCTGGAGCAAAGCTCATTATCTGAGTGCTGTAGGGCACATCTTGTGTGTGCTCTTTTTGTGTCTTTACTAGGAAGTGCTCCAATCTGGGTGATAGTTGGTTTGAAATTACATTGTGATTTCCTTCCATCAGAGCCCTGCTGGAGAATGAGAAGAAAAAGAGGGAGTTGGCAGAAAAGGAGAAGGAGAAGATTGAGCGTGAGAAGGAGGAGCTGATGGAGAGACTCAAGCAAATTGAGGAGCAAACCAAGAAAGCTCAGCAAGGTAATAGGAAGTCTTTCAGTGTTTCCTTTGATGAATAGTCTGAGTGACAAGGGTTCAAATAGTAAAGCTATGAGCATCTCTGAGTAATTTGTCTCTCCAGTGTTGTGTGGTAACTGGTGTTAAGGCCCTGGTTTAGCCTCCTGAAGCCAAATGTAAGCCCTCCATATGCAGTTGCTGGAAAAAGATAGGCATTAAAGAAATGGGTAACTGCCAAGATGTCTCTCTTGGCAGTGGAAGTACCTTGCCATTGTTCCTGTGCTGCCTGGAAGCTTTATCCCAGCATATCTGTAGAGGAAGGAGTCAAAACGTGTAGTAGGGGTCACACTAGCCATTGCTGTGGTGATTTATTATCTAATTGCTTGGCTAGAGTTAGTGTGGTGTTGCCCAAGCAAAATATTGAATGCTTCTCTGCCCTTAAGTATGTAATTTTGGGATGAATGCTTCCCCACAAATCCAGTGGGGATGGGCCTGACTTTTAGTCTTACAGCTCCAGGTAAAATGTAAAGGAGAGGAAAGGGGACAGTTGCTTGCATCCCTCCTTTACCTGTCCCTCTGAAGGAAAACCCTTATCCAGACAGACTTTCCTCTTCTACTGCCATTCTTTACTTGATCTGTCTTGAAATGTGCTCCCCTATTTTCAGAACTGGAAGAACAGACTCGGAGAGCTCTGGAGCTGGAACAGGAGAGAAAACGAGCTCAGGAGGAAGCAGAGAAACTGGCTAAGGAACGTAGAGAAGCAGAAGAGGCAAAGGAGGCCCTATTGAGAGCATCCCATGATCAACAAAAGACCCAGGAACAGTTGGTAAGTTGGTGAACTGAAAATCATGTAGGGAAAATAGCAAAAAGGGAAGCATCTAAGCTTTTGAAGCAAACCAGGCTATGAATATAGTGAGGAAGCACTATATTCATAGGTTCTTTAATTTTTATCCTCAAGTAGATGAAAATATACAAGTGTATTTGTACAGTAGATTTGTATTGGTTTTTGCCTTTTTTTGTATGTGATAATGATACAAAACTGAGTTTTGTAGCTCTGTTTTGGGGAGAAGGAAAAAGAACCAACTCAACAGCCAAACCCACAATGAAATGCAAAACTTTTTTTGCTTCCTTTCCTCTTTCATCATGGAGGTATTGGTGGAACTGAAGTTAACAGGAAGGCTTTCTTCTCACTGAAAAGATGTGTTTTCACTCAGGGCTTGAACTAAATGCTTCATTTAGCAAGTACCTTGGGTTTTGTTTCCACTAAAAGCCTTTCTCCTGCAGGCTGCTGAGATGGCAGAACTCACAGCTAGGATCACACAGCTCGAGCTGGCCAGGCAGAAGAAGGAGAGCGAGGCACAGGAGTGGCAGCATAAGGTAAAGCAGAATCTGAGCAAATGGCATACCTTTTGTGGAATTGCTCTTTGTTCTGGGTTGTAACCTAAACTACTGCACTAGATTCCACACTAGACTCAATGCTTGCAAGCTTGAGGCTGTTGTAAATATGCAGCTTTGGTTTTCTCCATGGAATGGGTGACTTAATCTAACTCCATGTAGCAATTTTTGACTAATTAGACCTGTAGTTCATTTTCCATTAACAGTAGCCATTCTTCAAATCTCTGAAGTGTTATCCGGCAGAAAATTTTGCAAATGATGGTGGCTGAGTAGCTTTGGAATATCCCTCTTCAGAGGTGCAAGGTTTCCTGTAATGAGCACCAAGTGGTGCTTCTGTGAGAAGTCTCAGGCACTCAGGATTATACTGACTGACTCACTGTGGCATATCCTACTGCAGGCACAGAGGGTGCAGGAGGACCTAGAGAAGACCAAAGAGGAGTTGAAGACTGCCATGAGCACCCCTCATGTCACTGAACCCATGCACTCTGAGAATGAGCATGATGATGAGCAGGATGAGAATGCAGCAGAAGCCAGTGCTGAGCTAAGGTCAGAGGCCACCATCAAGGACCGCAGTGAGGAGGAGCGCACCACTGAAGCAGAGAAGAATGAGAGGGTCCAGAAACACTTGAAGGTAAGAAGCTGCCAGCAGTGTGTGTGTGGGGGTGCTGCTTCTACTTTTCTCAACATTTCTTGCAGCTGGAAGGTATTACTGTTATTTAAAAAATGAGAGGAGAAGCAGGGAAGAGAGATGATGGTGATCTTGCCAGATAGCTGCTTAACCATTGAGTAGAGAGGCAGATCTTGTCTCCTGGCACTTGACTTCCATTTTACTGGAAGCAGTGAAGTATTTTGAAGCAGTGCCAACAAGTAGCATCTGTCAGATGTAGTATGCTTTCTGTGAGTATTGCCAACCACCTGACAGCTGTTCATAGTCCTGGCTGCAGTGAATTGAAGAACTTGGTCTGGTTCCTGTCCAGAAGCTGTCTCTAACTGTCATGTCTGGGTTGCATTGCAAAACTCTGCATTGCAAAACCCTGGAGTAGCCCACTAGGGCTCAGCACAGAGACAGCACTACTGCACCATCTTCCTCTGAGGAACTCCAGTGTTCTGGTGTTCAATTCCAGGCATTCACTTGTGCTGCCTGACTTGCACCAGGCTTTGCTTATTCTGCATTGTACTGTGGTGGTCACACACACAGGGGTAGAGGTGCATTCTATCTTCTCCAGCAAGTTTCTTTTCTCATGGAAAGCCAGTAATTCCTCAAATTCTGCAAGATGCTCCTGCTGTCTTCAGAGATCCCTCCATATGGCTGTTCTTTTAAAGTACAGGCATTGGAGCCAATCTTTCTTAACTGTGGTAGATGAGGATAAAAAAGATGACAGATTGCCTAATGTTTTCTACCTTGAAATGTTAGAGAGAAATTTTAACAACTTCCACAAAATCATAGATCTGTTTAGGTTGGAGGGGCCTCCATGAGGTCATCTAATCCCATTAGGTCAGCTAGAGCAGGTTGCCCTGCAGAATACACTGGGGCTTGTCTGTTTCCTGTCTCTATAGATACCAAATCTTTAGGAGAATCAGCAGCAAATCTCCTTGTCCATCTTTGAGTCTCTGACATGTACTAACCTGCTACTGTCTGTTTCTCCTCCTCCAAAGGCTCTTTCCTCAGAGCTGGCAAATGCTCGGGATGAAACCAAGAAGACAGCAAACGACATGATCCACGCTGAGAACATGCGCCTGGGCCGAGACAAGTACAAGACCCTGCGTCAGATCCGGCAGGGGAACACCAAGCAGCGCATCGACGAGTTCGAGTCCATGTAAACTCTCCCCTGCACCTGCTGCCCTGCACTCTCTTCTCCCCTCTTTCCCATCCTCTCCCATCATTCACTCATAATCGTGCTATGCTGGAACCACTACAGAAGAGTGACCATGGCCTTATTTATCAAGTTTTGGGCAAATGCTGGAGTTAAGTGACAGAAGAAAGAATAGTAATTATGTCTGCCTGGGGTGGCTTGGGAAAGCAAACGTACTGGGGCAAATCTGAAGTTGTTTGGCTTGGGGTAAAGTCTTAGTGTGTTGGGTTTGCCCACTGAGGTGGCTGTGTTGCTGTCTTCTCCCATGGTGTGGGGAGACCAGCAGATATTTGTACTGCATTAAATACAGTCAAGAGCTGACAGTCTGATACTCTGACTTCCTACTAACCTGTGCAAGCTTCAGGATTAAGCTTAGTAGCCAGGGTCTGAATTTCTGACTTAACCCAGAGTCTGAATCATGTAGTTAAAAAGGGGAGACTGGAGCTTAGGAAGAAGGATTGAAGGTAAAATATGGACTTTCTCTCTAAAAGACCAAAGCTTTTGTCCTACAAAAATAAGCAGACCAAACAGATTCTGTGGTGTTCCTGCTGGTATTACATTTTGTTGTTTAATGATGGAGCTTTGAATTTCCTAATCATGAGGAAGCCTTTGGAGTATTTCTACTGATACAGTGTGGTTTGAAGCCTCGAATTCCCTGCTTTCCAGAGGTTATGTCTCTGGTCAGTGGCTTTGTTCACTATCATTTGTCTGACTCCTATGTAACCAGTGAGGCAGAGATAGCTGAAGTACACTGCCTTCCTTTTTGGTTTTGCCAATGAAAACCTAAAGTGGGAGGTAGAAATGTAAAAGACTAAAAATTATTGTAGCTGTATTTTCCCTTGCTGAACAGATACTTTTCTAGTTATGTGAACAAGATTTCAGGTTTTTCCATAAGAGGCCTTTTTAGCACATAGTTGTTGGTGCCTTATGACTGTGTATAGATCTACTGTAGCTCAGATGCCTTTAGTTTAAACTAGATGCAATCATAAAAAGTCATCAGCAGCTGGGGACCAAAAACTGCTCTCATATCTGGGTCATGTACAAGACTGCATCTGTCTTCCTCGTTTCAAGCAGCATTTCAGGGGAGAGGATCCTGAGACCCTTGTCCAGTTGCTTTCTTAATCCTCACCAGCAGTCTGCCACACCCTTCCTCAAGTGCTTTTCCTTCCCCAGAAGGATGCTTTGGCCTTTTGTAGCTTTGAGAACAGAAGGCTTTCTCTTAGAAATGGGATACAAATGGTTGTGAGACTGGTCCTGAGAGCTGCTTGTGCCAGTAATAACCATCACCTCCTGTCATCCAAGCTGCCCATGCTGTAGCTACCCAGAATCCTCCCTGCCATTTCTGTGGAGGAAATAGCCATGTATGCTCAGGGTTTAATTGGATGTTGCCTTGATCCCTCATAAAAGGAACTTTTAACCTTCAGGAGAGTCATCTTAAAAATGGGTTCCACCTAAAGTGAAGTCCTCCTTTGTTTTACCCTCCTTGGATTAGCCTGTCCCTATAGGAAGTCATTAGGCTAGCCTGGGATTTATTTTCTTGCCTAGCATAATCCCAAATTTTGTGACTTGCTCAGTTTTGTTGATTCTCCCTTTGTATGAGGTTATTGGTAATGGTGGTAGAAGGAAAACATCTGAAAACTGGAGCATTTTCAGCTCCCTGGTGTATGAAAAAGGGCAAAGGGGGACTGTGCCAAAAAAATAAATGTTCATGATAGTGTTAACAAACTGCAGTATTTCCCCAAGAATTCTTGGGTGGCTGGAAATAACCTCACCAGTTCTGTGTTACTTTATTTTTTGAAAGCAATGCAAGTCTGTGTGGAAATTCATACAAATACCAGCCAACCTCTGTTAGAAGCAACATGCCAACCTATGCTCTTAAACATCCAGGTGTGTCATGTGGGAGCCCCCCTCTCTCCTCTGGACACAGAGTGCTTTTGGGGGGCACGTGACATGGCAAGCTTTTTGTTGGCCAAGGAAAATATGCCTCAGTACCATGAAAGTCACAAATGAAAGATTGCAGTTAAATTCGTCAGAATGTATTTGCGTTATTTCTGTGCTGAAGGTGATTGGCATTGGCTCTGCTTGTTACTGGGGAACAGACAACCTTTAAACTTCTGGTTTGGTGCTTTAAAGCTGGTTCTCAGCACTTCTGCTCTGTCCATGGCAACTATTGATGCATTTGAGGGGAGAAAATACTATCTAATATTTTAATGATTTCCTAACAAGCTGATATATGGTGCCTGGAATATGTGTTCAAATAATAAACCAGTAAACCTTTCCTACTTTGATGGGTCACACAACACTGCTGAGCTCTCATGTATTATGATGTTGGCATGACTTCTGTTTTTATGTTTTTTTAAACGTTCTAATTCCACATGGTCCAAAAAAGGAATAGAACGGCTTGTGCCAGTGAGTCCACCTAACTCTTTGTAGTTGTTTCAGCCCTGCCTTCTTTTTAACCAGTATTATATTCCAGTGGTATCTAATGATATTTGATTTCAATATTTCTAGCTATGCACAATTAGAAAATATTAGTCAAGGGATGGAGGGTATGTTTATGGTCCTCTTTCCCTTGGAAATGTATACTGTATTATAAAGATGATATTTTGCAAGAAAACTAATGTAAGAAGCTTTCAGTATTATGGTGAGATTTGTAGACACATTTTTTTATTTGTTAGAATACAGTGAATTGTTCTTCCTCTTCATGTTCCAGTTTAATTGGATAACTACTCCTCTTTGGGGTGGGGGAAGGGAAGTACTTTATCACATGTTGCCTGGCTTATTTTTTCTTGTTTTATTTTTTGTTGCTGTAAATTATGTTGAAGGTTTTTGACCAGTTGTTTTACTGGATTATAATAAAACATCAATTCCTTAAGGTTGTGGAGTAATTAATGGGTCCATATGCTTATCTACAGAGAGAACCTTGATTAAGATACGTTTTTCCTGTTCAGAGGAGTTGTTAAAATCCATACCTTGTTCTTCCTGAAGTGCCAATAAAGTTCAGAGAAATTCAGCAGATTGTGTCTGGCTGGTTACTTAAGGTTTACTTTAAGTCCAGTGCTGTGTCTCATAGCTGAGCAGATCTGCCTTGTGGTGCCCAGAGGTCACCCTGGGAGCTCCCTCACAAATAAGGAGATCTTACTTGCACTCTGAAAAGGAACTGCTTCAGTGACAGCCCTTTCCCCCTCCGCAGACCCCCAGCTGTCCAGCTGGAGCCAGTGCTGGAATTGGCACTTCTTTGTGGAGGCACTGAGTATAAATGTTCAACTTGCAAATGGACTGGCCGGATGGAAGAGATGGAGCTGCTGTGGGTGAGCTCCTGCTGTGCTGAGCCCAAGCCCTGTGCATCCAGGTTAGCCTGGAGAGGCTGGCTGGGCCTTGGTGCTGCTGCTTGCACGGACACCCTGCCAGGTCTGTGCTGCCATCAGCCTGTTCTGGGATTTTGGCACAATTTGCTTCACAGCTGCTTTGCTGTGACTGTCTCTACCTGTTTCCCAGTGTCTTGGGATGGGTTCCAGCAATTCAAGAGTGGCTGCTGCTACCTTTCTGCTAATGAACTGTGTGATCTTTATTTGCAGCTGCTTCCTTTGTGGTTGTGAAGAGGGGCCTCACAGAACCTCTGCGTAATCGTTGCTGCACTGCAGAATAAGGTGGAGATTTCATTGGAACATGTTAGTGCTCAGAGATCTGGTGCTGGGGAAGAGACCTGAACTTTTCTATAAACAAAACATGAAGCGTGGAGAAATAGAGGCTTCTGCAATCCCCACCAGGCACGGCTTGGATTCAGTTTTTACAGGTGAGTCTTTTTTTTTTACTCTTTTCTGCCAGGATTCAAAACACCTGAGCACTGGAGGAATTGCATGCCTGCTTTGATGCTACAGCAGCCTTCAATTGAAGGTGGCACTGGTCTAGAAAGGTTGATCCTGTTCTTGCTGTTTCTAATGTCCACTGCTTCTCAATGGATGTTACCTCAGAGACTTGAAGCTTAGTAATTCTCCATTTAGGTTTATCTATATGCAGTTTGTCTTTGAAGAAATAGAAGTGTAAAGCATTAAATGCTGAAGGCTGCTTCTGTACAGGACCATGTTAAAAAAGCAGTCCACACCACCCTATTATTCTAGTTTGTTGTAAGGCATTCTTGTAGTTCATTGTAAGGCATTCATTGTAGTTTAGGATCAGAAATTTGCATTTAACCTCTAATTTTTGTAGCCAGCTTCTGTTGGAGTTGCTAGTCTGTCTGGGATGTTTCAGATCCAGTATAGGCTATATCTACATATGTTTGGGCCCCAGCTGCTTTTGTCTGTGGGACGGGGGCAGACTAGAGCATAAAAGGCTCTCAGAAGGCTGGGGGACTAGAAACACTGTCTTTTTGCAGGTTCTGCAATGTTGCTTTATTAAGCAGTGCAATTTATTAAGAACTCTAAAGAAAGGCCAAAGTAACTCTGTAGAGTAAAATATTCATTGAGTTCAATCTGCTTGGTAGACTAATGCATTTGGCCTGAGATGCACCGACTTCAGGTAGGACAAAGTAACTGCAGAAATAAGACTCTGACTGCTTCCTCCTTCTCTTGTTTGCTCTTTCTAAAGCAGGGAATTGCAAGGTCATGATCTCCAAATTCTGATTTGTTTTGATGCAGACAAGCCCTGTAGGGATTTCTCTAGTTAGAGGAACAGCTTATTAGTTTCTTGCTCAAGATAATATGTTTGGAGGGAAGCACAAGCATTTTCCAGCATCCTAAGCTTGGTAATGCAATGCACAGGGTAAGGTATGATAATTGTAGGCACTTGTATGGCAGCTGCTTGAGCACCTACAAAGACAGACTGCAGTGGGAAAGCAGAGAGCACCCCAGGCATGGCTTGTTTGCCCTGTACCATCAGTGTGACTGTTCTGTTCCCTGCCAGCTTTGCAGCTGTGCATAACTCAGTCTTGGCTATAGAGTTTAAATGTCCTATACCAGGGCATATAATCTCAGAGCATGTGACAACTGGCAGAGAACAGAACTCCTCTGTGACTGATGTCAGCCCATAACTGTTGCATACCCATATGCAAATTGTGCTGTTAATGTCTCCCTTGCAGAAAAATTACTTCTGTAAGAAAAATGCCCCATCCCTGGAAATGTTCAAGGCTAGATTGGATGAGGCCTTGAGCAATCTGGTCTGGGTGGCATCCTTGCCCATGGGTAGGGGATTGGAACTAGATGACATTTATCCCTTCCAACCCAAACATTCTGTAAAAAAAGGTCTGGGCCTCAATGTATGAAATGCTAGGCTGAGGCTGGCTTTTGTCTTGCAGGTTTGCAGTTCTAAGTGCAGTTTGTAGGCAAGGGAGCAGGTCCCTGTGTCTGAACAATGCCTAAGTGAGTAGCTAGCTTCAGGTGATGGGTCTCTAAACATTACTAGCAATTCCAAGATGGACCTTTTCAGGACAGGTGTCAGGATGAGGGGTATAGTGGAAAGTGGAAGAAAGAATGAGGGGGTATTAGAGAAAATGTAGTGCTGAAACTGCAAAAAAGTAATACTGGATGCTTATGGAAGGGACTATACCTTCAGCTTCTGGTCAGAATGCACTTGCTCAGAGCAGGTGTTAATACAAACCTTTCTGGTGAGCAGAGCTAATTTAAAAATTACAAGCCCCCATGATAGAGACTGTGGTGCATCATCCTTTAACGAAATGCAGGCTGGGACTGGTCTTGAATCAACAAGTTTGACAGAAGGGGGTGTGAAATAAACTGCTCTTGAGCTAGAGGTTATGGTGAAGGCTGTCTATAGCTCACATGCAGCAGTATTGCACTCCCATCCATCTTTGAAGCATCCTTGACTGGATGCTTGAAGGAGAAGCATGTGCAAGTGAAGGTCTTGGCTGGGGCACTGTAACCTCTTAGTGGCCTTCACCCAGCCAGGCAGCAGCTGCATTGTCAGAAGTGGCTGCTGTCCAGAAGCCCTGTTGTGAATTCATTGTGCTTTCTTGTCTCTGATTGCATGTCTGCCCTCCTGCTTCCACTGGTGGTCCTTGCTCCTTTTGTTTGGGTCATTCTCAGAAGGTTGCTTAACATCTAGAGGAGGTTAGAATGGGGCAAACAGTCTTGTTTGAGAGATGTAGAAACTGAGGCATATTTACAGTGCACCAAGCCCCAGCCTCTGAGGCAGTATCTGTGACTTGAGCTCTCTTGGTGTGCGCCCTTTGTCCTGGATCTGTGCTCAGTGCATCTCTTGTGAGGCAGAAGCACTCTCTGTCTGGGCTTGTAGGCTTGCAAAAAGTCAAACCAGTACAAATTGTTCTGTTTGCTTTTATTAGCAACTTGCTCTGGAACAGGAAAAGTGGTTAATGGGTTTTTAAAGTGACAGTGGGAAAGGTGAATTTTAGTTTTGTTCAGTGCTTTAGTTCTGTGTCAGCAAGCAGTCCATATCTGCTTCCCTACAGGAGCATTTGTGAGGCAGTGGGCTTGGTAGGAGGGGAGGGGTAAGCTGTTTTTGCTTTTCCAATTAATGAAGGCTGCCTTCTGGAAATCTTCATTATTCCTGGGTCTGTGTGCCTGCTGCTCTGACTACAGTCCCTGAGACTTCCCCCACGAGAGCAGCACGAGCTTGCCTCTATCTACACCTGAATAGCATGGGCAGGGACTGAGCCAGGGCAGCTCTGCCTGCTGGCAAGAAACTCTAGCAGTGGTCAGAGGAGCTGGGTTTGGTATCTTAAAAATCCAAGTCTGCTTCTCGCTGTGGAGGGCTGCAAAGGTGTTGTGTAATTTCTGGTTGGATTAGGCCAGTGCTGATTTCAGTGTTCACTTCCTTGTGCAGAAATTGAGGTGGCGTTGACAGCAGCTCATAGGTGTTTTGGATATTTGGATATTTGCAAGAGAGTCTCTACACTGGGGGGAGGGAGGACCACATTGTTTGGTGTGTGCTACAAAAGATATTGGACAACATATTTCAAGCTAGAAAACCACTTCCTTACCAGCATGTACCAACACATGACTGGATGTGTGGGCACAGCCACTGCACTGACAGTGTGTGGCCTGCTGGCATGAAGCTGGGGAGGTGGGGGGCAATGTGCCTGTGTGCACTGCTGGGAAGTTGGTTTCTGCCAAACCACATCTGAAACAGAGCTAAGGGTTCTCTTCAGCTGTGTCTGACCTGCTCATAAAATATGTGCTGACCTGTGACGCAAAATTTTGAGGGTTTATATTTTTTTTTTCCAAAGCAATGATATTTCTTCTTAATTGATTTAGTTGATTGTTTGGTTTGGGTTTTTTGTTGGCTGGTTTGGTTTTTTTTTGTGGGAGGCGTGGTTATTTGCAAAGCTTTCTATTTTTGTGGCCTTGGCTAAATGAACAATGATTTACTCTGGAAAGGATATCTTGCTTCTGCCCTTTCTCAGTATTTCAAAGACCTTAAAACAGACTATCCAAAATCTGTAAGGGCCTGATTCTCTCTGTTTTGCTTTCACCAGAGAGCAGTTGTCCCCTTTGTGGCACCTCCTCTCCCTAACTTCCCTCTCTGCATTGGCTTCTCTTCCATCAGGTGACATTGACCTGTCATTTGCTGTGCTCTGAGTTCCTGGCAGGGAGAGGAGTCAGTGCCAGACAAACACACAAATGTCCTTGCTGTGGAAACTGCTGTGCATATAGCTAATGCATCTCTCTCAGCTCAAGGTTTGCTGGAGAGATAAGATGCTTTGTGGTTTGTATGTGCTGTGGCCCCTCTCCTTGTGTCTCTCATGGCAAGCCTTGCTTTCTTTCCATGGAAATGACTGAGAGACAGAACTGGGCTGCCTGCTGCATCCCTGTAGTGCCTGAAAAGCAAAGGCAGAACTGGCCAGAGTCTCTCAGCTGCAGAGGCTGCACACAGTGGTTTTAAGTTTGGGGGTGAGATGGAGCTCAAGAATTTGGCTTTGAAGTCCAAAGCATTTGGGGCAGCTTGTAGAAGAGAGCAAAACACCTGGAAAAGTTGAGCTGAGAATATTTTTTTGTTTTTTTAATCCTTTATGCATTGCCCATGAATTTGTCTGCACTGGAGCTGTCTGAGGGGTGTGTTTGAATGCTTGAACACTTGCTTTTGAACTGAAGAATACATTTACCTCCTGGCTTATGGAAAATACTTGCATTCCTTAATGTCTTCAATGCTTTTTTCAGAAAGCTTAAGCACCCCTTTCCAACCCTCCCAACCTGAAAGCTTTGGGTGGAAAATTTTCATTTTGGGGCAAAAAGCCAAAACTTTCTGGTTATCTTCAGAACTATGAATCCAACACTGTGTGTGTGTGTCTGTGTTCAGGCAGATGTTTTCTATCTTATGCTGTAGTTTTACTCCTATACAGATTGATTAGAGAGTCCAATAGCAACATTATTTTTTTGCTTATACTGGCTACCAATATGTTACTGCATTAAAAAAACTTCATTAAAGCAGACATCCTACCAAATGGTGAGCTGTTAATTTGGTGGAAGGAACCATTCAGGCTCTTGAGGTGAGAGCTGTTCCCTAACTCCACAGAAACCAGGAACTGAAACTGTCTTTGCTGTTGTATTTTTGGCCCTCAAGTTCATATTGATTTACCCTGTAAAGGAGGGTAGACTAAACCAGTGACCATGTTTCTGGGAATATGTTAAGAGTTTTCTTCTGCAAGGCTTCAAAGCTTAGTAGTGTGGATTATCAGTTAGCATGTAATGAATGACAGTTATCTGCACCTTTATGGTACTTTTCATTAGAGAGTTTAGCAAATGAGCAGCTAAGTGTGGCTGCTTCTCACCACCATCATGTGAAGTAAGTGAATATTCACATTTTAGAGATGGGAGCCTGCTGTATTGGGTAAGGCAATGATGTGGCTGGATGCCATTTTGTCAAGAGCAGAATTCACGTGTCTTGCTTTCACTCTATTGCTGTAGGAACTGTGTGCCCCTCTCCTCAAGGCAGCAGCCCTCAACTTGCAACTCCTTGTATGATTAGACATCGCCATGAATATTTCTCCTGAAATTTGATTTAGTTCTGGCTCCTAAAAGGGAAATCTGTAAAGAGAACAAAGTGGCATTGCTCAGAAACTGCCATGTGGAGGTGATGTTTCACATGTTCCTGTGCTTCAACCAATTCCCATGCCCTGATGGGCTGGACTGCAGCAAGATCCAAGCACGATCCCCTTGTCCATCCTTCCTTCCTGCTTCCCCTCCCTCCTCCCTCCCTCCACCCCCAGGGAGGTTGTCCTACTATTTTCTTTTTTTTTCTTTCCTTCCCCCCATCTTCCCCAGCTGTACATATAAGTCCCTAATCAAGCTGTCCTTGCATCAAAGGACAGCTCAGGGGACACGGAGCGGGGCCCACGGCAGCAGGATGGCTCACAGCATCTTGGGGCTCCTGCGGCCCTTGGGGACTGGACTGAACACCAGCAAAATTCGCCTCCTTTTTCTCTGTGGGGTGCCTGAGCAGCAGCACAGCCCAGCAAAGTGGTGCTCAGAGAGAGGCTTCAGCTCCACGCACGGGCTCCAGGATGCCCCCGGGGAATCAAGGTGGGTCAAATGTTACCTCGCTGCATCCAAAGGGACGGGCACGCACCTCTGCCTTGCCCCGTGCCAGGGAGAGGAGAGAGGCCAGCGAAGCCATGGCTGGTGGGAGGTGGGTGAGACCACCACCTGAGGTGAGCAGATGCTGAGGGGAGGAAGGGGGTGCCAGGACCCAGCCCGAGAGGTGCCTCCTGTCCCTGGAGCTGTGGGGACCTGTCAGAGGGGCTAGTCCTGCCTCCAGAGCTGTGGGGGTCACAGCTAGTGGCTGGGAACCAGCTCGTGAAGGTGACAAAGAGGCACAAGGGTCCTTTGGCCCATTTCCACAGCAGGAACTACTGCAGGCTCCCTGCCAGCCTCTCCTCTCTCTGCTTTAGGGATAGTTCAGGAAGAGAAGGTAAAATAAATGTAATTTGTGGATCTCCTAGACTAGTATGATCTGGGTCAGACTGTAATCTGCTAGGCATTGAGAGAGAAGTCCAACCAACATGGCAGAAAATACAACAAACTATTTTGCTATGACCTTAGAGAAAAGTCATAGTGATAACCCTGCTTGGTGGGATTTATGAAGACTCATTATCAATTGGATTTCTTTCTAATTGGTTTGTTGCTTATGAAATTATCTCTGGCAGTACTTGTAGGCATCTTGCTTGTTTGTATGGCCTTGGAAAGTATCTTTTAGGGAAAGCATTGACAGGGGGAAGAACTACTTTCTTGAAATCTCCTTCACCACTTTCCTATGTCACAAAAGGTTTGAGATTTTATTTTTTAAAAGGGAATAATCAGTTGGCATACACTGAATTTGCAGTGTTGAGTGTATCACATCCTGGTAAGATCTTTCCAAACCTCTGACCATGTATCCTGTGACAGTAATGCCATTGTAATACAGCTCAGACTAAATGAAGCAAAATTTAGTCTAACCAATTTTGGTGGGGTTTTGTTGTTGTTTTTTATCCTGGTTTAAAATTATTTAACAAAATGTGAAAGGAATTTTTTCATTGTTTCAAAACCACCAATAAACAAGGACAAAAGTAAATAAAATAAAATAAAAAGCTGCAGGCTTTGTTTCCAGCTTTGAGTACCCAAAAGCAGGTGTCTTTCAGAGGAGATTTGACCCTGGGACTGATTTGAGTGATATAAAGACAGTGAAACCAGTATGCAAATCAGTCTGTTACTGAACTGAACAGTGAAAACAGGGAGTCACCAGACTGTGTTTATGCCCCTAACAGAGGCACCAATACTGAGAACACAGCCAAATACCTTAAATGTTCCCTTCAGGCAGCATATAGGGAAGCTGCTTGATGGTGCTGTCTGCATGGTGGTCAGGAGTGCTTGGCATCATCCCTGCTCTTGAGAAGAGTGAACTCTGCAGCCAGGCATATCCAGATCATGCAGGGTGTCTCACAATAGCATCTGTCCTTCCTTGTGCCTGACTGGATGCCCTGTGTGCTGTCCCTGGCTGCAGCTTGGCTGCCTTGGGGCCCACCTAACTGGCAGCAACAGCCAAAGCAAGGCTGGAACTTGGAGGAACTCCAGGGAGCTAGATTTGTGGGAGGTTGGTGCAGAGATTCTCCTGCAACTAATGTTGGCTAAAGTTCTAGGTGCCTCAAGGATAACAGGAATTAAGTTTTCTGACAATAAATGTGCAGTTTTGGGGATTTTTGGATCTAGCAGTCTCTGCAGGCAGTCATCTCTCATTATCCAGCTGGAAAATCCATTCGGTTGCAGCAGTAAGTGGAACTCTATCACTTTACCATTTCTATTGTGTAACAAATTATTTCACCCATAAAGATAAACCAAACATTGCCTAGAAACATGCCTATTTGGCATACAAATGGAATAAATTACTCTGATCCATCAAAAATTAGGAGGATTGTTTTATTTTGTTTGGATATTTGAGGACTAGTCTTTAAATTGCATATTTAGAAATATCTGTAGGTGTCTTTATGAAGGGAACTGTGGTGTATGTTGTCAGCCTGATGAAAGAGAAGGTTCTGCCACTGGGGAATGCCCCAGGCTTTGGGGTGATGAGCACTTGGGCAGTGCTACATAGAGAGTTACTGGACAAAAGGCCCAACCACCTCCAGGGTGCTGCCTTTTTTCAGCACAGAAGCTGGGACCTTTGGGTAACTGGGACCTCCTATATATATGCAAGTATTTGGTATGCACAGTAAGAAAAAAAGCAGTGTTTGCTCATGTGCTTCCTCTGAGAAATATAACAGTCTCAGAATATACTTGCCTTGGTGAGAAATCCCAAACACTGCCATCAGGGCAGCAGCCTTCTCCAGATTGGTGTGAGAGCCTGGTCAGGAGGAGATGAACTGGATGCTGTTTCCCTCTCATTTGTAGATGCCCTTTCTGCAAGTTATCATTAAGAGAAGCTGATGGCCATGTTCCTAACTCTTGGCCAGATTAAATCTTGAAGGCTGTCAAAATAACTAGCAACTTTTCCTGAGCGTGAATCACATCAGCTCAGAGGAAGTTACTCGGCACAGAAGCTCTGTAAACTGGGGCTGGGCATGTCTCACCACAAGAAGCCTCCCTGTGATGGAGTTAAGGAAAGGCGTGGGCACTTCATGGAAGAAAAACCAGCAGAAAAGGAACAATCATCAAGTAATCCCCTTGGGAAGGGAAGGGGAAGCAAAACACGAATGACAACAGCCCTTCTTGCTGGATTAATATCTGATCCTGAGCTCTTTGCTTGTAATTGTATCACTCTACCCGGGATTAACAGCCCAGGCCTGGGACTTGCAAATGCTCTGCCTGCCTACACATGCTCCCTCTGCCAGCCAGCCCAAGCAGAGGCAGCTTGTGCAGAGCACCTGCAGTTGTTTGTGCATAGATGGACATTTATTCTGTGGGCTGTTTGATAAAGTGGGAAATATTTTGAGGCAACTCAGATTTGCCTGCAACTGAGAACTGATAATTTGAGTTTTTTCTCATGTGCATGGCATGATCCTTTGAGAAAGTGTGTGTGTGCACATTTCCCTCTAAGTGCCATGTCTTTAGCACTCAGCCAAAAGGCCTTAATTGTGGATGTGCAGAAAAGGGTGG
The DNA here is from genome assembly GCA_013399835.1 of Leptocoma aspasia. Lineage (NCBI taxonomy): Eukaryota > Metazoa > Chordata > Aves > Passeriformes > Nectariniidae > Leptocoma > Leptocoma aspasia. The sequence continues at coordinate 3,183,197 of VXAX01007434.1, read as the reverse complement.
ACTCCTCTGATTTTTGCAAATTTGTCTTACAGCTCTGAGGATCAGGTCACAGTGCATTTTATAAATCGGGATGGAGAGCGACTAACGACCACAGCCAAAGAAGGGGAGAGTTTGCTGGAAGTGGTAGTCAATCACAATTTGGCCATTGATGGATTTGGTAGGTGTTGCAGCAGGATCTGTATATGTGCTGTTAAGGCCAGTGGGTACATATGCCACTGTGCTCTGCCAAGACCATAAATAAGCTTCCCTTCCCCACCAGCTGCTTGCTGGGTGGCTCACCATGCTGAGATGGCAACATAACCTCACACAGTCACCACCATGCTGCTGGCATTCCAGCAGCCTCTGTCAGTGCTTCTGGCTGCATAGAGCTGATGTAAAAATGTGAAAACGGATGATGATTCTCCCAGAGAAGAGACAGGCTGGAAACTGCATCCATCTGTTGTGTTTCCTAGCATCTCTTTTGACATGCTCCAGATCTGTTAAAGGGCCTTTTCTCACACTAAAGATGGTTTGTGTCTCTCACCCCCTTTTTTTTCCTGATTTGCTGTCATTCTCTTGTTTCTCCACCAGGTGCCTGTGAAGGGACATTAGCCTGCTCTACCTGTCACCTCATCTTTGACAAGGACACCTTCCAAAAGCTTGATGCCATTTCAGATGAAGAGCTAGACATGCTGGACTTGGCATATGGACTCACTGACACGTAAGCCCCCCTGCTGATCACAGCAGATCCTCAAGCCTCTGAGGCAGATTCTCACCATGTGGCACCTCTTTCCAAGGGCTTGTTCTGTATTATAGTTGTGCCTCGAGAGCTGCTTTCTCTTGAGGCACAGCAGATCTTTAACAGGAGCTTTAGTGAAAACCCATCCTGAACCAGACATCCCAGTATGGGTGAGGGATTTCTCCCTTTACTTTGGGAACAGAGGAGCCTCACTTCATGTTTTCTTCTCAGATCACGCCTTGGCTGCCAGGTGTGCGTTAAGAAGTCGATGGATGGTCTGACAGTGAGGGTCCCCATGGATGTGTCGGACATGAGGAGGCAGCTGGAGGTTGGAAAGCAAAGCAAACAGTAACTGGAAACGACTGCTGCACAGCTTACATCCTCATTTAGGCGTGACGGGTACTTAGCTTTTGGTTGACACTATTGCTTTTTGTGGCTGGCTTGCGGTAGGCCATAAAGGTCTGATTCAGTATAAAAGGCATGTTTGGCAAATCTCTTATTTAAACAAGGCATCGTGCTTAATAGGGTCTTTGGTATGTATTTTAAGTGCTTAAATGCTCTGCTGAAAGTATCTGGATTAAAGTGTATGGCTTTATATTTCCCTGGGTGGGTGTCAGTAAATATCTCTGCTGTATGTGACTCGCTTTTTCCTTTGAAATTTAAGAATTCTGTTATTCTGAGTAACTGCTGAGAATTTTGCAGGGCTTGGCTCTTGAAAAGTGGAGCAGACTTTTCCAATTTGGGAAGCTTAAGAAGAGATTGCTGTTTGCAAGGCAGTGTACTGATGGGCTTGGTGATGTAGGTGACTCGACTCTGTTCAGCAAGAGCATACTGAGGACATTTGTGTGCTGGCAGTTCCTGTAAGCAGGAACCACTTCTTGAGGTGTTTCAGGTCCCTGAATTTTTCTGTGCTGGGGCCAGCCACTTTCTCCAATGTTAAATCTTCTCATTGCTGTACTATCCCACATGTCAAATAAAATTCTAATAATGAGCCTTTTAGACCTACAAGATGCACTGTTCTGGTACCATGGGCCTGGCTGGAATAGAATGAGATGGATGGAAATTTTGTTGGCTGCAGGAAAGCGCAGCACTGTCACCTCCTGTCACCACTGTCATTGTCACCTGATCAAAGGAGGTGATTGCCCTGCTGTACTCAGCACTGGTGGGGCCTCACCTGGAATACTACATGTAGTTTTGGGCACTGAATATAAAAAAGACGTTATTTTGTTAGAGAAGGTCCAGAGCAGGACCATGAGGACGATGAAAGGTCTGGAGGGGAAGCTTATGAGGAGTGGCTGAGGTCACTTGGTTTGTTCAGCCTGGAGAAGGGGAGACTGAGGTCAGACCTCATTGTGTTCTTCAACATCTTCACAAGGGGAAGCAGAGGGGCAGGTACCAATCTCTTCAGTCTCATGACCAGTGACAGGACTCGAGAAAATGGCATGAAGCTGAGTCACGGGAGGTTTAAGTTAGATCTCAGGGAAAGGTTCTTCACCCAGAGGGTGGTTGGGCACTGGAACAGGCTCCCCCAGGCAGCACCCAGCCTGTCTGAATTAAGAATCGTTTGGACAATACTGCTGGGCAAATTATGGGATTCTTGGCATGTCCTGCACAGGGCCTAGAGTTGGACTCGATGATCCTGAAGGGTCCCTTCCACCTCAGGGTATGCTGTGACTGTGCGATCCTGTGATTTATGAAATTCCAGCGTGACCTTGGGGCCTAGGCCGCGGGGGCCGCTGTGGCGGCGCTGTGGCGCCAGGGGGCGCTCGCGGGGCGGAGGAGGAGGAGGAGGCCGCAGTGGCGGCGGGGCCGCTGCGCTGTGCCCGTCCCTCCTCCTTCCCCTCGCACTGACCGGTGCCACGGCCTGTCTCGGGGAGCCACAGTTGCCATTTGTGTCTGATGGTCTCTGTGCACCTCCACGCCTTCCTACTGCTGACACCAGCCCTGGCGCGCCCGGCGCGGCCTGGTGTCCCTGTGGGCACAGGTGATGAGTGACACTGTGAATCCTCTCAGTAGGCTTTGTCTTCCTCTCTGATCCTTCACGCAAAATCGGTACAAATGTTCATCCATGTCAGAATTTTATCCTTAGCAGAAAGGTACCTGCAGGAAGGATTTCGTGGCATGGGCCAGAACCATGTGCTGCAAGAGGTGATGGCAGCAGGGTGGATTTTTGCAGGGTCCCAGCCCTGTTTGGGGACCATGGATTTGGTGATGTATTAAGGCTTCAGGCTTGTGACTGGCATGTGACAGGGTAGCCCTTTGCTTTGTCATACATCAGAAAAGTCTTCCAGGCTGTGCCTGTTTCTCCCAAACCTCTTCTGCAACATGTCCCAGGTTTACTGTAAAGAAAGCAAAGAGAATAAATATGGATTAAATGAAAGCAGTTAAGCCATCACCTTCAGTAGCACTTCAAGTCTCTCTCCGTCCTGATGCTGCCACTTGCAAAGCCAAGATGATCTGGAGCTTTGCAGTGCCACTCCTCGGTCCCCACCTTGTTGTGAGCTTGAAGCTGGACCTCAGGCTGCTGCTGAAAGATGTCAGCTCTGCACACATCCTGGCAGGATGGCAAGGCAGCAAGCAGCTTCTGGCTTGGAAGGGTCGAATGACTGCTGTGTTCCTCTTTGGAGTGTGTCTGAAGAAAGAGTTTCTAGGACAAGCTGTTAGCATTGAACTGCAGGGAGTTAAAGTAGCCCGTGCTACTCTGGTGTGGCTGTCTGTCCCTCGAAGGGGCCATGGGATAACAGAGAGGCCTCTGCACTACTACAGGAGTTACTATGAGGAGCTACTACAAAGGATGAGGGAGAGTATGTCTTGGAAGGCTGGCTTTCCTGACAGTTGAAACATCAGAAATAGAATTGGAAAGTTTAAAGTAAACTACAGCTGCCTCAGGCACTTCTGTCATGTTTCTGTCAGCCTGCAGGATAAGGAAAGAAATCATATATCCTGAAAAGAAATAAGATGAAGTGCATGAGTAATTTCTCTTCAAGGCAGATGAGCTGGACTTGTTTGGCCTTGGTCTAAATTTGGAGCAGGCCCTGAAGTCTCCTCACTTCCTGGATGGTGACCATGTAGCATGACTTCCCAAGAGCCTGCATCTGGTGGGGCAGTGAGTTGGGCTTTCAGTATGTGACAGGCCAGCGTGGCCTAAATGATCTGAAAAAGGGCAGAGAAAGAAGGGAAACCTGTTTGCATCTCAGGGATATACATTAAGGGAAAATGTGGCCTTTCTGGGGCAGAAAGCCAACCAAGTGTCTGTGTGTTTGTTATTTCTTGTTACGAGCAAGCTGGGGGCTGTGGAACATTTTCAAGATTGGTCTCTGAGTTGCATTATTGTCTGCCTCATGAAAAAGGAGGGCTGCAAATTTCCAAGCCCAGAACTCTGGTTTGTGCTATGTTTTGCAGGATTTTGTTTTGTTTAAAATAAAGAAAAATGCTGTAATACAGAACTGGGTTAGAGCAGCTACCCAGGGAACTGTGCCCACATTAGGCCCCTTAAGATGAGGCAAGGAAAATTGTGTGTTTTCCCCTGCCTCTCCCAGTGTTTCTCTAATCTCTTTCTAAGTTTCTTGTGATCCTTTTAGGTGATGCAAATTGTGATCCTTTACTCTGCATCTGGTTCAGGTCTCCTTTGTTTGACCTAAGCCCAGCCATTGAGTTTACAATCTGTTAGTATGTTTAGAATACAGAATCATCTCTCTTCCAAGAATAGGCAGACCTTCCTTATAATATTTAATGCTGTTTCATCTTTTTGAAAAGACAGGAGTAATGCCTAGACTGCTGTGCTGGCAGAAGGCTTCTTGCCAACGTGGCCAGCCTGGCAGACCTGGGCTGGGAGGTGAGTGTGTTTCACAGCAGTTCAGTGCAAATGCCACCACCCTGACACAGGGGAGAGGGAGCAAGAGCAAGGGAACAAAAGGTGACAGCACCACAATGACAACTTGTGTCTTTTATTAAAACAGTTACAACTGTAGCTCTGGAAAAAAAGATTGTGGACGCCTTGTTGCTGTTCATGTGTGAGGAAAATAATGGTGGTGGTGGAGTTGTGTTATGATTATATACACCTCTCATTATACAAGGGCCACAAAGGTGATTTGGGACAGAGAGTGCCACATCTGAGAGTTAAACACCCTTCATCTAACAAAACAAACCATATACACCTTGGAAAGTGGGCTCTGGGCTTCCCCGTCGTTCCCTAGCCCTGGTATTTGATGATGTGAAATTTGGAGTGCTGGAGTGCAGGGCCAAGTTCCTGTCACTGACCCTCACAGGCACCTGGCAGATGAGTGGAGGGATCTGACACTAGATAATTTTACAGAGGTGACTTTCCCCTCTATGCAAGGACTGAACCATGGCAGCTGTCATGCAGCTTCAGCTCTGGCTATTTGCAGACACTCAGCAGCTTGCAGTGATACTTACTCTACAAGCACAACCTTTCAGTCATTAGGATTCCTGTATTTCTCTTTTCCTTCACCCATTCACTGTTCACTGAGTAAAAGGATTGTCTCTCTGACAGATACCACCATAGAAAACTCACATGTAACTTTCAAATGAACCATCCCAAACCTTTTAACCTTTGACACTTTTCCCACTGTTTTCTTAACCTATCAAACTAATGGGTGCTCTCAGCATCTTTTTAGAGCTCAGCTGACAGTGTCACAACCCTCTAAGAAGTCCTGTTATGTCTGTGGCTCTTCTGAGCATGGCTTTGAGGGATGCTTCAGGAGTCCACTGGCTGCATCTCTTTGGTGAGATGCCAGCAGCCTGCTTAGAGCATCCCTACCTGGAATTCCCCAAACTTAATTCTGCTGGAGCGCACAGGATCAGATACTCTGCTGAGGGGAACTCTGTTTCTCTGAGCCAGCATCAGTGATGAAGCCTGGACAGTTTCAGTGTATGGCCTGACAACTTTCTGGCCAGATGTGACTTTGCTTCAGCATCTACTCAACAACATTCCTGACAACTTCCACAACTCCTTGACCTCGTGCTAAAACCAAGCCCTGCTCAAGTCCCTCAGCATGAACTAGGAATTTGGTCAGTTGCCTCATGCACACTGCCTCTAGAAAGGGGCATCAGCATTGACAGAAAATTGTCAACTTTCACCAGGACTGAAACTCCTAGCTACTGAGCTACTCCCAGAGGACACAGAACAACATTCACAGCCTTGTCAAAGTGACAGTACTAAAATCCTTTATGGCAATTATGTCTCTGTCAAATGCTAACTTTGGGAAAGGTATGAGAAGAAAGAATCACTGTGTAATTAATTCCAGAAAAAAGCAATCTAGGGCTTAAAATGTTACACATGCTGTCTGTCAGTGAATGCTGGACTCTGGGCTCCAGCTGCTGATTTTGGAACCCGCCTCAACCAATAATGGATGTGGGCTGTGAGCTAGACCAGAGCAGACAACAGATGAGCAGAGTGAAGCAGCAGTGATTTCTGGAATGAAGGTGAAGGATTTTCCTTTGGATGAATGGTGAATAATGGTGGGTTTTGTGCAAGTGTAAAGATTTTAAACTAATTCTTATGGAGCATTAGCTGTCCCTGTTGTCCAGTCATCTGTGCACATGAGCAACTGACTGGAGGAAGTAAAGCAACGTTTCTCTTTTCCTGCTATAAAAATTATGGAGTCAGGCCCTGTACAGGTCAGCTAATTCAAGGACAGGGAGAGTCTGGTGCTACTCACTCCATTCCACACCCAGCCACTGAAGTCTCTTCCATCAGAAAAGGGCATAAAGAAAACACAAGACCAGCCCCCCCACCTCCCACCAAAATGAGTATTGAACCCCATCATTACATACACATTAGTGTCACTTTACACTTGTTGCCCCATGCAGCCTGCTAAATTCTTCACACCCTGATCATATATTACAGAATATTTTCTGTTGCACATACACAAAAAAATATTTAGTTCCTCCACATCCATCGCCTTAGACAAATGTCTCTTCTGCAAACACTGCTGTGTCACGCTCCTCTGTGGCCACCTCTGCCACAGGCTGGCTCCTGAGCCACTCCACCCTGCTCCGGAGGAGCTCCTTCTCCACTGCTTCCACCTCTGCTGTGGGACAGGGCTCGGTTTCATCGTGCTTGAAATAGTCCCTGATGGTGTTTCGGATGGAGTCAGGGAGGATGATGCGGATGGTGTGGCTGAACGTGTCAAAGCCCTTGCTCTGGGTTGGCGCCTGCGCCATTTCCACTGGTTGTCTCTCCAGCTCCTTGGGAGCAGGGGCACTTTGGGGGCTCTCTCTGTGCTTGGCCTGCAGGGATGGGACTGTTGGTTCATGGTGGTAGTGCCTGGAGATGGACTGCAGGACAAGGGGGGTGTTCTGCCCATAGAAAACTGTCTGGGGGATGTGGACTCTCACAGTCTGCAAGCTCTTGGACAGGCTCTGCTCACTGCTGCTGCTGGGTGAGTCTCTGCTGCTGGTGTTTGTCACAGATCTCTCCTCTTCTCCCACTTGAGATCCCCAAGAGCTCTCTTTATTTGAGGCCACATAAAAAGTTATCTTGGTACGCTTCAGGCTTTCCTGGCTCAGAGGGCAGTCATCAATGCCTTTGATTTCTATGTTCTTCACTGTCTTCTCCCTGTGCTGCTGGTGGCTGACCTGTGGGGATGTCTCGCTGGATGGGCTGGCAGGTGGGTACTCAGAGCTTTGTTCAAACTCTTTGGTATAATCCTGGCTCCTGAGTCCTGGGCCAGGGCACCCTGAAGAACTCAGCTGTCTCTCCTCTTCTTCCCAGGCAATGTCAGTCAATGGGCTTCCCATGGCAGCTCTGCTGACACATGGAAAACTTTTCTGCTCTCCAAAGCAATGACTGGTCTCTCCAGCCTTGGGTTCACCCTCATGAAAACTGTCCAGATTGCACAGATGTAAAGGCACGGGAGATGTGAAGGATTTGTGCCACTCTTTTTGGGACCTCTTGGCAGCTGTGGGAGACACAGCATTTAGCCTGGCAGAAGTGCCAAACATGAATGGCAGGGATGAGACATCTGTGGGACTAATGGCTGATGACTCTGAGCAGTAGGAGAAAGCACTGTCTAAGGAGCTAAGTGAGGAGGCAGATGGGGAGGTGGTGGTAGAGGACAGGCTGGAGAAGCTGGACCTGTTGGACAGGCTGGACTTCTGAAGGCTGAGCTGCTTCACCCTGGAGGTGGTCTGAGGTGATTGCCACAAGTTCTGCCTGGCCTTATTAACCCCAGGGCTTAGGCCTTCATCAATGAGCTTCTGGCTCTCCATCTGCAGCTGCCTGAGCCTGTGGATGTAGTCTGTGTGGCTGCTCATGATGGTGGCATCGCAGCTGGACTGGCGGGCCACGGGCTCGTGGCTCTGTGCAGGCAGCTGGGAGCTGAGGCAGACGCTGGGCTCGGAGGAGCACCGGTCCCTGGCCGGGCTGAGCGAGCGGATGGAGCCCATGGAACAGAAGGAGCCATCCTCCTCCAGGAGCTCATAGCTGTCTGCACTGGCGTTGGTCTGGGCTTTGCTTTGGTAGCAGGCTGTGATCTCGCTGAACAAGTCCCAGTCTTCCTGATCCTCATCAAGGAACAAGCTGCTGGGTGCTTCAAAAATGGCATCTGTTTCAGATTCCAGGTGGTGCTTTGGCCCTTCTGGATCACAAGTGGAAAACTCCAGCTCATCAGAGGAATCATCATGCTGAGCCAAGCCTATGTCTGGGGCAGAGGACACAAATTAGTTTGTTGCCATATATTGTCACTCTATCGAGCAACACGAAACGCAGAGACAAACGCAGCCACACCCGAGAGAAGGCAAAGAAGAGAGAAACTTTATTTTGGTTTTCCCATTATATAGGGTTCTGGAAACGACCATCGATTGGAAGGTGAAGCTACCACCTCTCCAACGACACTGGTCAATGACAAAGTCCATCAAACCTTTCTCCTCCCGGGAGAAGGAATGAAAAACAAAAAGACAGTTAGAAAAACATGTGCATGTTTACAAAAAACAGCGTGAGAAACTCCATCACAAGAATGAAAACATCAGAAGGCTGAAAAGTGAGAGTGACAATATATATAGTACCTCACAACCAAAACAGGGAAATTATATCAAATCCATGGAAAAACAAAGACGATCCATTATTCTCACAGGAAATAATAAAAAAAATTCTGACTTGATGACCAGTTTTTAATACTGGCCTGTATTCATAGGATAGTTAACAGAGACAACTCCATCTCTTTCCGTACAAACCACGTGGTTTAGCTTTATAGAACTAACCTGGAAAATAAAAATACTGCTGGGACATGGCAGTGCTAAGGCTACATTAAATTCTTGCAATGGCTAGAGTAGGTTTAACAGCAGCCACAGAGAAAGACAACCATCCCTGGGGACACACTGGAGTTTCTGCACCTCAGCCCTCTGCTTTGCTATCTCTTCCTGCCTATGCTTGACAGGCAAAGGGAAAACCAAACCCAACTGGTTTTCAATGCTGTTCCTTCGAAGAAATGTGAAGGTAAAGCAAACTCTTTTGTCTGAGGACTTTACCTATTATAAGATTTTAAATATTTCTGGAAGATTTACTACCACCAACTTACCCAGAGATTCTGCTGAGTTTTTGGACTTCTTTTTGTCAGGTGTTTGGAACAAGGAAGCAATATCACCCCCAAAAATCTCTCCTGAGTTTTCAATCAGAAACTGCACTAACAAGGCCACCTGGCAAAGACAGGAATTCACATATTTAGTTTCATGAAAACAGATCAAGTAAAATAACACCCAAATTGTTCCCATTTTTTTTTACAAAGATGTAATTTCCTGAAGAAGCTGTTAATAATGTGGCAGTGCATCTGTATGAACACCTGAGGCAAGAATATGAACTGTGTGAACTGGTACTGTGAGCCAGGTATAGCACATTCTACAGTTTTCCTCACTATAGCTTGCACCTCATCAGCTACAAGCAAGCATTCCTCCTTTCTGGTGCACTGCTGTGCTCATTGCTTACTTTGTCCCAGCTGAGGTGGCAGTGTCTAACTTCAGCTGCTCCAGTTTTCTTGTTCTTGCTTGATCATATAGGAAGCTCATCTGATGAAGCAATCACTGCTTCCCTTTTCACCCTGGACAGTCTAAGGGGCTAAACCCCTCCCAGGATGGGCACAGCTGCACAGAGGAAAGGATGGGGCCTGGATGCCACTCAGCCAGCACTGTCACTGGCCCTGCGCCTTCCTTTAGACTACGAAAGGCAGTGCCCATAAAAAGCAGTGAAAGGAGAAAACAGAGGTGAGGCCAAACCCATGGAAGATTACCTTCTTTGTAGACCGGCTCTCCTCTTCAGGCCCAGTGGGACTCGGTAGCCACAGCATATTGGGTGCTATGCAAAGAGCCAGGTTAAAGGCATTCATCTGATTCACCCCAGAATTCTGCTCAATATGATGCAGGACTCCAAAGAGGTGTCTCAGTAAGATGAGGTTGGCCTCTGGAAGCTGGTTGACAAGACTGTTCAGGGAGTGGGAAAAAAGGAAAACAGTGCTGTTCACAAATATCTGCTCTTTGAATTCCAGAAGTTGCATCCCAAAGCTTTTTCCCCCTCCTGCCCCTTTGTACTCAGCCTGAGACATCCACATTTGATAATAAGGTAATTCTGTGTCACTCCCCTCCACCAACTCACGTGAGAGCCACAACTCTGCATCCAAATTGCCCACCTGCTCTGGTCACAGAGCTGGAGGGACAAGGGACTGGGGTTCAGAGCACGTGGGAAGGAACCCACAATGCCTTGACTAAACAGGGACTGCCCAGAGGAGACAGGAGACAGCTCCAGGCCAGCAGCACGCCAGACCACGCCACTGCCATGTCATGTGCTGTGGAGAACAGGGATAAAGAAAACCCAGGCTAAATGGTAAGGTTCAAAAACTGAGCTGAGCCATGGTTGAATAAATGGGATATCCAACAGGAGGCTGATAAACTGCTCATGCTCAGGCAGTTTCAAGGCAATAAAGCCATTTTCAAGGCATGTCTGCACCTTGACAGGGCTGTTTCTTCTAACAGCCAATATGATGATCAGCCTCATTTAGTGCACATAAGAATAAAGTTACTGTCATTAAAGATTTAATTCTGCTACCATAGATGCACTCCTACTGGCTGAACTACTATGCTTTTTCAGTTTACTTGTTCTGGTAATTTGAACTAATCATCAGAAGAGAATTTTTAAATGACTTTTTTTGGGGTCAGAAATGTTAAGGATGTTCAAAAAAGACCATTGGAAAGAAAATTTTCTGATCAGTGGCACCAGCAATCAGCAATAGCTCCTCACTGTGGCCTGGAGCATTGCCAGTAATCTCCCAGAAAATGAAGGCTATTCTTAGGGCCATATGATCCCCCTTTTCCCACCAAAAGAAACTTTTACAAAGGCTTTTACAAACCTTTTGATAGCTTCAATCTTACGTGCCCGATTTTCTGTGTCCACAGCTTCCATCCACAGTCCGTGCATGTCTGAGGATAGAACACTGTCAGGTATATTTCGGAGAAAATCCTGAATTAAATATATATATGCAGAGCAGTCTGGTCAGTTTTGAATTCCTGGTTTCAGTTTCACAATGCATATAGTCACTGTTTATTCATATTAAGCACAAGATGAAACAAGACACTACACAAACATGTTTATTCTCCCCTCCCACGCCCACCAAGCTGTCTTCCTCAGGCTCCTCTATGGCAGCACTGCAGGATGAACAGGCAGCCCTCCTGTTTTGCCCCTTTTCCAGAGCAGGACTGACCTCCAATCCAGCAGAGGACTCAGCCCTGAGGCTCTGCACAGAGCTCTCTGAAACATTTCTCAGCTAGGAGAGCTGCTGGTTTTTCTCAGGGGACTATTCAACAACTCAATGTATGTCTTGTGTTGGGAAGTGCCTGAATTTCAGGCCAACAAGAAAAAAGGGGAATTTTTTGGGATACTTTAATGCCTAAATTACTCTGACCAGATTTAATTGCCAGCACAAAATATAGGCTTTTCCTTACTGAAATGTGGGTCTTATCACAGGCTTCATCCCCCACCCACCACAACCCCTCTGCTTGGATTTAGCAGCTGCTTTCCCTCGTGCTTGCTGGCTGATCAAAGGGTGAAGGCTGGGGGTTCAGAGAGCACAGGTCAGCTCCTGTTTTGGGGGTTGCAGAGCAGCTGCCCTCAAATGGCACAAGTCCTCCCAAACCTTCTGCAGCCTCTCCCTTGCATTCAGAAATGACAAAGAGCATCTGTGCTGCTGCAACCAAAGGGTTTTATGCATGTGTCAGTGCAGCATCTGTCATGTCACTTGGCACTGTACAGACACCATGGCTGCCTTGGAGGTGGACATCACTATTTCCTGCTGGGGGTGGTTTGGTACAGGGAGGTGCCAAAGGAAGCCCTGTCCTGAGGGGCTGCACATGTCTGCATGTGAAAACCAGGTCATTGTATTGGGCAGATACCTCTGTGTACAAACACACCAAGCCATCAGGTGAAAATATTCCTTGCTGGAAAATGCTTTCTGCTCCCCTGAAATCCTCCCTACCCATAAAGACTCATTGCTTCCTTAAAGAAGGAAGGTACCATTAGCCCAGACAGCTGAGTTACTTGGCCACACATACCGTGATGACAGCTGCAGCCACAAAGACTGACTCTCCATCCACCTGAACATCATCTCCAGAGTTCAGCTTCTCTTTCAATTCCTTGCAAGTCTTGGCATTGGCAGAACGCCTGAAAATGCCCCTAGTAGAGGGACCTTCATGGTACAAGAGGAACAGCATATCCTAAGAGAAAACCCAGTTGTACTTTAGAGCCTAACACTTTACTCTCTTGTTTGTGTATATTATACATCATGTGTTTTAATGTAATTAGCAGAAGACCAAGTCAGTAATGGGAAGAAAACAATACAAGAGATTTATCCTGATCTAACCAGGGACAAGAACCTGACAGCCAAGCTGCAGATACAGTTCATGTGGCCACGCTTATCCTGTGACAAGTGTGAACCCAGGGCACTCTTGTAGTGAGTGAGTTCTAGGCTACACAGCATGGCAGGATCCACTGACATTGCACCTTGTCAGCTGGTGATGACCTGGAGACACCCACTGAAACAGGACAGACATCTGTGAATGAAGTGATAGGGATTACCCAGGAGAGGGTTGTTCCCAGCCTTGTTACTGAGCTGAGTCTGAATCACAAGTAAACCATGGTCCTCTTCCCCATTCAATCCTCATAAATGCTGCAAGTGGCTTTACATTTTGGGCTAAACACATCAACTTTATGTCAAGACAAGCAGTCCAGGCTGCTGCTTACCATGATTGGCTTGGGAAGGATTCCATCAGGACAGACAGAGGACAGGGACAGGCCGAAGAGTTTCCGTGGTGTGGTAGGTGACTGCGAAGGAGGGCTGCCCGTGGGGGTGCTGGTGCTGCGCCGCAGGGCCCAGTCTATCAAGGACTTCTTCCTCTTGGTGTGTTTCTGCAGTGACTCTGAAAGAAAACACAGACCTTCATTACATACCTGTCTGTCTTCCTGCTGGACAGTGGGTGATCTACAGTGGAGGCAGAGTTCTCAGCAAAACAAGCACTTTCTACCCTCTATTATTAACTCTTACTGGGGATGGTTAGACAATATACAGCAGTGAAAACACTTGTTCATCTCTCAACCATCAGCAAAACTCTCAGTCACCATTCTTCAGGGAACCTTGCTGTCTCTGCAGTGCAAGAATCACTTAACTCTTGTACCATGATAGGCCTTGAGAAAATGGCATGAAGCTGAGTCAGGAGAGGTTTAGTTTTGATCTCAGGAGAAGATTTTTCACCCAGAGAGTGGCTGAGCACTAGAACTGGCTCTCCAGGGCAGTGGTCACAGCATCAAGGCTGTCTGAGTTCAAGGAGCATAAGGACAATGCTCTCAGGTGGATGGTGGGGTTCATGGGCACAGGGCCAGGACTCGATCCTAATGGTTCTCTTCCAACCCAGCATTTTCTATGACTCTATTACAATGACTTGCAGTTGAAGACTAACAAAGGACTTAAAGCTAAATCTGAACATTTGCACAGAGAAATTTCACCTCTCTGCAATCTCTTCCTCTTTACATTACATTCAGGTATGACAGCAACTCTGGGATACATGTGTGATGCTAGAAGAGTTCAGCACTGCACTGGAGAGCAGTAATCTCTGTCTGGCTGTACCACACTCCTGCAGCCCCTACCTCTCCTCAGCTGCATCGGAGCTTGGAGTCTGGGTTTCAGGACAAATTGACACTGTTTTTCCTTTGGGAGCTGAGCAAGGAAGGAAGCCTCTGTCCCATCAGCCAGGAGAGTGTTATTGTTGGTTCTTTGTTGCTGGTCAGCAGAGTCCCGCAGACAGCTCAAGGCAATGCTGAAGGGATGCTCATGCCCTGTTGAGCAGAGTTGTGTAAAGAGCAAGCAAAGATGCAGAGCTATGGTAAAAACTCTTGCTGTTATTGGAAAATTCCAGCTTTGGTGATCTCCATGATGAATGCTTAGAACTTAACAGACAAAATTGAGTGGTTTATTTTAAAATGTTTCTTTTATTTCTGAAATTATCCCCTACAGATCTGTAGCACTCTCCTCCATTGTGACTGTCCTCAAGGCCCCCATATGCACACCTACCCTCCCTCAAGCCTGAGGAATTTCTAAAACCTAAACACAAATTGTTAAAAGGAGAGTTTTCAAATAAACAGCCTGCAAAGGCATTGATACAAGTGGCCTACGTGTGCTCATGACATCAGTTTAGTATTGGATTAAGGTAGCAGTTCAGAAGTAATAACCCATATACAACAAACTGGGTTTTCAATATGATGCAACATTTTGTGTGGAAAGCAGTTTCATTATTTGTGAACTGAAATGCAATGAAGACTAAGTAAGTACCAAAAGAGTAGGACAAACATGTTAGCTTCTTAACTAGAGGCTTATAAATCACCAATAGACCATGGAAAAATTCTGCTTCTTTCAGTTGCCAAAGTGCTTTCCTCTAGATCTAAAACACTCTTGCTGAATGACCACCTGACTGCAGCAATTGGTTTGGTTCTGACAGAGCCCAAAGGCAAAGGGCCTGGGAGGTGTCAGGAGATGCTCTGTCTGACAGAGATCAGTGGACACCTCTGTCACAGACAGTGAAGGTGGGCTGAGGCTGCCCCTGACCTTCTGCTCTGCCCATGAGGAGATGCCTGCAAAGCTGAGCAGGAGAGTATGACCAGCCTCCAAGCCTGTAGCCCTGCAAGCTCATATCAGCAGCCAGAGGGACTGAATTAGGCTTTGAGGCATGTCCTACCCCTGCACCACACCTGCTGCAAAGAAGGTACTTCCTGAGCCAGCCTAAAGATCTCCCATTTATTTGGAGCATCTGCTGAAAAATGTGATGGGCTCCCACCCAGAAATGGACAGATTTGCTTGGAAAAGAGAGGTAAGTGTGAAGTTTTTCAAAGATACCAGCATGCTTTGATTAAATGTGGATGCTGAGATGATAAAAGCCTAGTGACATCTCACAGCAACTTGATGTCACAGCTTACATCAGCAACAGTGTCCCTACCATTGCTTTTTAAGTGAAGAGTGCAATGTTTGTGATATTTCTCTGCCACACATGGTAATATAATTTATTACTTGTTCCTCTGGTGCCACAATTAAGCACCAAAATGATGCTCAGTGTGGGAGGACTCTTACCAATGAGAGGGTAAGCAGGCTCATCTTTTCCTGAGACCACCCAGAGGTGGTGTTCACTGGTCCTGCCCTGTTGGGTGAGGAACAGAGAAGACAAAAATGTTAGTTAGGAAGGGCCAGAGTGAGGGTCCATGAGGTTGCCCTCCATCCAGAAAGCAATAGACAGCAAATCTACACTTGTCCTGTGAAGCATCCCTAGCTAAGATCTGTCACCTGCCACTTACAGGGAGCCCAAGCTGTAGAAGGGTTGTCTTCATCACACTCTCTGCAGTTTCCACGTTGGACACGTTGACTGTAGTAGTCTAGATAAGCAAACAGAGAAAATACAGGAAGCTAAGACAAAGGTGAGAAGTTTGGTTGCAGTTTCTTGTAGCTTCAAAATCTGGGGAAAATGTCACATCTCTGTCTAACGACTGTCTTTACTAAATGTTCATGGTTGGATGAGCTGTACAAATTTGAAGTACACCAGAAAGGATGATGGCTATACAACACAAAAGCTATTCCCCACTGCTTCTTCTGTCATGGGTCTATTAAACCATCCAAAGGTTTCATCCAGCAGAAATCACAGGAGGTGGGTGGTGCTTAAATGCTGTGTTTGATCCCATCAGTCTTTGGCTGATTATAGTGCCACTGTCACTCAAAAGGGTGAACATGGAACATGGCAATGCTCATCAATCGTGAGTGTCAGGGGTGACTCTTTGAGCGAAGAGTACCCAGGAGGCAAATGTGACCCACCAAGCTCGGCATGAAGCCAAGAAATGTCTGCTAAACTGGGACACATTCCAGTAAATTAGTACAGGACAGCACACCAGTGACTCCGTGATCAATATCCTCAATTCATAGCACTGGAAATAGGAATTGACTGTGGCACTCAGCCACAAACTGTCATGAATTTTGAAGTGAAGCAAAAGGAAGAGAGAAAAGAAGTCAGAGATGAAGAATGATCTTAAGAATTAAGTGCTGTTTGGTAAGGGTCTGGCTATCTCCTCATTTCTCATACCAAAACCCTCCATGTGGGCTTCCAAGTGGGAAGAATGCAGATACCCAGATGCACACCTTCTAAATCTTTTTAGCTGGGACTTGAATTTGAAACTGGGATACCAGCACAGCCCTGCACTCCCTCCCCTACTCCACAGACTCCTGTGTAGTCTTGATCTGATGAGCAGGTTCTTAGCTTTACTTACAGAAGAACAGTTGTCATCATCCAGCACAACGATCTGAAGGGTCAGATTCTTCGGATACTCATTTTGTTTTACCTCATTGATATGCCTGAAAGTCAAAGAAAAGGGGAAGGGATGTAATTTCCCAACCAAATTTGAGAAGGACCCTAAAATTTGGATGGGACATCCTCCTTAGCACTGTAATAAATACAGATTAATTATGACATATATGAATGTAATGTTCATAGTGAGGCCACATACTCTTACTGACTTCTTTATCTGCCTGGAGCACAAAGACTAACAATCCCTCAGATGCAGTACTTCAGTGCAGGTAGATGTGTCTTGCATAATACCTTCCAGTGTTCCCTCAGGATCACTACTGTTCTCCACAAATCAGAAGATTTCTTCCCCTCTTTGTCTCTATATAAACACTTTTGTCTGGGTGTTAGTGGAAGCAACATATAAAACATAAAAGAAAGAGAAAAAACTATAGCCTCTAGATGTAATGTAATAAAAATTTTAGTTCAAATCAAGAAACATCTGAAGAATCAGTAACACTTGTGACAGTTCCACAGTGATTAGCAAAGATGACCTCCAGTTCCAAAGGAAAAAGCATGCTCCAATTATATAATCTTCTGATGAATCCCCTTTTTTCCCAACTGTTAACACCAATTTTGAACTCTCCTAGGGGCATCTATATTCAGATTTCAAAGGTGGATTTTTCAAACAGCACTTAGACACTTAGCATGCTGAAAATCAGAGCACAATTTGAAAGGCAAATTTCTTTAAATTTCTTCCTTTCTGTAGAGGAACCACCTGGAAGGAGGATGAAAGGGTCACTTACCACAGTAATGCTGACAGCCATCGTTCCTTCACATCTGCTGAGCTGAAGACAAAAAGGGAGGCAGATCATCAAACAAGAGCTGAATGGGTAACAGCCTTTGGAAACTCTACCCAATTTCATTTATATATGGCTGTAAGTCAAAGTTGCTTCCTGCAAAGCCCTGGAACAAAAGCACAGTCCTTTCCTTCTTCTGTTCTATTTTAATAAATAACAAAAATAATAATAACAAAAAAGTCCCAGCAACAAACTGGACCAGGTTTCCTGTCAGACTGGTGAGTGTTCAGATAAGGGACAAATCCCTTTCTGTGAAGTTGGAATTAACTCATCTTGTGAGCCCTCATTATTTTTACAGTGACCTTTAATTGCTATTTTCTTTCTCCTAGTATTTCCTTCCCAGTGTCTGCTGTTCCTAGAACGATTGCTGCCAGCACAGGTTACCCGGGTTTCAGGGTAAGGAAATGGAAAAGCAAATGGGCCCTTTAGCCTCAGTCATTGTTTCACTGGACACATGAGAGACCTGAGTAGCTACTGGGATGCAGAGGGAGGTCTGATGTCTGATAAGATACCTGAAGGTGACAACATAGTTGGTGACAGGCCAGCCAATGACAAATGAATTCTCAGGACTCATCTTTTTCTCTGTCACTTCGTTGAGACAGGTGCCAGTCCACACTTCACTCAGATGCACTTGCTTTTTCAGCTTCAGGCTGGAGGAGGATCTACAAAGGAAATTATTAATTCCTTAGGCCAGAAAATAACACTTAGACCTCCAGAGTTTGATCATGCTCCTTTCAAGTCATGCAGATGCAGTTAGAGCTCTTAATTTATATGTGACAGAAGGTTTGTCCTCAGTTTTGTCCTTCTGCCTCTTGCTCTCATGGTGTATCTTCAAGCAACCTCATAAGGAAATGGGCAAAACTGATTAGACAACCTTTTTCTTCAGACAAATGGAGTGAAACATTAATACCAAGAAGAATTTTTGAAGGTGGAAGGGGGAAATGCCACATTTTAGATCCACATTTCCAAAGAAGCATTGTTTCAGAGGCTGCTGGGTGCTCCATAAATAGATCAGAACCTCACAGAATCATAGAATCTCATGAGTTGGAAGGTACCCACATGATCTAGCTTCAACAGCACCTGCTGGAGAAAAGGAATGAGTGGGAATTCCTCTTACTTGGACTTGGCAATGACCAGCACATCACTGAACAAAATCAGGTGTCTTTCCTGGGTCTGCAGGCCCACGGTTAGCTGCACTCGCTCGTCCAGGATAAAGGTGGAGCCTGGGCTGCTGAAGACCCCACCTGGCAGCCCATTGTCTGAATGGGAAGAGGAAAGAGTAGTTTCCCTGGAAGAGTAAGAAAAATCATAAGATTTTGTCAGAAGCTTTCCTTAGAAGGGTTTGTGATTGGATACAGGCATCTGTTTTGGAGGGGCCTGAGAGCCCCGTGCCTCTCCCAGCCCCTATTGCTCTCTATTATGACCTCCATTCACCTGCCTCTGCACAACTAACTTTACCAGCCTCAGACAGATGGAAAACTGCCTAAATGCCCACACCAAATCTTGTGAGATTAAGCTGCTGAAATAGCAGTTTTTGAGTAATTTCTCACTCAGGTAAAAGACTTACTTCCTGCATGTGTGTGTGTGAGCTATGACTTGAACATGGAAAGCCCATGGCTCATGGCATGGCTCAGCTGGGCGTGGGGGGGCACTGCCCTTTCTGCACATGTTTTCCATCCAGACTGAACAATTTGTCAGCACAAGAGTTGCAGCAAAAAGAAAATGAACTGCATGTACTCATCTAATTCCAGACATCTGATTCTGGCTTGCCTGGCTGCCATCCAGCTTGCTGTTTCCACTGAGATTCATATAGGTGCTCACCTTTTACAAAAATCCCTGAGGGTTTTTGCATGTTTTCTGCAGTCAACAAGGCAGCATGGAGATTGAACCAGACCCTCTCCCTGTGCTGTCCCCAGCTGGAAGAGCTCTGCCAAGTGCAATCTCCTCGCTTGCACCTCAGCACCCCTCAGAGCAGCTCCTCAGCATTGCTCCAGGCTCAGGTCAGCTGGCACACAGCAGCTCCCACAGCCATTTCTGGGTCTCAGCATGTGGGATGTGCTGTGTGAACATGGATAAGCTCCTGTTCACACAGTGTGTTCGTGTGCCTGGGCCTGACTTAATTAGTGAACCTCTGAGACATGGCCTTAGACTGACACAGAAAAACCTCAGAGAGATCGTCCTGTCTCTACACATAGACAAAAATGTGTATCTTGCTTGCAGGCAAGGATACTTGCCTTCCCTTCACCCCTCAGCAATTCTGCTCTACCCTCCAGTCTGAGGACACTCTACACAAATAAAACCACACAAGCTGTAAGTGTAGTATTTTCGACATTGTTGGTCTTAACTCTGTTTCCACTGGCCTCATAACTGAACTCAATTTCACAGGAGTGAGGTTAAAACCAGCCAGTAGCTGCTTTACTAAAATTCTCCCCCAGTCACAGGAACACCTGCACTCTGGCAAACAGAAATTCCCTCTTCCCTCCTCCACAACCACCACCAAGTGAAACTTGATTTATGCAGCTGTGGGGCTGTAAGTGAGAAGCTTAATTACCTTCAGATATGGTATTAAAAGCTCTCCATGTCCATCAGCTGAGCAGTGGGAGCCATAGCACCTTACAATCCCAAGCAGTGGATTTCCTAAAGCTGGAGGATTACCCAGCTTTATAAACACAATGGCAGGATAGCAAAAAAAAAATCTCACTGATGCTTTCATGGCCTAAGCAAAAATGGCATTGGACCAGTTCCCTCCACAGCAATCCATCACAAGAAACATTTAAAGCTTCCCTCCCTCATGAGAATGTTCTCCAGCCAAATAAAGTCAAGAATTTGTTTCTCTTCCTCACTTTTTTTCTCTACTGCAATTTAGAGGGGGTGGGAGGAAGGAAAAAGAAGGCTCATAACTTTGTCAAATGATAATGAAATGAAAATCAGTCCTGCCCTTCATATTAAATGATCCTGGCAGACTGACACTCCCCCCTCATTCTAGAGAAGCAGGCTGTACTGTGCATCCATCACCAATGGTGTGATACAAAAGGCATACTCTTCAGGAGGGCTGGTCCAGATCAAAGTGTCAATCAGTTCAGCTTTATCTTCTCTTTCTTACAAAGAAAGAAAAAATCAAACTACCAAATCCCTCAGGAAATGTTATTTACAAGCCTGCTATCAGAGCAAGGCAGAAAGGACCATGGTATTCCCTTATCTGTCTCTAGCAGTGACACAGTGCTGCAGGAGGGGATGGGGTCAAGGAGGACTCAGCTCCCACTGGGCTGAGGTGCTCAGCTCAGGGCTAAGTAAGAACACTCAGCAGAAGATGTGCATGTCTGGCATGTGGCTCCCTGACTCTGCTGACACTCCTGGTGCCTCACACTGCAGGAGCAAAGCATCAGCAGACACTCGATGGAGGTGCAGGCGTGGGGGCAGCTTTCCACTCCCTGAGCTGGCAGTAAGGGAAAGCTGCTGCCCCCTGACAGGGACATGGCTGGCCTGGAGCATGTCTGGGTCTGGTGGCTCTTCCAACAAATGTTCTGAGCTGATGCCATCCTGCACAGGGCTGTCAGGGCCTGGGCATGCCTCCCACCACTCCCTCCATCTCCAGAAGCAGCTCCAGCCCCCTCACCTGCCCAGGTGTACCTGTAGCTAAGCCAGAAGCAATTCTCAGGACTAGCCCTCCCACTGGCAGTCCAGCACATGGAGCAGGGGCTGCAGAGGGCTCTGGCAGTGAGTAAGCTGGGGTGGCTGCACAGGGAAACTCTGAGGTGGAACACCAGGATGCTCCTCAGGGGTGTAAATCTGCATCAGCCCATGTCCTGCAACCCACCACGTCTGTCTGGTGCCTTGTTCCCCTCCACCTGCCCCCACCTGCACCTGCTGCAGGACCAAATTGCCCTCACACTGTTAAATGAATTTGAAAACCAGTTTGATTTCAGTCTGTGTAGGCAGAAAGATAGAAACAGGAGTCAGAAAGATATTTTTTCTACCTGGAATGGGACTTTGATTTGCCCAGAGCTTTAGTAATGGCAGATGAGGTAGATCGTCTTCTTTGGACGATGGGCTTCATCTTCTGCAAGACAAAAAGACATTCAAGTTAGCCTGGCCACCTTGGAAGCAGACCTGCTCATTGCACTCTACAAATTTTCTTTTTGACCAGCTAATAATGAAACCTCAGCACTGAAAGCCATAATCTGTGCTGTCAGACACCTCCCTCCCCTTCCTGATCATGAAAACAGTGGTCAACTCTCACATTTATGTTTCCACAGCCAAATCTCAAAGTAATTATATGAATAAACAGAGGAAAAACACCAGAGTATGAAGTTCAAGAAAAACTTCCAGACACTCATACCATGGAATAGCTTGTTAAGGAAAGATATAGAAATACAATTTAAAACTGGACAGGACAAAGATATGAAGAGCATATAATACTCTGGGGAGTTGTACTTTATCAGCTGGAGGAATGGATGAGGTTCCTTAGGAGATTTTTCTCTATTTTCATTTTCCATGACTCACAGGTTCAGCAAACAGGTTGTTACCAGGCCCCTCTCCAGGCAGCCTAACCTCAAGACACTTGTGTCTTTTTTAACAGGCATAGCCACCAAGTCTTGTATAACACAGAACTGGGGTGACTGTAATGGTGAGACCTGAGAGTTAGAAATTATAACTATCCAAGTCAACATATACAGAGGTCACAGGTCTCCTTTTATTTGCTAAATAAATTTTGTGCTGGAGAAAGATGAGAGATTTTTGCCTGGGAGAGAAATCCTTACATCAGTGACTCTTGATTAGTAAGCATGGGAAAATCTGTCCCATGGCTCATTGCTAATTTCAGCATTTGCCTATGTTAGAGCTTTAAGTACCAGGGAGTTCAGAGCATGTCGAGACTTACTGTTCTTTTGACTTCTGAATGTTACAAAATATGAAAAATTCTAAGAATAAAAGAAACCATGATTGCTGGTTGATGAGGGAGAGCCCCTCTGGGGAAAGTATGTTGCTTTTGCTAACTGTATACTTTTCAAGGTCTGTGCTGAGCAGTGAAAACATTCATTGCATGTGAGTTCACTGGTCCCATCTCTGAGGATGAAAGGCTATTACAGCTCAGCACCTTATGACAACATTACCATTCTTGTGATGTCAGAGGAAGGTATTATCCTCATATCACTGATGGAAACACCAAGGACAGAGCCATTTCAGTCCATTTGCATGACTGGTGTTCACCACATTGTGTCTGGTTTTTCAGAGCAAACTGGAAGGCTGGCTGGGGCTGGTTTGAAGTGCTTGCTTCTGTTTACCCTCCCTGGAGCTACAGGAGCTCAGCATGGCTGCAAGGGGTTTGTGTGAGAAAATAAAAGTTGGTGGAAGTGATTTAATGCTGTTCAGAAAGGAAGTCCATGACAGAGACTGGAGTGGAGTCCAGCTGCCAGGGAAGGGACATCCTCCTCATCTCCCATTATGTTTACAAGACACCTTTTGACTTCTGCAGCCAAGGACCTGGGAATCCTACAGGCTAGAGCTTCCTACAGCACAGACTCCTGAGTTCATGCCTGATCAGGTCCAACAGAGGCCTCCAAAGCACAGATGACCTTGTGAAAAAGAATGTATGATTACATAACTCAAAGTTGGAGTGGGCCTGCAAGTGTGGTTTAATAAATCAATTTCCCAATATATGAATATTCAGCTGTGCAGTATCAGTAGTGCTCCCTGAGTAGGTGCCCTGGGTACATGTACATATGTAGACAGAGGCAGATGGACAGCAATTTCTCCCTCATACCCTGCTGTGACATTGCCAAGCAAAAATCTGTCTCTGGAAGTTTCACAAGGAGAACTGAATAAAAATAACATCAACTCAGAAATGCTTGTTTTAAAAAAAGGAAGTCCCTACTAAACCAGAACATCTGGCTTCTGGAAGTGCCTTAATAGGATAAAACGTTTCTACAAACATAATACAGCAAAGCATCAGTCACGCACTATCTTAAGGTGGGAAGTGAGGATGGGTGTGGATCCCTGGGGACAAACACCAGCAGCTGCCAGCTGCAGGGGTCACTGATGAAGACAGGGTGAGCTGATGCACCTCTGTGCCAGGGGCATTGCAGATTGCAGCAGTGTTTTCAATGGCATTGTGATAAACCCTTGCTCCTGACAGTATCTTCTGTGCCAGAGAATCCCACAGCACACAATGCCTTGCTGTAGGTCAGGCCATCATTTTGGCCACTCCAAAACCACTCTCTTCTGGGGTGCAAGTGGTGCTAAAGACAGACATGATGGAATTTTAGTGTAGGAGGGCATTTATCCCAGAATAAATTTCAGGGAGTCAGTACTGGTGGATTTCTTCTTCTGACCACTGGGAAGGCTTTCAGGCTGTTTCTGAATGGTGGCAGCAATGCCTTCCAAGCAGCCTTGTCTGAGGACCTGTCCTACAGCACCACCTCCAGCAGGCACTGGGCTACCCTTGGAAGTCTAACAAAGACAGCACTGTGACTTTCCAGTGAAATGCTGTGACTACAGGACAACAAGGTACCCCCCATACTTGATCTCTCTGAAAAAAATGCTGAGATCATCAGCTGTCCAGAGGTCCAGCTGCCTGACCCCAAACAGACTCTAGGCAAACAAAAAAATTGCTTTCCAAGACCTCAGCCAAAGTCTCTTTGATCCTAGCCAGTCAGGTTCCTTTGGCAGGACATGACTGAGATTATGGAATCCCCTTACTGTAGGTAAGGCAATGGTTTTGCCCACTCTAAAACTACCATCTGACTGAGGGAATTTGACATAGCTAATTGGCACAATTTCAGGGTTAACATACTTAACTTGCATACTCAATAGAGGAATAATAAATTGTTCTGCCTTTGGTTTCAGTAGGCATACAAAGTAAAACAGTTGCTTGTGTACTCTCTCTCTGCATGGGAGAACCTAGCTGTGTACCTCATTTTAAACAATTTGAGTGTGTGTGGGCCAGCCCATGTAAGTGATCTTTTCTTAAGAGACTGCTGGACCAGGACAGAGTCTCCTAACAGCCTGAGTGTTCTCACAGTGCCATGTAAATGCACTCTGAATCCAGCATGTTTCTAAGCTCTACAGTTTTATGGTTTTCTTGCAAAAAAAAAAAAAAAAAACAAACCCTCCCATCTCACTACACAGAAGCAGCATTACAAGTCCTCTGTGTGATGTTGGAGCCCCCTCACCTTCCTGCCCAAAGACTGGGTTTGAGCAGAGCTGGCTGGGCTCTGAGGGGGTGGCTGGTGGCTCCCAGCCAGGCTCACCTGGCTGCCAGCAGCACTGGGCAGCCCTTGCCCACAAGCATTACTTCTAGATGAAGAGGGGACCTCGTTGTGCTCCTCCACTTTGGAGCCAGAGAGTGCTTTTCCTGGAGGTCAGCTCTGCTCTCATTCACTGGGCATGGAATCAGAGAACTGCTGAAGGACATGGCGTGATCTCTGTGCTGTTTTGGTGCCATGGAAACAGATACTCATTTACCCAACATACTCTGGAAGTGCTTGAACACTTCTAACACTCTGGACCATGTTTGTGCATTACTCATCTCTGAGCTGCTGATTTTAGCTGTGTATTTCTTGGCACCAGGGAGGTTGTGAGTCTGATGCCCTTCATTCCAAATCCATGTATGGTCTATGCTATCGGCTCAGCTGGCCAGCAGCACGGGTTTTTTATTTTCCCCCACTGACCCCTGCACTTGAATGTTATTCTCCAAATAGTTAAGGTGGATGGAGCTGAAAAATAATGACATCTGCTTAGCACAGGGTGGATTTTCCTTCTGACAATAGCTGGTCAAAGTTTGCAACGCCTATGGCAATGGAACGATGCTATTTGGTTTAGTTGCCTTTCAGATATGAAAAAAAAATTGTTTAACAGGGACATTTTTCTGCAAAACATAAATTTAAATATTTGTTTCAGAAGTATTGATACACTGTTTCTTTGAAATCACCCTCTGCTTTCTTTAACCCCAGCGTTTCAGGGTGGGGTCGCAGCACCCAGCTCACACTTCAAGGGAAATTTGCTGCTCCAGTGCTCTTAGCTGCCAGGTTCTGTTACTCTTTATGTGGAGCATTAAGCTGTCAGTGTCACTCTCCCCTCGTTAGACAAACAGTCCACTTTCCAGCTGCAAAGATGACTAAAGGGTATCATATACTCTTCAAAAAAAACCACCCCAAATTTTATAATCATGGATTCAGAGTCCATTTCATGGTGACATTCTTATCTGTCAGGGAGGCTTATGTTGCTAAAGACACGGTCAGAGAGAGTAAAACATGGGCCACAATGTCTTTGATTATTTGGAGCATCACAGATTATTCAGAGCCCACAACACCAACATTATTCTTATTCTTGCATGGATGTTGTGAAATGCTCTCTTCCTACCAATATTCTCCTCACAGTATCAGCATGTGGTGTCAGATCAGATAGGAGATCACTGCTATTGATCAGCTGAGCACAGCTGTCAGTGGTCTACCGGAACAGGGCAAAAGTTACTGTATAAATGTAGCACATGGCCACTTAGCTCTCAGGCAACAGTTAAAAAAATACTTAAGAACCCAGTTAAGAGTAGAGAAACAGTTCATCACTTGGACTTGGATCCATCCATGTGAAAACAACTGCTGCTGTTCTACCCGATAATGAGTTTACATTAGCAGAGGCATGCCTATGAAAGTGTCTTAATGAGATAATGTGGACACTGCTGCCTCCTGCTCTGTTTGTGTGAGCACTGGATGCTCCTACCACGTACCCATGTCAGACTGCTGTTGCATTTCTAGTTAGAAAATGCCATTAGAGAAAGATAACAAAACAGAAAATTGTTCAGTGCATAAAAGGGAATCGGGCATTAGGTTGCATGAACTGAAAAAAACCCTGGGCTTGCCATTGTATGTGGGTTTACCCTTAAAATGAGTTTAGGGAAAAGTGCACTCACATGGCTGCTGCCTCCTTCACCCCTGCTCCCAGACTTCATCTGCCACTCAGCAAACTGTACAGTTTGAACATGACCCCTCAAGCTGGAACAGTTTTAGCAGGGGCTCCAGCAGCTGTTGTCTTGCAGCCATTCCCCCTTGCTTTAAGTGGGAAATCCATCCCAGGGCACCCACTGGGAGACAGGCCAGCTGTCTGCCCTGAGTCTCATCAGGGTGCTGTGCCAGTCTGCCAGCCTGCTCTTGGCTGATACTGCCTTGAAAAGCTACACTCCCCTTCCTGCATCATGCCATCAGCTCCTTAGAAGAGATGTGTTTTCTTCTCAGCCTTGGTTTCCTGCCCAGCTCAGAATAAGATTAAAAATCCTCCACTTCTTCTCCAAGTGTCTCTTAAAGGTGAATGTTTGGAATTCTAGGACCAAAACAAAAGCCTGCTCTGTGATTTGTTTTCTATGCTGGTTTCCCTCTCTTTGCACAGTTCTCAGCCAGGGGAAGAAGATTGGATCATCTCACTGACAAGGACTGGCTGAGGGAGCTGGGCCTGTTCAGCCCTGAGAATAGACAACTGAGAGGTGACCTCACCAATGCCTATCAGTGCCTGAAGGGAAGGTGTCAGGGCTGCAGCCAGCCTCTGCTCAGTGGTGCTGAGCAGAAGGACAAGAGGCAATGGGCAGAAATTGGAAGACAGGAAGTTCCATCTGAACATGAAGAAGAACTTTACTGTGCAGGTTCTGTGCACACTGGAACAGAGTGCCCAGAAAGAGTGTGGAGCCTCCCTCTCTGGAGATATTCCAGAACTGTCTGCTCACAATCCTGTGCATTGTGTTCTGGGACGACTCTGCATGAGCAGGGGGGATGGGCCTGCTCCAGGTGACCCACTGTGGTCCCTTCCAGCTTTACCCATTCTGTGAATCACAGAATATAGCAGAGATAGTGGTCCCATGATAGTGGTCATGACTAGGCATTGCTAATCTGCTTCCTTCCAGCTCACTGCCAGCCAGGCAGGCCAGCATGACCCAGGGAGAAGGCTCCAAAATGGAGGAAGCCCAGCAAAAAACATGCTCTGTATGAACCATGGTTTGATGTGAACTCAGAGCTAAGAAACTTGCATATAAATATTTATCTGAGCCGTTTTACACAACTTCATCTTCCTGTCATGTTTCACTAACTGCTTCCCTCTCCCTTACTGCTAATACACAGCTCCAAACAAACATTTCTTAAAATATGCAGAGCCTGATGGCAGTAAATCAGTTTGCAAGGACACACTTTGAAATATTTCCTTTTCCTTCCAAGAAATGGAACCCTGCTGGTTTATTTTAAAGTGTCCTATATAAGCAGGACTGGGAGAAACAATTCTTGTCTGCCAAGGGCCAAGTGGGTTTTCCACTTGGAGGTGGAAAGGGAGGTGGCTGGGGATTAGCTTAATTCACACTAATCTGTTCCATGCCATATTTTTTCCCTGCTCCCCTGGATTACTTTTGCCTTCCTTGAAGTCTGGAGCAATGCCAACAGTGGATGGCAATGAGAGAGGATGTCCTGCAAAGCATGGAGGGGACTGTCACCACACAGAGCACCAGCCTTCCTGACTGAAGCAGGTCTTTTTCAACAGCTGATGTAATGGGGATATTCTTAAATGGCACTGAGCTGGAACCCAAATAAGGACACTTGGAACTTGTCATGGCTTGGGGCTGTGTTTCTGGCTACTGAGCACAGCCTCACCTTGTCCTCCACCAGCAATGCCCAAGCCTGGAGAGCAGCACAAATGTTCAGCCCCATGACAGAGCACTGCTCGGGGTCCCAAAGCAGAGCAAAACTCTCAACTGTCACTCAAAGACAGGCACTGAAAAGGGGCCCAAAAGCTTTAAGCAAGAAGGCAAACCACAGGTTTCATCCATCAGCTGTGCCTCTGTAAAAAACACAGTGCCCACCTGCAGCTATGTGCTCCCTCACTGAGCTCCCAGAACCAGACAGAGAGGTGAAAACTGATGAATACAAGAATAAAAAAATTTCCTATTTCCAAGCCTCAACCCTGATAAAGTGTTAGTGGACAGAATCTGTGAAAAGACAGGTGGTCTTTTCTCTGCAAATCTTAAGGTTCAGCAAGAGAGGGGTGTTTATGTATTCTGGGACAACAAAAAGAAAAGCACTGCACAAAAAATGCTTACTGCTGGTGAGGATGATTCTTGGTCATCACCTGCAGCAGGAACAGGCCCTGAACATCCAAAGGATACACTCCAAGTATTTTTTGCATCAATATCAATTTGAAAAACTTTGAACAACACAAATGCAAGTATCTTCTCTGTCACTAGCATAGCACAGCAAATCACTAAATGATGGAAATTGAAGTGATCAATAAATATTAATGTTGATTCAGAAATACTTCTGAATTTTAAGCATTTGGTGTGGCAAGACATGAACAGCTGCTAGAGGAGGCACTTCCTTCCCCCTTCTAGTGGGAGAAGGCATGGGAGATTGAAAGCAGTGAGAAATGTTAAACCTTGTTTTGCAAAATTTCTTCACCTTTTCTTGGAGGTCCAGACAGTTTTGTCAAAATTCTGATGTCCAGGGCCAAGTAAATTTGAAATATGTGTTGACAATGGATTAGACCAAAGAGCTGGCACCTGTTGGGATTTTCCTGAAGTGCTTCTTCCCATGGTGAAAACCCATCACAACAGATTGCCCCTACATGTTTTGATAAAATTTTATATCAGGACTCTTTCCTCATTTCTTTCCTTCCTTTGAACCAATGCAGAAAGCCACTCCAGGAACATCTCACAAGGAATTCTTGCCCCTATAGCTCTGAAGAAAACCTCTACACAGCTCTACACATATATGGTCTCTGGTCCTAAGCTGAGGCATGCTCTGATGACGAGCATGCCATCAGTGATTAGAAGGTGACTACAGATACTACTCACATGGGACATCAGATGGGGCACATTTTATAAAACCCTTTGGACCTTTTAATTTAGTTTGGTACTGTGGGGTAGAAGTTTCTGTTGTGAAGTTGTATATACATAACATTGGAAAGGAACTTGCTGGGTTTCACAGCATAAAAATTCATCAATGAGGCCAAAGTAAATGAAGAATCATGTTCTTTCTTTAAAAATGCAAATAAACAGTCCACTGAATTGAGCTTTGGCAAAACGAAAAACTTGCAGAGCAGCCAAACCTGAGGAACAGAAAAATGTAACACATTCCTCAGTGCCTTTAAAATAACTCCTTTTCCCCCTGCCTCTTGGATCAAAACCTCTCCTCCTGCCATATTAAAAATTAAAAACTCAGACAGCTGGGTCTGCTCAGCTGCAGAATTACTTCAGCCTTTCCATGCAGGGCTTCTGAGCATGACTATGGTGGTCCAGACCCTGCTAGGGTCTAGGTTAACTCCCAGTGCTTGAAATGCAGACTACCCAGGTTTGGTGAGTGACAAAGGAAAATATAAACTGCACAAGGAAGAGAAAGTGCAAACCACAAACAGTTTATGAGGCAGAAATGCTCCAGGTCTCCTGAGCAGACAGTGCAGCTTCACGTGACACTCGTTCAAATCCTCACCTCTTCCCCACACACAGCCAGGGCAAGGCCAAGGTGCCAGTGTCCCACAGCACCCCTGGGAGAGTGAGCAGGGACTCACCACCCTCAGAGCTGCCTTGGGCTTTGCTCAGGGATAGAAGGAGGCTGGTTTCCAGCCAGCTTCCCCCAGCCCTAATGCAAACTTGCACCCCAAGGAAGGTCCCAAGTGCCCCCCACATGACCGATGCCTCTGCAGGCAGAGGGTCACTGGGTGACCCCAGCCCCTCCACCAGGCCACTGCCAGCAGCCTTCTGTGCCTGTGAGCTTAAGTACTGAGTGAGTGTTGCTTTGTGTTGGGTGATGGGGCTTCTCATCTATTTACAATGATTAAATAATTTTATTTGCAGCTTGGCCAGAGAAGGGACTTTGAGAAGAGGCAGCTCTGTGCATCTGGATTTCATTAGAGCTGAACATTAATCCCTTTATGCCTTACAAGCATCCCGTTAGCATTATACAGACCCAGTGGTTGTTAAATGGCATTTGCAGAGCTGGCTGCCTGAAAAATGGGTTAAATCAACAGCATCTCTGCTAGCACACACACCATGAAAGGCATTTTCCTCCTTCTGCTGCTTGCTCATCTGCCTGTCATCATCAGTGTGGCGACACTCATAGTAGCATTTACTGTCAAACTACTTCTCAAACCCCAGGATAGGTTTGTGCTGAATTGCAGGATTTTATTCCACAAAATTCTGCAGTTGATTTAAATGAAAAATAGACATCCTAGCCTCAAATGAGGATCCAAACATCATGAATTTCAGTGGAGCTGTGAGTCTAAAGTTACATGAGCTGGGCAAATTAAAGTAGATTTTGGCTTAAACAATCACACTTTTTTGCCAGTTTTTGGAGTTGCAGGAAGGCATTAAGGGTTGAGCAGTGATGGAGGCCAAGAGAGAGAGATATTGCTCAGCAGCTGAGAAAAGGTCAAGAAAGGGAAGGCAGGAGGGAGCAGCTGAGCCCATGTGAAAAAGAAGGTGCAAACGTTTGAAAACACAGCCTGAAGAGCTGCCAGTGGGCTGAGAAAGGGAAGGAGAGAAGCTGATCAGAGCTGATGAGGAGCTTGAAGATCAAATAACCTGGAGGCCATGGGAGAGTTTGCCAAGGCTAGCAAAGAAATGTGCACATTCTTTTACTAAAAAGAATGCTATGAACCAATGCAAGTCAGGCTGTGTGGCCTTAAAGAACACGTCCCATTCTTTGATGGCATGAGAGGTGGAAAAAAACAAGCAGTGGAATCACTACTATGCACATAAAGTTCTTTACACAAGGCTGTTATAATTATTCCACAGAAGCAACTGCTGCAAGCCACTGCAGAAACTCAGAGATGAGCCAAGGAAAAGAAACAACACAGACAGAAAATCATGTTCCCTTGAAGGCAGTAATAAAATGCCAGTGTTCTGCAGGGGATGGGGGTGGTGAGAGTGGGTAAAACATCCCCTGGCAACCAGAGTAAGGCTAAAGCAGAGTAATGACCCCTCATGCCCCATTCAAGGGCACAGGCTGGGGTTGTGGGGGTTGGATCTGTGTGACAAAGGGGCAGCACAGAGGTGCACCTGGAGCACCTGGAGAGTGGCCATGGGACGTTTTGGAGATGTTGTTCTCTGTGCCTCCATTTCCAGTACAGTCTGAAGGGGCAGGCAATGGAAAACTCCAGGAAACATTCCATTTAAAGACAATTATTCTATTCATATATTATTCCCTGCTTTAATTTCTCACAGTATTTCTTTTTCACTTTTGCCTTAACATCTACAGTGTGAAAACTGTATCAGCTGAAACTAGGCTAAATACAGGGCATACTGTGGGGTACAGATGACCCCAAAGGCTTCCTAATCTGCCTGTTATGCCCCATTTCCCATTACTTGGGCTTAACATGTTTATGCATAAACTAATACCTCCAGTCATGAGTATTTTCAAGGGTCTTTGGTAAACACTTTATAATTTGACATAATCTTTCTGATGTTGAGGTGTTCAGAGCAAAAAATAATGATTCAGCAAGATTTACAGAAGAGCTACACAGAACTTATATTTGCCATTACTTAGCTGTTAGTACCTACTAGTTTTAATAATTTTCAGGAGGAAAATTTTCCTCAGGTTGAGTAGCAGCCTCTTCATGAGCAATCCCTACACCCTTCTAGTGGGAGAAACACATGTCTACACATACACATATATCTGCATATACACGTAAGACATCCACAAAGCTCTTTGGGTTATAAATTTCCCAATAAATGTAGCAGACAACTTCAAAACCAAACCAAACCCCTAAATAGGAATTACGAAGAATAAGTTTTAAATCACAAAAACATCCTGTTTTGCTTCAGTTTCTCTCTCACATGCCACAAACTGGGCTCCACCCTAGCTATTTTCCAAGGGGCTAACTATGGGTGCCTGGTTTTGGAAACTTTCATGTCCTTATCTGTTCTGCCATTTGCTCTGTGGGAACATGAGAGCACTGTGCACAAGCAAAGGAGGGCTGATCCCTAGTGCATGGGCACTGAGCACCCATCCCTGTGCCAGTTCCTCTTCCCACAGCTCTAAGACACCTCAGGAGGAAATGCAGAGAAGGGGAAGACAGAAGAAGGGGTTTACTGGTTTTTAGCTTTGTTTTAAACCACGGTGACTGTCACACTTCCAGCCTCTGGATGAAGTGGAGAAGGTGCTGTTTAAGGAGACTTTCTGTTTGCTCTATTAGATGTCAGCACCCACAGTGCTGACACTGCCTTGAGATGTCACTCCCTCACCTGCAGCACACAGAGAGAGCTGCCAGGGCAGATTTCCTGACTCAGCTGAGAAACCATCCAACGTGTGAGCTTGGTGTGCACCACAGCATCACACTTCAGCACGGCCCCTGGGTCACCTCTGTATGCCAGCTCCCAGGCACACACCCTGGGGTGTCCCCTGAGCCAGCTCCCAGGCACACACCCTGGGGTGTCCCCTGGGCAGTGCTGCCAAGCAGCCGAGGCACTGCCGGTGCTCCAGAGGCTGCTGAGGGTGCTCATTTGAGACAGGTGCAGTGTGACATAGGTGTGACTGCACACAGGTGATGCAGGACACAGGTGAGCAACAGCCTGAGTGGCTGAGTGCTGCTGTGGGCATTCTCAGAGGTGTTTTGTATTCAGATCTGCTGAATGGTGTCACTGGCAAGAGTGGAGGAGTGAGTAGTGTAAGGATGAAGGTGAACAGAACAAATACAGGAATCTGGGGGCGTTTTGGAGGGTGCTGGCATGACAGAGGGGTGCTGAGCCTGGGACAGGCAGGAAGATGGAATATGGTGTGCTGATGCAATGCTGTCCACAAGGGACTAGGAAAGGATCCACAAGGATCTCTGCATTGGAGCTGCAAATCAGAATCTTATGCATTGCAAGCAGGAGAGGATCTGAGATCCATCATTGCTGGTCACAAAGAACAAGCATCCGCTACATCTTCAGGTTAATTAAGAGAAACCATATTCACGGTACATTCCTCATCATCTCCCACACCTGTGAAGTAAAACCAGTCTGACTACACAGGTGATTGAATCACATCCCCTGGTTACAACCTAAAAGAGTTCCAGCCCCTGGAGCTAGCTCCTCTGCAAAGACAAGGCCACTTCCCAAGTCTGGGGCCAGCCCAGCTCAATTATAATTAAGGAAGGTGGAACACCAAGAAGCATAAGCAATCACCTAGACCAGAGCCGTGTCAAGTGATCTACATGTGGGTTCAGCCAAAACCTAAAGTGCACCAGCACTTAAAGACAGGTAAAAAGAAAGGAACTGTGACCAATGCTGTTGTTGC
Source organism: Leptocoma aspasia (assembly GCA_013399835.1). Classification (NCBI taxonomy): domain Eukaryota; kingdom Metazoa; phylum Chordata; class Aves; order Passeriformes; family Nectariniidae; genus Leptocoma; species Leptocoma aspasia. Next base: position 3,149,571 of record VXAX01007434.1, on the reverse strand, counting down.
AAAGACCTTCACTGAGCACACAGAGACTGCAGGGGAGACACACACTATCTTTATGTATCCATGCCTATCCAAAACCAGGCTATGCAACCGTCCAAAGTGTGGTATGATGTTTGAGAGGGATTCTCTGAAGCCACCGACTCTCGGAAAATGTAAATATTTTTAAACAAACTCTAATACTTCTTTTCCTCATGGAAGGAATGTCTGTTAATTTTTAAGACCTCACTAGAGGGCGATAAACAGATGGGCTACAACCAAGCTATTGCCTGTGCAGGCAGCGAGATCTTGGAGAAAACTGGTCAGCTGCAGGCTCGGGGGGTAGGTTTAAAAGGTCTGTGCTTACCAGAGCAGCCTCCTGAGCACCTCTCTGGTTCACAGACTAAATACTTTACTTCTCTTTAGCTGTTCACTGGAAAGCACCAGTCCAGGGGCCCAGGAAGTTTACCCAGGGTATGAGCCAGGTCTCAGCGAGGCATTGGCAGCTGTGTCATGACCAGGAACATTCCCATTTGTACATAACCCATCAAGTACCAGTGGAGTAATGAGCTGAAAGTCATGCTGGACAAACTGATGGCCAGGTCCTTGAAGGCATCAGTGGAAGGCTGAGGTACAGTGCCTGGTCCTGCTTTGTGCATCTGGGGAATACAATATGTGTAGAGCTTTGTGCTCCTGCAGAAGCAGGTGTTCATGGCCCTACTGCTGAGGCTGTGCAAGAGACACCCTGGCTGTGCTGCTGAGGGAAAGAGCACTCTGTTAAAGGTCCTCATTTTCCATCGTCTGCAGATAATGTGGAGTTGCCACATCACAGCAACACTCTAGGTGACACAAAGGCATCAATAGGCAGGGGTCTGCTTAGGAAAACTAATGTTAAGGAATGTTCTAAATATGGAAGAACATCAGAAGGTAAAGGGAAATCCAGCCACCTGTGTCTTAGGTAGGGCTCATAAGTAAAAACTGCAAGTGGTTCTAAAGAACTGCCAACAAAACCTGCAATGAACCATCACTCTGGATCACAAGAATTTTGCTGGCTGTGGGCACATTCCAGGCCCTGGCAAGCATTACAAGTATTACAACTAGCTGCAAATTTTTGTTTTTATTTTTTTTTAACAGAACTAGCTATTTATTCCAGTGGAAACTCCCTGCAAAGAAAATTGTTCCACTCAGCTACTGTTTGTGTTGGACGATTCACTTGAGAATTTCAAACTGGCATTTTGGGAAATGCTTACAGTTTTCCCTCTTATTTTCCATTATTTCAAGCTAGCCTTATGCTAATATGATATTTTGTTGCTTGTTCTGTCGAGTTGAAAAATCACCAAGGGCAGCTGCGGTTCCGTGAAGCCCGGGCCCCCCTGTCCGCCCGCAGCCGGTGCCGCCAGCTGCCCCCAGCAGCTGCTGCCGGGGAGGCAAAGGGACGAGGCAGGGATGGCAGGGTACCGCGCCCGTCCCTCTGTCCCGACTCGAGCGCACGGCACACAGCCCCGACAGCTCCCCGGGACCAGCGGCGGGATGCAGCAGCGACTCTGCGAACGCGCTTCACCGCACCGGCTCTGCCAGAGCCGCGCGTGATTCCCGTCCCGACCGCAGGCACGACCCCGACCCGCACACGCACCGGACCCCGACCCGCACACGGACCGGACCCCGGCCCCGCACACGCACCGGACCCAGACCCCGCACACGGACCGGACCCAGACCCCGCACAC
>VXAX01007434.1:3127121-3147766 GCA_013399835.1 Leptocoma aspasia | reverse complement strand
CGGGCGAGCCCCGGGCCCCCGGGAGCCCCTTCGGGCACGGGAAGGGGCTCCGAGGCCGCCCAGGAGCTGCCTCTGTCCCAGCTCGCGGTGGCGGCGATGACAGCGGTGGACGCTGCCCGGGAGCCCGGAGCTGGTACGGAGCAAGAGCGACCCAGAAAGTGACGCTGCGAGATGGATTTTCTGGGCAAACGCGGTGGGAGAGCCAAGAAGTGACAGGAGCCGGGACAGCCGGGCACGTGTGTTCTGGAAGGCCGCTCTTACTGCACGCCAGGGCACCTGAGCACTCTGTTTCCCACTCTAGGACTCTTAAGGCGCCTCTCATGGGGATTTTTGCCATACCAGAGAGAGCAGAGTGGGGTGTAACAGCCCTCAGCTGGCCCGAGCTCCTGCTGTGCTCCATTTCTGGTGCTGCCTACAGTGGGGTCTGCCCGCGGGGTGTCTGCGATACTGGGGCTTCTAATAACAGCGTAGAGAAGGCAGGAAAAGCAGTACGGCCCGAGTGCATTCCCTTTCTGCCCCCTCGTCCCCACGCAAAACCATTTGTGGGTTTCAGTTGTTGCTGTGTAGGAATTTCCTCTAGAAAATTTTCTCTCTGCACTGCAGAGAAATTTTGAGTCTGTGGAGAAGCCTGTGTTGAGAAAGAAGCTTCTTGAGAGACTCTTCCAAGGTAAACATGTACCAAAGGAACACACTTTCACAGTTCTGCTACTTTGAGAAATATCTGTGCTACAAAACCCTCTCTGGAGATGTGCTGAAAGGAATATATTACATAAGAAAAATGTACTCTAATCCACGTTAAGCTATTTTGATCTCTTTCACGTCACAGGTTCAGTCCTGCAAACAACTACTTAAAGTGTTAAATAAATGGAAGTCTTTAGAAAACAAGAGTGCAGCACATCTCAGTCACACAGACTCTCTTGGAAGGTCAAAAACTATGAAGAAATATGAGGAATACTGTATTTGCCATCTGGTACTCTGTGGTCTGATCTTTGTTTTCTCTCTGCATACAAGGTTTGACAAGTTGTGAAATTTCGGGAATGACATCTCCTCTGTCTCTAAACCACCCTTACAAGTACTTTTGAATGTAAAATATATATGAGACATTTTCAGAAAATGAAAGAGTAGCCCACTCCTCCCCTTAAATCTGATTTGCCTTTAAAAAGACAAAATAAAGCAGCCAGTCCCCTCCTTCCCTCCCTCCTTCCCGCCTACCCCGCTGCTCCCCCCTCGCCTCCCCACACACATTCATGGAGTATTCAAAACTTTGCAGTCCCTCCCCATCAGCTCTCGTTCTCCTGGGAAATACCTCAGGAGGCATTTCCTGTAAGCAAAAAGGTACCACTGGGACAGACTAATTTAAGGCTGCACTCAAGACTAGTGCTTGTAAGTGCTTTTCATCCATATTTTTCCATGTCTAGTGTCCACAGTCTCAATATGGTTCTGCTTACTGTTGTAGCAACAATACAATAATTAAAATGGCACAGCCTTTTCCAAAGGATTCCCATGGATAAAATTTCTTGATCTTTTCTTTCCAAAGTACCTCTTTCCTAATCTATGAGCAGAAAGGGTTTCCTCTGCAGTTGTAGGTTCCTCTGAATTCTGAGTTTAACAACACTGATTATAAAAGATAAAAATGCTTTAGAGCCTCTAAGCTTATTACATGCCCACTGGCAGTTGGGTGGATGTCAGCTGTGTTCCTTTATCTCCACTGCATGGGCAAGGGGATTCAGGATATCTGTGTGCTATGGGCCACAAAAATGTGTCAGGAACAATGGGAACATTTCTCCTAAATTTTATAGCAAACTTAAACAGAGAATAATCTTCCCTCTTCTTTGCCTTCTGCCCAAGAAACATCCATGAATGATCAGTTTCTGATGAACAGTGAGTCTTCATAAAAAAAAGAATCATAAATAGCCCACTGTGTTTTCAAACTATTTTTTATGGTATCACAGCAGCCATGTAGGGAATCAGATATGGAGAAAGGAAATAGTTGTATTGAGCTGGGGTACAAATGCTCAGGCACTCCTTCCAAGGAGCAGAATTAGTGCTGTGAAATTTAGAAAGGTCATCTCTGCTTGTGTTGGCTTTGCCTGCTTGTGTTTGACTTTGTTGCTCCACTCCATCATCTGTGTATCTTTCTGAATCACTGCAATGCTGGGTTTGTTTGGTTTTTTTTTTCCTTTTTGAAATCTGAATACACATCCAGCATGTTTTAAAGCTACAACTGCTCCAAGCCAGCTAAATTGGCTGCAAGCCTGGATATTATAGAGAGGAATTCAGTCTTGGAAATCTGACAGCATCGATGGTCTTTAGGTCCCTGGTGTCTTTCAAAGGGGCCCTGAATGTGACTACTCCACTGAAACAGCCTTTTCTAGCAGGTAAGCCAATTAGTAAACAGATCAAAACCAATTTGTTACAACTGTAGCTCTTGGAGTTAAAAAATCTTATTAAAAAAAAGAACTCGGGACCCTCCAAAAAATAAAATCCCAAAAGTTTGGAATTTGTTTTCAAAAGGGCATCCAAAATAAATTCCTTGACAACTGTTATTCCAAATCATTGGCTTTGGGGAAATGCAAACTGTGTATTATCCCATGGGAGGCATCACAGAGGGACCCAATTCCACACCTCTGGCTCCGTGTACATTAGAAAAAGAAGAATAAGCCAAGGGATTCCGCTCCAATGCAGTTGTTTCCTTTGCTGGTTATGGATTTGTTTCAGAACATGGTGCAAGCAGGGAAGGGCTTGGAAAACTCTGCTTGTTTATGGGACAGGGCTGGAAACTTTGCTGCTGTCAGATCTCCATGACGCCGTTGTGGGAGCAGCAGCGATGAGGTCTCTGTCTGACAGAGCCACTCTGACAGACCAGGGCTGAACAGAAGGGCAACATTTATCAACCAACAGCAATATCTGGTTTTATTTTTTGGAGTTATTACTTGATAGTGAAGAGAAACTATTTGAAAGAGTCTACCAACACACAGGATCAACAAATAATTCCACCATGCTCCTGGGTTTGTTTTCCATACTCCAGTGCTGCAAACACATAGCGTGACTCAGGGTTTGCCATGCTGCTGACACTGCTACCTGTGCATGTAAATGCTTTAATGTCCAGTGGCCCTAATTAGATGAACAAATGTGGGAACTAGCTAAGACACTTCATCAAGGCTGGCCTTGCAATGTCAGTGAGATGAAAGCAGGGAGGACCCTCCTTTTCTAACCCTAACCCTAACACCCTAACCCTAATGCTTCAAGCAGTAAGTCACGGGCTGCATCTGAGAGCAGGAGATTGGGTTATCTGGGGCATGGGTCAGATCTGTAAAAAAAATCTGTGTTCCTGTGCCATGGCTTGGATGGTAACCTTTGATGTGTGAAGGCCAGCCCATGACATCCTCCCTACACAATGTCATTTAACACAGTTGCCCAGGCTTAATCTTGTTCTCAAGCCAAAGGTTGAGCTGGCCCTGCTATGGAAGTAATACATTCTATAGTCATTGTGACCTCCTCTCCCTGATTTACATGGTGTTTCCTTTAGCAAGGCTTGCTGGCATCCTGTTTGCCTGGTTCCTTTGTGTGTTGTAGCTTCATTCTGGGCTGAAAATACCATCAGGGTTTCTACACAATGATTGGGCATGTCTGAAGAGCATGAAGGCTACTAAAAGCAATATGCTTCTAAATGGCAGATACTCCTTTTTCTTTCCTCCTTCAGGGCAAAAAGTCAGCTTTATAATAGGATTTCTTGCCACAGTCCTCTGAACCCCCACATCAGGTATGCATTTCCCATGCCACTGTTGCCAGTCATTACCCTTTCTTACCCTCAGCCTTAGGACCCTTACCTCTCATGGCTGACTTGCTGCTTTGTGGAAGATTTTTCTTCCCAATTAGCAATATGTTCCCTCACTGCCTGCCTAGTATTCATTAGAGTGGGGTGACACATAACTTTGCTGCTAGGTCAGGCAAAAAATGTATTTACAACACACGCAGGTTCTCCCACAGGTACAGCCTTCCTCTCTCCCCCAGCTCAGGGCTGTTTGCTCCTGTTTGCAATACAAACACACAGCGTGTCTTGCTGCAGGATTAGAAAACATCTCACTCCTGTTTTGGCCAAAGTTATTTGGCCAAGGTGTTGCTGCTTTTGTGAGCTCATCTTTTGCATTTCCACGCACACAAGACCAGCCAGTTCCAGTGAGGTTAAACCATCATTTAGTTGTAAATACCGATGCAAAAATCCACAATTCACTGAAATTGATGGGATAACTCCTTGGTTGCCCACTGTTCTCCTATTTCAATGAAACTAGTCACATGAGTAAACCCAGTGAGACTGGGCCATGATTTAATCAGTGTGATAATTAGGTTTTTCCTTGCTTCTTTTTCAGAGTCCTGCAGACTCAGAGGAGAAAGCCTATGGATTAGCAAAGCTGTATTTTCTAAACAGTTTTGCAGAGATGTGGGAGGGACCAGAAAGGGAAAGAGCTGGAGAACAGGTCTTTAGATCTTTAATAGTAATGGCATGAGGAAGGCTCTCTTCCCATGCCTGTTCTTGTCATTGCCTGCCTGGAAATATCTTGACATAAAGCTGGTTTGAAGGGGCAGGAATGTCTATTTGCATTGGGACTGCTTAATCCTAGGTAGAATAGAAGATCAGAATTCAGGGCTTGATTCCCAGCTGAAAAGAGCACCTTCCCACCTCTCTGCTCTCATACACTGGGTCTTGTTGGGGCAGCTGAAAGGCAGGAGTTCCCTGGATGCTGGGAGACCTGTGACTTCCTTTTTTTCCTGAACAAAGGCCAGATCACCTGAGAATTCTGTTTTGTGAAGCTGATGCTAAAGTCTTCTTCATGCAAACTACCCCAGCAGAAACACTGAAGCAGCAATGACTTTTCCCTACAGTGCTGGAGAATAAGCCTTGGTAAGATCCATTACAAAACTCTAACAGAGGCCCCAGAGCACACTCAGGGGAAACTTTCAAACCCTGGTAATAATTTCTCTCCAGGTTCCACCCTCCTGTCTACTGCAATGCAACATCATTGCAGCCAGAGATTTAGTGGTGTTGGATTAAGTCCAGGTTTCAGACCTGGTCCTGAACTCTGCCTTTCATCTCTCCTTGATAGAGGCCTGTTGAAAAAAGCACAACCTCTGTATTGGTGCAGAGGGGAGGATTGCACAGTGGGAGCTGGGGTTTGTTTCTTTTCACTTCCCTTGAACTTGAAAATACCTATTGGGATTCTATACCAACAAAACAACCTTTCTTAAGAGGGACCAAGCATGGGAAATATGAGGTCAAATACTCAATGGAAGCAAACTCAGGATGACAGCGAATGTTAGAGTGTGACCTGACCTTGGTGGTGTCTGGTATCTGCTGTAACAGTACACTGAAACAGGGTCATTTCAAGAGAAAATACTCTACATTTTGGCAGGCTCAGAGAGCGTTTTCTATGGCCCTATGTGGCAAAACTTTTGAAATATAGTTTAAACAGGTGATTAAAGCTGTGTATTTTCTAAAATAGTTTAAAAGGAGTTGCTGAGGTTGTTGGAGTACACTCTATCTCCTCAAAGGCAGCTTGTTTAGCTCAGGAGATCCCGTCAGATGCTGTCAGTGCCCAAGAGAGGCTGGAGTCAGAGGTGTGTGCTGCTTGGTCTGGATGTTCAGCAGCTGCTGAAAACCTGAGTGTGCTAAAAAGGGGCTTTTGTTGCTCTGTGTCCTCCAAGGGCTGGGGGGCAGGTGAAAGTCCCATGCCCTATGTGCTAGCTGAGTGCCCCAAGAACCATCAGTGTGCATTGCACTGGCTGTGAAGTCACAATTTTATCCCGCAGTTCAATCATGTCACAGAGCTGCTCCTCATCATTAATGGACATTAGAGCTGCTCCCTATGCCCACATCAGCTAGTTCTTTGTGACTGGCCACTTATGGGAAAATATGTGCTTTTGAGAGTATGGGTTTTTGCCATGGAAGCACTCTGCCTATGCAGACAGGGTTGTTCTTCTTACCAAGAGGTAATCAGTGCATCCCACCTGTGTTTGGAGAGGAATGCACAGCAGCTTATGAAAATGACCTAGTGCATGTGTTGGGCACCAAGAATGTCAGCAGGCAGAGCACTGAGGGCTCTGCAGGGGCAACCCACAGCTTGTTGCAGTCATTACTGAGAGCAGTTCTGAGCAACAACCATCAAACAGCCACAGCTGTGAGGAGCACAATGTTCATCCTGGAAAACTGGACTCCCAGGAGCACCTTCCTTCCTGTTTCAAATGGATTAGTTATGAGGAGCACAGCAAAGTTCAGATGGCTTACCTAAAAATTATTTTAACCTGAAATAAGAGAAATAAGACCTGGGAAGAGTCCCCCAGTCTGGGATCCAGGATCAGGAGCTCCACAGGTGACATCTGCACTGCATGGCACAGGTTACAACCGATGGGTTGAGTTCATTTGCCTGTGAGCTCTGGGCTGGGGCATCTGTTTATCTGTGAGATAAACTGAGCTGTGAGATAAACAGCACCAACAGGTTGACTGTGGCTGCAGACCCCATATCTCCCAAGAGGGGCACATATGAGTTAACATGAGACACACGATGTGTGTTTGTAACTGCATGGCCACAGCATGTGTTTTTGGATGGCTGTGTTTACAGATGTTTTTGGCCCACTTAAAATATCCTTGGCAAGAGGCAGTTCTGTGAATCTGAACCAAGCCAAACACACCTCTGAGGTCATTACTGCCATGAGGTCACCACCTAGGCACAGTGCTCAGGACCTCTGAAGGCTCCTTTTGTCTTTTTTTTTTTACATTTTTTTCTCCGTTTTGAAACTGATCCAGGGCAATTATAATCCACCAAAGGAACAAACTGAAACCCTTTACAAACCAGAGCTGTAACAGGAGGGTGTGGAGATGGCACACAGGGGCCGAGACAAAGTGTGTGTTGCTGTGGTCTGATTATTCAGGACTCCAAACTCATGAAGTCAGTGTACATATCAGATTACCATGATCCTCTGGAATTTTGAGCAGAGCCTCCCATTAGGTCATTATTTCTATGTTTTCACTTTCTGAAGGATATTTATGAACAAGCTTGATTTTTTTTTTCTCTACTTGTCTTCAAACCGGTTGATTTTATTTATCAACCTCTTTGGCCCATGCCAACTGCTTTTCAGGAACTTGGCTTAGAGAAGGGTCTGATTTCAAATGTCTCTTGCTAGCACCCCGGGTGTTGGGTGTCAGCTGCCTCTTGGTCTAAGCCATGTGGGTCAGGCAGCCTCCAAACGCAGCCAAATTTTTTTTTAAGCAGAAGAAGCAAAAACTTGAACTGCAAAATGTTGAAGTTGTAGGGAGGAGTGTAGTTGGAAGGCTACAGCAAATGACGGGTGAAGCTTTTGTTTTCCCTGTGGTAACACTGATATGTATGAATACTTTTTGTAAGAAGAAGATGGCTCAGTGACTCAAAATTCAGGAGAAACATTTCTGGAGAGGTTGTTCTCTAACGACCCTCAGACCCAACACTACAGCAACTCTGAAGCCTCTCTATGTGCTCGAGGGAGCTTTGAAAAGATGCTGTGCATTTGCGTGAAGGGATGGAGAGCTCTTGCTGAACCTTGGCACCCTACCCAGACTCTTGCACCACAATTTTTCTTCTTCAGACAAGGACATTGGATATAGAGGGTTAACAGGGTAAAATAAGGGTGTAGTTGATGAGGTTGAAAAGGTGGTCAGAGCATCTGGGATGGAGTGTTCTGTTTGGCAGCACAGAGCAGGGGCTGCATCCTTCTCCGTGCCACCCACAGACATTCTGCCTCTCATCTCATCTTTGCAATCCCCTCACACACAGCTGGACACAGCCTCTTTTGTCTCCTTCCCACTCCCTCGACACCGCCCACCCACCCACGCATCCACTCTCTCAAATAATTTCCTCTGCTCTGGTTTTCATGCAGATGCCTCCCCTCTGGACCCTGTCTTGCACAACATCCCCTCCTGCCTGGCACTAGCACCCTCCCTCTCTAGACCATATGCAGAGCAGAGGCATTTCCTTTTATTGTCCATGCAGCCCCTGCAGCCCCACCCAGCTCCCGTCTATTCCCTGCAATAACACATTTAGAGTGGAAGTAATCCTGCTCAGAGCAGCCACACAGACAACACAGGAGAGCTGTGATTGCTTCTACTTGTAGACTACTACTTCCTGCCTGTGGTCCCAGAGGAAGAGGCTAACTCAGGCTTGGAATACATGGTGTCAAGATGCCCTGTGCTGCTCAAAGGCTGTGAGAATGTTTGCAAAGCACCTCTGTGCTCTGCTCTGCAAGAACAAACCTGGCACAGGCAGCTTCAACAAGGAGTTCTCCAGGAGACGCTTTCCTGGGACATCCACCTGGTCTGCAAAAATGCATGAGCATGATGGGGACCAGAATGACATGGCAATGTCTTTATGGGTGGTAAAGCACTTGATCTCCTTGTTTATGCTGATGGCAAAATGGCTAGAGAGGATCAGTGATGACCATCTGAGACCACCAGTCTGTATTACACAAGTCTCAGGCAGAACAGCTTCCATGCAGCCAGAGAAGTAACACCAGCTTGTGCATGCCAAGGAACTCATCCTAAAAGGTAAATCTTAGTAGAAGCAGGTGACAAAAAAAATCCACCAGAAATAAGATCATAAGCAGGGCCCTGCCCATATAATCCATTTCTCCCTTAGAAAAGCAAATTCGGAGGCACAGAGCATTTCTATATTGCAATGAGCTGCAGCCTACTGGACCACACTGGACTAGAGGAGATTTCCAGCAGTGTCTCTGAGCTCCTTCCTCAGGACTTTCCCATAAGGAGCTCCTGTGCCAGTCATAAGCTGGGAACACTTTTGGCTCTCTACCACTGTCCACTGATGAGAGACCAAACACAAACTGGAGTCCATTATTTAATACAGAGCTTGTCAGCCCTTTCACAGCGAATCTAAGTTTTCCCTTACTCCTCCTCATCTCCAGAATTCCCAGGCCTTGTCACTGTACTGCCAGCTCCATACAGAGCCCAGAGGAATGTGTTACAAGACACCTGCTCCTTGCTTTACCTTCAGTGTTGGTGTATTTTACTAGCAGGGTGCACCTTGCTCATGAAGGATCAGTGGTGCTGCACAGGGCCAAGGACCCAGTGAAATCAATGCTGCAGTATGTCAGGAGCTGTTAGTGAAGAACAGCCTGACCCCAGAGTCATCAGACTCTGGCATGGAAAGGACAAATGATGCCCTGGTAATCACTGGCTGGGTGAAACACGTGTGCCCTTTTGCTGGGATGAAGTTGGGATAAGATCTGCAAGCACCATGCAAACCCTGTCAGCACTGCTCCTGCTGCTGCTGGTGAAACCAGTTTATGCCAGTTTAAAGAGCATCGGAAAGTGAATTATGGGCAAAAGGACAGACAGAAGCCAAACCCCTGTGGTGGTCAGTGCCAGGGCTGGGAATGTAACAGCCCTGGCTGCTGACTTCTCAGCCAGGGCAGCAGTCACGCACTCAAGCTTGCTATAGACATGCAGAAGCAAATAAATACAGCAGGGAAGCCACAGAACCTGAAGACTCCACATCTGTATCTCTAAGTTCTTCCTCTCCTCATTTGGCTGGAGACATTTGGCAAGGGATGTTGTTACAGCCCTTCCTGAACTGGGGGACAGCGGCAGGGACGAAGGGCACTGAATCCACCAGCCCTAACCCTTGATACACCACAGCTGCCTGAGAGTGGTGAGGACCACGGGCATGTGGCAAACCTGATTGCTGCCTGGAGATGGTTTTAATAGAGAAACTTAGAGAAACTTTAATAGAGAAAATAGAGAAAATGTGGCAAACCTGATTGCTGCCTGGAGATGGTTTTAATAGAGAAACAGTGCTCAGGACCTCTGAAGGCTCTTTTTGTCTTTTTTTTTTTACATTTTTTTCTCCATTTTGAAACTGATCCAGGGCAATTATAATCCACCAGGGATTATGATCCAGGCAATTATAATCACCAAGTGATCACATTGGGATCACTTCTGGGATGTAAACATCTCTATCAGCTGCCTAGAGCAGGAGGAGTAGTCATAAGCTTTGAGAGGTGCTCAGTGCTGCTTTCTGGAGATGTCTGACAGCCCCAGTCCAGTAAGAACTCCTGACACTCCTTGCCAGGGAAGTCATTGCCAGAACTTTGTTCAAAGTTTAACTAATTAGGAACTTAATTACTTTTGTGTTATATGTAAAAGGAAACCCTGTTAGCAAGGACTTCTGCCACACAGACAGATGAGAGGCCAACATTTTTCCAACAAAAACTAATAAATCTGACGAAAATTTGGTGAAAATTTGCAAGTACTCAGATGTAGAACCTCACAGTGCCTAGACTTCACTTCATCTTATGGCTTGCCAGACTTGGTTCACAATACTTTCCTTCTCACCCCATGTTTTGAGGTGTTAATAATGCTTATTAAAGTGAGGACTCTTGTGTTCCATTATTTTATATCATTTCTACAACTAAAAATGTAACTACAAGAGGTCACAGGAATACTTTCTAAGCATGAAGACATGCAAGTCCTCTGGCTTTGTAGTCTGACTGGGCATAATTCCATTAAAATTCATTAAAAACACCATGTCAAGGTGAATTAGAGCCTTCTGGTTTGTGTTGTCATGGAATTATGTGTTTTTCATGCTCAAAATAAGCAAAGCTATCTCTTTACAGCCTCTCCCCTTTATATCTCATATAAAGATATATTTAGGTTTAATTGTAAAGTGCTTCACAATTCTTGGGTGACAAGTTCAAAGTGCCAAGTAACACACTGCTGCAATTATCAGTTTGGGCCCCTATTAAAGATGCTGTGATGTGCATCCTTATTAGAGAGGGGAACCTTATCATGAAGATGAACTCGTGTCAGTCTTTTCTTTTGCTGTGTTGAATTCCAGACTTCCCTTCCACATCTGACATGTGGGTTTTATTGTTCAGCTGCCTTTCTTCTTGCACAAACATCCTGGCTGAAGCACATGGAAAGGGAGGAGGGCAGACATTCCTCTCCGTATATGTTTGAGCTTTTCTGTCTTCTTGCTATGTGGTCCCAGGAGCACAGGGAGGTCCCTGCATATTTATAAGCCCTTTGTTTCCCAGTTTCCAAGGCCAGATGACGCATTCTGGTGTCTTGTGGCTCTTTTACCTCTAGGCTCTGAATTTGTTATAAGCAGAGCTGAGATGCGCTCACCAAGGCACTGTGCGGCTAAGGAACTTCTTACTAGTAGCCACTGTAGTAATAGAGCAAGTTGCACCAGAAAAAAAGGCAGAGGAGATCCTGGAAAGGCACTTTTCTGGCACTAATCTTGGCAGAGGGGGCTGTTCTCATCACCCATGCACGAGATCTGGTGCTGTGCACCTTGGCCACTGTCACAGCACAGGGAATGGATTTGTTGGCTACACCCAAGGTCATTGGACTGCATCTAAGTGCACAGGTGCTTTCCACTGGGCTTTGGACTTGGTCCTTTGTGCCTTTGTTAGCAAAACAAATTGTCAGATGATCCCCCCTGGTTTTGGCATCACCTTTATTATTAAACAGTTTATTATTGACTGGATTGTTATAATACCTCAGTGTTATATTTTACATAAGCACAAGTCACAAGGTGGTCCCTCATAATCTCATGTAAGGAGAGGTGTAGAAGAGTCAATAGAAGAGTCATGAGTAGAAGAGTCAGAGTTCATTCAGCTCATGGGCATGCCTTTTCTCGTTCTGTTTGGGAAAAATGCTGTAAACCATGTATGACTGAGAAGGTGAGCTTGTAGTGTGTATTGGATTAGGTTTCTGCTAAAGTGCAGGAAGTAGAAGGTATCCACTTGCCAGCACAAGGTCTTGTCTGAGATTGTGAAGTTATAAATAATTTTTTTTAGATGACAATAAGATCCATGACCTATAGGGCACAAAAATTCTTATTTATCTTTCAATCAAAACCTGCAATGTGTTTTATGTCAGAGAAGGGATGAAATAGGTGATACGCTTTTCTGAAATGAAAAAAAGCAGGATGGCCAAGGCCGAGGGAGCTGAAAAGCTGGGGAGTGGGAGCAAAAGGAGCCAGGATGCACTCCTGGGGTAGCACTGTTCCCCCTGGGCTGTGAGGAGGGCACCCTGGGCTGTGTTGGCAGTGGGTGCAGCACATGTGTGCACGGGCACATGCTGCCCTGCCTGCAATGACTGCAATTGCCAGCCCTCCCTGAAAGAGCTCATTTAACATCTAGGAGAGCACAAAGGAGGCATGGAAGTGAACACAGTGAAGCCAGGCTTTCAGCTTTCCACCCTTTAAAGGATGAAAACATAAGGGAAGGTGTCACAAGTCAATTTGCTTTGGCAGAGAAGGGGAAAGAAACCCTGTGGGCTGGCTGGGGGCCAGAGGAGTTGTGCTGGCTGCAGCCAGGGTGATGCTGTGCCCAGGAACAGAGCGAGGTCTGTGCCTGGCTGGTGACCCAGCTCTGAGCACTGGGGAGGGCTGAAGGTTCTGCAAGGTGAGGGCAAGGACGCACCAGCTGCAGGTATCATCCGAGGTCCTGGCCTGTGTCCTGCTGTCCTGCAGGGAATTCCTTTCCTTGCTCCAGGATGTGTGTGTGCCAGACCCTGTGTGTGTGTGTTTGTGTGTGTGTGTGTTGGAATGGGGGGTGGAGGAGAAAAAAAAAGCCACCATTCAAGCTAAATAACCTCCTTGGCATTAACCTTCACATTCCTGGCTTTTTCTGCCCAGCTGGACAAAGGAACTCTCTGAGGGACGAGCAAAGGAAGATCCCGTCCCTCCATGCAGGGAAGCACACAGGCTTCTTTGCATGGAAGTTTTTAGGGACACCTCAGTTTGTGTCTGTCTCTTGCATCTCTCTCTCTCTGTCTGTGAATTTCTACATTCTGGACAGTCCTGAAAGAGCCTGAACACCAAACTTGCCGACCTGGAGGAGATAGTCAAGGTTTTAATCTAAACTGAAGTGAAAGGTGCATCTGTTCAGGCTCTTTAATCAGTAAAGTATGATCATGGTGTTGAGAGTTCAGTCCATGTCAAACCCTCCCCACCTCACACCTCTAGCAATAATTCCACCTCTGCTCACTGACACATCTGTTTGCAGCTGATTTTATTTTGGTGGGGTGATGGAGACCAAACAGAAAACAGGACAGATCTTATTTTAAAGAACATGGAAATCCTGCTGTCATCTAACAAGCTGTATCTATCTCCTAACCTGTAGTTCTTGTTTTTGAGCCCTACATATGGAAATTGTTACTCTGAGTTATTACAAATAATTACTTTGTGACACTGGAATTCCTGAGCCGAGTATCACACCCATGTTAAGGCTCCCTCAGACACGCTGGACTGTGCTGGCTGTTCTTAGGACATCACTGGGGCAGGACCAGGCTGCTGTCTGCAGCCTGTGATTGCTGTTCTGAGGAAATGGGCTGCATGCAGGAGAGTTAGTCACAGTGCTCTGAATTGGGTGGAGAAGTTTTGCAAAACTGTCTCGCTCTTAGAAGCATCACCAGGACCAGATCAGCCAAAGTGTCATCAAAGTGTTTCCCTCAACTGCCTCCTGCCTTGGACAGCTGCTCATTTAGGTGGTAAAAATCCCTCGTAGGAAAATGACAAATGTTTAGAAACAGTCCCAGTCTCCTTCCAACAACTTAGTAATTTTCCTGTGACCTCAGTCCTGTAAAAGTGCATGTAAAAGTTCCAAGATTTTAATCTTACTCTCTAACACCATTGTCCTGTGCTTCCAAAGGTGGAGCAGCTTAGAGAGCTCTCCAGGAAGTCAGAAATCATCAAAATATTTCCACTAAGATGCAGCAATGCCCATATACAAAAATTTGCCATCATCCCTCCTTGAACAGTGAGGCCCATCAGCCCCACTGATGGGAAATAAAAGCCCATTGTGGTGTGAGTCCTGGGACACTGTGAGGCACAAGTTGTGTGCATGAGATGGGTCAGAGAATGAGGCTCATTAGCCATGTCACAGAGCTGGTGATGTGACAGTCATGTGGCACCCTCCCTCATCACACTGGCATTTGGACAGAATGAGCAGCTCTTCTGCTGTCCATGTTCCCAAGGACTTTGTGGGATCATTGTGAGACACTGTACAGTTGAAAGACATTAGTTAGGAATAAAACCATCTCAGAAATGGATTTTTGTGACTCTCATGACAAATAAACAAAGAAAATAACACAATTCTTTCTGTTTTCTTACTTTTCTGCATAAAGGCCAAAACATTTCAGAAATGAAACAA
Source organism: Leptocoma aspasia (assembly GCA_013399835.1). Classification (NCBI taxonomy): domain Eukaryota; kingdom Metazoa; phylum Chordata; class Aves; order Passeriformes; family Nectariniidae; genus Leptocoma; species Leptocoma aspasia. The sequence continues at coordinate 3,133,564 of VXAX01007434.1, read as the reverse complement.
AACGAAACCAAACAGTTAAAACAAACCAATGAAACCTATTGTATGTTTCTTTTTCTGTTTCTTTTTTTCTTTTTTTCAAATTAACCTTGGGTAGCTTGAAATTAAACTACTAAAACATATAAAGTTACTGTCTTTTGACTTCTCACATTTTTTCAGGTTTTCTGGACAATTAAACTGGTTGCAGGGGGCTTTGGTTTCTGGAAATATTGGGGGCATTTGGTCTAAACAAGCGTTCCTAGTTTGCTCAATATTGCTGATTCTTTCTGCCTATCTTCACCAGGAAACTGTTGCTTGTTGATAAAGGAGGAAAAGAGAGGAGAAAAGAGAAATAAACTCCAGGGACTTTGGCTTCTGTTTGTCCTTTAAGACTTTGGCTGGAGATTCTCATCACCTTGGCAAAGATGTTCACCCAGAATTCTTGGGAAGAAATGGTAAGGAGGGGACAGCAGAGCCCAGGAGCTCTGTCAGGAGCAAGGTTGGTCCAAGGGACAAGGTGATATGAGGGTCTCTCTGAAACTCTCAATCCCTGAGTCGATGAGTGTCAGAAGAAAGACATCTGATGGCAGCAAGTGTGGGGGTGTGGGGGAAAGGGGAAACTGCTGAGTAGAAGCAATTTTTCTTCTGTTCTGCTGTTTAAAACTCATCCATTGGTTCACCCTGGCAGCCAAGACTGCCTACAAGGCTGGGAAGGGCCAGCATTGCCTGAGGAGCTGCTGGGGAACACTGGAAGGAAACACTGGTGGGAGGATGACAGGAACAGGGGGTGGTGGTGAGCAGGTGTGAGCAGGATGGTGCCGGGGGAGTGGATGTGAGGAACTGCACACTGCTGCTGGACCAACTCTCTGCCTTCTGGCCTTGCTCTCAGCCATGTCTACAAGGACTGTGAGAGCCATATCCAGGCCCTCTTCCAGCAGGAAGGAGCTGTCAGGGGGTACAGCGGCTTTGTGAGGATATGTTTGAATGTAGTTTCAAAAGACAAAATATACTGAGATTTGTGCCTCCTTTCTATGGGCCAGTTTAATCCATCAGGGACTCGTTGAAGGGAGCAAAATTAAGATGAGATCAGATCTGCTCAAGGAATGAAGAAAGTGGAATTCATCCTGAGCATTACCCAGTTCTTTACCAACCTCCTGCTTTACCACAGCCCTCATTAAGATCCTGAGCTTAGCTCAAAGGCCTGGACACAGGCACAGCTCTGCATGGACAGAGGTGTCCCTCATCCTTGTAGGACCAGAGCTCAACTCTGCACATTTTGTCAGACAGCATTTCTCTGAACTGTTGGACTGCTGGCACTTCCTGACCTGTGAAACAAGAGCTGGGAGATGTTGTGTAACATGTGCCTTTGACTTACATGAAATATCCACTGCAGTCAGGCTCCCACCCATACCTGGAGGTGCAGGTGCACCCTCCCGACATCATCGGCCAACAGCTCGGAAATTCACACCTCAAGGCTTTTAAAATGTTTTTAATTTTTGGTGGGTTGCCCCCCTTCCTTCTTTGCAGTAGTGCCACACACTTCCTAGGATAGGAATTAGTTGGAGAAAAAACGATGACAGAGACAGGCAAGCAGAAACATCTGTCAGCCAAATGGTTACCCAGAACTGAAGCTCCAATTTTCAGTCATGAATGGCACTTTTTGTCTCTGCCAGAGGGTGAGTCTGGGTGAGTGCCCAGGAGCCAAACAAGAACTGAACAGAGAAAGCATCAGCACAGTCAGTAATACAGGAAAAGGTGGAATTTTTGTGGAATCTTCACTCTTTCCTGCTGGTTTCCTGCTTGCTACATGTGAGCCACAGAGACATCTTTTGTATTGCAAAGTAAAGCGCAGCAGTGATTCTGGGATGACCAGACTGAGAAAAATAGCCCATGGATAACCCACTGCCATTAACCTGACTTCAACTTTTGTTGTGATGTGCAAGTCAACTAACAACTGCTCTGATTACCAGGAGTTTGGCCAAAGTTCTCATTCTCTTTATTTTCTCATTCCTTTGGTAACAGCCTGGCAGCCACCCAGCATCAGGGAGGATGGTCTCACTGGAAGCCAGTGCCGTGACCAGACCTATCAATGTCACACACAGGCACCCAAGCAGCTCCACACCTGCATGGGTTTTCCCTCTCATGGTCACAAGAGTTTCTATTTATTGATGTACGCTAACCTTTATGTGTATTAATTCAGGAAAACCTTTATCTGGAGATCTCTCAAACCTTTTTTTTTTTGGTGCAAGGACTAATAAAAACCTTTCACATGAGTTTCCTGCTGTTGAGGATAGAAATAAAGCTGGACATTCACTAAGAAGTTTCTTTCATTTTGTTTTAGACTTGGTTTGACAGTGAGGTGGTGTGATTTATGGTGAACACCACATCCAGCACAAGGCTGCTGTAAGCTATGTGAGTGTGTGTTTTTATAAAGAGATTATATTTATCTCAAAACCAGAAGGCTGGTGGGGGAAACTTTCCCAGGGTCCTTACAGTATCTTACACAGAAAGGAGGGAAAAACCCCAACATAAAACCTTACAAAAAATATCATACTGCAGTTTTGGAATTACTTCCACTACCAAAGCTTGACCCACCCAAGAATAAAACTCAGAATAAATGAGTCTGCTTTTCAAAGAAGTGCTTGCTTTCTTGTGAAAGAAAACAGTCCATGCCCCATCCCAAGGCTTAAGAGCAAGTGCCAGAGAGATGGGAGCCTCAGAGATAATACACTAACCAACCCTCTGTTATCATGGCTCAAACATGATTAATTCATGTGGAACTTCTTGTAATAATATTAGTCTGGTGACCTCATTTGTTATACATGTTGCTGCCATTAGAACTCCAATACATCACCTAAAAGATACAGAGCTCACAGCCATCTGTGCTGTACCTGCTTGTGAGGCTCCCTGGATCTCCTCCTCTGCAATTGCTGCCCAGTTCTTTTCCCCTGGTAGCTGAAGCTTTCAAAAGAAAACTGCTGGCAGTGATTTGGATGGTTTAGGTTTCAGGACCGGTCCAATTCCCAGCATGTTCAGACTTTGTTTTGGTGCTGCTCCACTCACTAAGAAATCCTCACTTTGTTCAATTTGTTGTTATTGAGTTTTGGTATTAACTTTTCTTTTGTCTTCTTTCCCATCACCCTCATCAAATCTCTCCTCTTTATCCATCTTCTTAATTCTCTCACCTGACAGATACTGGAGGTCTGCTGACCTTCCTTCTGTCTACAGCATGGCTCTTATCTTAACTTGATTATTAGAAAAAGCTGTAAGGATTAAATCACTTTAAAACTCTCTTTTGTTGGCCAAATGTATGTGAACCAATCACAGCTACTCTCAGATGTTGCTGGGCTTGGATCTTCTGTCCAGGGTTTAGGCTAGCAACCCATTTTCAGTACAGGCATCACTAAAATTCCCTCCGTGCTGTTTAGCTCTCCTACAATCAAACAAAGTTTTTCAGGTACTTAGAGTCAGATTGCACTTTTCTTGAGTTTGAGCCTTGCTCCTAGAAGCTACCCACTTGCCTGTGCATTCCCCAAGCCAGCAGGTCCAGAAGATTCCTGTGGGGGCAGATGCCCAGCACTGGAGATGACCCAGCTGTGTGGGGGCAGGCACAGGGCTGCTTGGTAACTCATGAGATCCAAATGCACACCCTGCAATCCCCTACCCTGAGCTACCCTGATCACTTTGCAGGTCTGCACTATGAGGTTAACACGGGGACTTCACAGCAGTTATAAAACTCCTTTGGTGTCTCCATCATGAAATGTGTTATTAACAATCAATTTCTTTGTTCTCCCAAGGACATTTTGTCCCCTTCTCTCTACTCTGCAAACATCACTTAATGCATTTCCCTTGGCTTCATTTCATGTCATTCTTCTTCATTTTAGCTTGTATCTGAAACTAGTGGGATGCAACTGTGCAAAAGGATACTTAAGATTGAAACCTAGTAAGAAAAACGCCCTAACAGCAAGATTTGTAAAACCTTGGCAGCACTTCCCAGCATGAGAGGATGGAAGCCCTGCCACTTAAATCATGTTAGTCTGGGTTTGGTCTGCAGCTCAGGAATGTGCTGCAGGGAACCAGCTTCTGCTAGGCCAAAGTACCTTTCCATGCATATGAATATTCCCACTCCAGATGTGAGGTTTGGAAGAGGTGCCATGGAGTGCAGACGGCTCTTTGTAGTCTTCCAGTTTGATTTTCTTCTGCCCTCACTTTTCATCAAAAGTCCCTGGAATAACTGACAGGTAGAAACATCTAAGAAATAATGAAATAATGTAAAGCTTGCTGAGAACAAATAATAATTTAGGGAAGGACAGCAGAAAAGGCAGTCCCTTGGCAGTGGCCATCTCATTGGAACAGTCTCACCCTAGCTGAGCCAGGTGCATTCACTAGGAAGATCAGGTGCTGATTAGTGCACCCGAGCTGGGAGCTGCCTGTGGCAGAGGATGTGATCTCAGACTGGATACATAAATAGTTTTAAACAGTGAGTAAATAAAGAAAATGGTGGGGAGGAGTGTCAGAACAGAAAACTTGAAGAGGGTGAAGTGTATTGAATCAATTACTGACTATGAGCAATTTCTGCTGTGCTCAAGAGAAGAAAATGAGCTGTTTAAGAGATTCTAATGTCCTTCAAAACACATTAAAAGCCTTTATTCTTAAATGTTTTTCTTTTAACTTAATGACCTTGAGATGTTTTTAACTACTTTTCCATGGAAATGTGGACCACCCTGCTTTTAGGAATAATCCACATTGATTCCTTCCTGATCCCAGTACTGTTCCCATAGTATTTGTATCCCATACAAATAGCAGGAGCAAAGAAGCTTGCTGGGCATTTGAAGAACAACCAAGGCAGCCCTTCAAAACCATATTATCAGTGCACACAGCCCTGATCCCAGTTGCTTTAGTATATATAACAATTTCTAAGAATGGTACCACAATGCTACCGGTGATGCTGTCACTCTCCTTGGAGAAAATCCTCCTCCTGCTCTCCAGGTGGCAACCCTCTGCTTGCTACAGACCCAGCACATCCATTGCATCCCATTCCTGCCTGAACCCCTACACAGTGTGCAGCACTTCATTAATGTTGCTCTTTTGAACCAAAACCACCTTCATAGTAGAACTGATTTTGTGATTATTTATATAAGAATATAAATATTATAGTGCTTGAATTATGTTATAGCAGCTGATGGTCACTGAAAAAGAAGAAACAGGGCAGTGTTGGAAGGACCAAGGTTTCCTGATGCTGTGGATATCCCAGCTGGCAGAGCAGTGTATAAACTACATACCTCCCAAATCACATCCCTCCAGCTTCCATTGATTCCCAGGCTGTGACTATGCTGTGAACAAAACATTCTCAGCTTAAGGGCTTCAGCACTGGACCAGTGATTGCCTATCTTTCTTAATTATTAGCTCACATCCTGGCACTATTTTAGCCTTTGCTAATAATACTCTCCTAAATGATGCCTAAACACTGTTTGGACAATATAATAAATCAGGAACAATTGCCAATAGGCAGCATGGGCAAGCATACAGTTTCATGCTATGCAAACACTGCTCAGATGAACTGCAGCACAGGATTTGTTTTCTTTCATGCACTTTGAACTGAAAAAAAAAACACGTGGAAAATTAATGCTTATGCTTTAGGAACACAAAGGCTCCACATGTGGATTCGAGGGCTTTGTAATGTGAACACAACCAAACTCATGCTGTTTGATCCTGGGGCTCGGGAATGGGCTGCTCTGTCCAGAGGTGTGGGCAGAGCTGGGTGCTCCCCGCAGCACCTGGGTTTATCCCGATGGGAAGGGCAGTGTGGAATGTGTCAGCAGCGCCGTGCTGTGAACGGGCTGCGGGCTGGGTAAGAGTCGCTGCCCTCCCCTCCTCTTCTCCAGCTGCTGGGCAGGACCTGGGCACATCTCCACCTCACCTGCCACCTGATTGCCTGCTTGTGCCGGGTGGCACCGGCTGGACCATGGCCAGCGGAGGGCACCAGGCTGTCTGGCTGACTCTGTGATCCTGGCTCCTCGGGGCACGGCTGTGCCGTGCTGCAGGTTAGGAGGGAAGAAGCTTTTCTGTTGGGTGAAGAACCCTCCTTTAAAGACAGGAATGAAAGAAAATGGGAAGCGGTCGCACTGTGCCAGTTTAGCCTTTGCTGGACCTTGTCAAACTTTGTTGCGAATGCATTTAAATTGGGTGTACAGCTGCAATGCAGAAGGTTTTAGGGGTTTGTGTCTTTCAAGTTCTTCCTGAGAGGGAGAGTTTTCACTGAGTGGACCCACCAGGACCTCTCTTCTCACTGGACAGGCAGCTTGGCTGGTGCCACTGCTGACAAGGCACAGTCTAACCAGTTGGTGTGTGGCAAGCTCCAGAGAGGCTAAAACCAGGACCTTGTGGGAAGTGAAGTGCTCCCAATCTTTTTCATATGAGCTAAAAAAAAAAAAAAAAAAAAAAAAAAAAAAAAAACAAGTTTCAAC
>VXAX01007434.1:3070650-3127115 GCA_013399835.1 Leptocoma aspasia | reverse complement strand
TGTGTGTGTGTCTGTGTAAACTGATAAACTGAGAAAAGGTTTAAGAGACAGAGAACTCCAAATTCTCAGGTCACATGAAGTAAGAACTACTTTTTATCTTTCCCATGGGCACATGATGCAAAAGGCTAAGAACCAAGGGCTGAAAGCAAAAAGTATCTGAAATATGCATTTATTTTATTCTTCCCATGTTTTTGCAAGTGAAAAATGTTACATATGTAAAGAAACTGGAGAGCCCTCTCACTTCATCAAATAAATGAAAGGAAATGTGAGAAGGAACATACCACACTCAGTATGCATATATACTTTTATTTATCTCCCAAAGACTGATTAAAGTGAAAAAATGTGTCCCTGAGTAAGGAAACAAAATGTTTCATTCCCTAAAAAAATGACTTTACAAACCACATTTTCATCAACAAATTGCACCAGTAACAGTGTTACTTGGGAGCTGCTCAAAGGGCATGAACGACCTCTGTGTAGCTGTGAGCAGGAACACTTGTGGGACCCCCACGGGGGGAGCCAGAGCCCTGCAGAGATGCACAGGGAGCTCTGGCTCTGCTGCAGGAGTGAGGCACACTGGCATGGCCACAAAGCTAGAGAGCAGGCACTGATATTTTGTCTGCGTCGGCCTTGGCTCTCCCAACCACATGGTTATAGGAGCTCCAACTCCCATTGCGAAGTGCAGGGACTCCTGATGATTCAACTCAGGTGTCCTTGAAGAGCAATAATGTCTCCTTTTTTGCCCCTGCTCCACTGTGGTTTGCAACTGCCATCACTCTTCCCAGCCCAGCCAAACCCGCTGCTCTGCTCTCCCTGAGGCTGGTTCCCCTTCCTCAGGATGTGAGCTGCCTGTGGGTCAGCTCAGTTCCTCATCTCATTTCACATCCTCTCAGGCCTGGCACAGGCCCCTTTCCTGCAGGACATTCCAGTGGTGAGTACTCACTCGAACCCTGACCAATGCCACATCCACACACCCAGTGCTGGCTGTGTGATGCAGTCTGTCACTCACCCATCCCTTTTGTTCCTCAAGTTTCCCCTGTCTCAAGGCATTAGTAGCATGAAACTCATTACAGTGCTCATCCCAACTGGAAACACCTGCAAAACCTGAGGGACTGTAACTGCCAGATAGCAAGGAAGAAGTCCGCTGGGTCAGGCTGAAGGATGCAAAGTTAGACCAGTGGGGGAAAGATGGTCATTGCGATCCCGTGCAGATGCATGAGGTGCCCTGTGCCCGGGAATCAGGTCCACGGCAGGTGTTTGCCATCAGCTGTGTGCATACAGTACCCAGAAAAGCTTAGGAACCGTCCCTGAGCGCACACAGTGCTTGGCAGCAGCGCTGGGACAGGGATGGAGATGGCCGGCAGAGCAGTGTGAGTTTGATTACGGTTTGAGGCTGACAAGAACCAGGTTCTTGCCATTACTGACAATCGCAGGCCCTGCAGTTTTCATTTTCAACCGGGTCCCAGCAGAAAGCAGCGGCTGACACAGCGATATCGAGGGCCACAGCAGGGCTGCCAGGAAGGCAATTCCCGGGACAAGGAATTCTTTGGTGCTGCAGCTCTTCGCAGTAACTGAGCGGGACCGCCCGGCGCTGACTGCGAATGAGCCTCCGGGCCCGTCAGCCGGCTGGGTTTTATTTGCAGTATTTTTACACGGATTTTAAAAATAAAACCCGCCCCCCCGCCTGAAAGTCGTCCTTGTCCCTTTCTGACCAGCAGTCCTCTCCCTGGAGAGGCCGCGAGCCCAGGNGGGCCGGGGCTGGAGCCGAGCCGGGCCGGGCGGGCAGCGGCGCAGCAGCGTCACCTGACGGCCGCGGGAGGCAGCGCGGGCGGCGGGGCCCGCTCCGCTCCGCCCCGCCCCAGGGCCGGCCCCGCAGGGCCCCTCCGCAGGCCCGGGCCCTGCCCTGAGCAGGAGCCGCTCTGGGCTGGGGGGAGCCAGGCCCGCTCCGGTCCCGAGAGGCGGCACTGCCAAGCTGGGGCAGCTCATTCTCCCCTGCAACCTCCGGAGACTGCGCCGCTCTCACCGGTGTGCCGGTGACTTTGGGAGCACAGCGTCTCTCCCTCTGTGTCTCTCCCCGCTTCCTTGCATTAGTCACGCTAAATTTGACTTTGTATCTACTAAAAAGTTTCAAATTCTTAATATAACATACCTCTGATGCACAGCACATGTCTTTGTGGCCTGCCCAAATCCCGGCTGAGGCTATCCCGACAGGACCCTGCTGGAACAGCCCTGTCCCTGCCCAGCCTGCCCATCGGGTGGGGAATTTACCTGCTCAGAGAAGAGGCCCTGTCTCGAGTTACCCTGTCTGCTCCAGGTTTAAAATTCAACATTCACGTTTGCTCAGCCTTTGACAGAAAGCCACGAGGAGGGCTGTCTCCCTGCCAGCCCTTCTGACCAGCCCTGCAGGCAGATGGATGGCCTGACTCCTTGCCTGTGGGCATTTCAGTGGATAATCAGTGCTCTGACACTAACACCTCACTCGGGCCATGTGCTCTGATGGGCAATTTCTTGTCTTTCTTGGTGCCAAGTGTAAGTTCACTGTCTGGATAAGGCTGGGGTGCTGCTTAAAATAGACCTTATGTGCCTTGTTGGATTTGTGCAATGTTCCTTCCATAAGCTGCTTTGGAAGGAGACATTTGTGTCTACATTTGAACTTTTCAGTCTGAGCGTTTTTAAAGCTCGTTCACATCCTGGGATAAGATTAAGCCATCAGGGTCAATAAAACCTCTTTCCTTCCATGTATTTCCATGTTCTCGCCTGAAGTGATCTCTGATTCATACCTGACTGAGTAAAGGATGTGAAGCAACTCAGCTGCTTTGAGAAGGGAGAGAAATCCCCAACTGCTACAGGCTGGCCTTTCAGCCTGCATCGCTGCTCTAGGCTGTCACATGAGGCACTGCAGAGAGAAGGGGTGTGCTGATAGAATTTCACTGGACTGGAAAACACTCTGGAATGTCTCAAAAGCTCCAATACAAGAGGGAAGACATGATGGAAATAGATAACGGGTGTTGGAGAGATTCTGGTCTGTTTGATGTGTCTGTCCCAGTTCAGCTATAGTGTGAAGGCATATGACTTAATGAATAATTAAGACTTAAGAGTCCAAAAGAAAAGAAAAGGCTGCCCAAGTTATGAGGGCTGTGGCCTTCTCTCAGAGTACAGTTTTCCTCTTGGGAAGGGTGAGAAGCCTTGCAGCAGCCAAGGCAATGCTTATGAAAATCAGGGCTCTCACGTTTGCAAACTCGTTGGCAGTTGTACCAACACACACAATTTTGTTTTGGCTTTTCTTGTGCCACTCTGAAGAGGTCTGATGAAGCAGGTCATCCTGCTGTGACAGATGTTTTTTCACAATATCTGTGAACATCTTCTGTGTCCCAAACAGGGAGGTTTGATTTAATGATTACAAGGTGACCCAGCAGCATGATACCTCATGTACTGAGACACAGAGGTGTGTTGCACAGAAACCCCCTTTTGTTCTGTTACAATGGTCTTGGGGAAGCACTTCATTGCCACAGAGAAGGGTGGCTGATGCAAACCCAACTGTCACTGTTGAGCAACACAGCAGGCGAGCTGCGAGCCAGAGCCCCGCGGTCACTTACTTCCCTTTGACACTGACTCTGCAAGCAGAGGCAGCAGTGTCGAAATGCCCTCTGTGTTCTAAAAGGGGGGTGAGTGATAACTGCACATCTACCTCCTCCCAGAAGCCCAGAGTGAAGGGTCTGAGAGTGGTCAATGCTCAAGGGACATCTCTGTGACACTGCAGCACTTGCCTGTGGAGTGCAGGGCTGATAAACACATCAACTTGGCGTTTAGGTGTTCCTGGTATGTTGGTCCCATGCTGTTCCTGCAGTCATTTCTGAGGCTTAACTGAAGAACAGAACATCTGCCCAGGATCAGACTAGGGGCTGGCTGACCCAGCACCCTATCACTTGGGGTTCACCAGCAGCAGATGCTAAAGGAAGAATGGAAGAACTGGGCAACTGGTATCTCTCTAGCTGCAGCCCCAGTTTCCAGTTATCTGTGACTCAGGAGCCTTTAGAAGTGGTATCTCCAAACATGGAAGGCCTGATGTGGTTTTCTTTCCTGACTGCCAATTGCTTTTGCCAGCACTGGCCCCTTGAGCAATGGGAGGGCAGTCTGAGAGCACCACTGCAAAGCTGCTTTTCCTGCTGTATTCCCATGTGGGAGAGAGAACCTGGCATGGCACAGAGACTGTAGCTGCAGAGCAGGAGTGTGCAGGTTCACCACAGGCCTTTGCCTGCTATGCCTTGTAGCCATCACCAGTGCTTTGTACCCAGGATGTTCATTTGGTAGGATCTCCAGAAAGTGGCAGCAGAGAAACTTGGCTAATGTGTGGTTCCTGAAAGTAATATGCAGAGAAAAAAAATTAGTTACTGCGTGTTCAGTAAAAGACAGTGATGAATGTCAGAAGCACAGTTGCTCTCTGCCTTCATTGTCTGTGAAAAAGAATTGGCACAATCCTGTCTTTGACAACTTAAATGCTTGTTAAAATTTTTTTATGAAAAGAAACAATATATATATGAATCCATGGTTGTCTTTTTAGAATTCTAGGGCTGGATTCTGTTCTCAGAAGTATTGATACAAGCAGTGAATAAAGCAGCTCCATAACTCATGATTTCGTTAAGAGATAAAGTCTATCAATCCTTCACACCTAGAGTAAGACTTTGCTCTTTGTCTAGCCATGTAATAAGATTACTGCAAGAAAAAAGATATTCCTTTGAGGCAGCAAATATGGGAAAATACAGCTTTATTTTTCAATGATGTGCTGGAATTAAGGAGATAGGTAGCTGCAATACAACTTTATTTTGAAGCAAAATCTCTAGACAAGGTTACTTAGCACCTATAAAGAGAGAACTGGTCTCAACTGAACAGGTATGTCAGACCTGGGGAAAAAAAGGAAGTCTGGTTTTCCTCCACTCATATAAAAATCCAAGTGTACTCATTAAAATTAAATAAGAATAATTCGAAGCTACCTGAACTTGCTTGACCTCTGGCTGGTGCTATTTTGCTACTTCTTTAGGGTTAAGTATCAACACCACTACTGTTCCCTGAATCCTGTTCTTTACAGTGTATGAGGTACAGGATGTCTTCTGGGTCATTCAGTAGCTGTGACAGTTAGTGGGGTTTTCTTATCTCTCACTGTCCATCTGAAAAACAGCTTTGAACCTCCTGGTTGGTGTCTGCCTTTTTTTTTTTTCCCTCTCTCTCTGTCTCTCTGTCTCGTTTTTCCCCCTTAACTAGAGTTCTAAACCAAATGTGCTAAACATATAATCAGCCATGAACAGAAATATCCTCTGTTTCCTGGAGCCCAGCTTCTGACTCTTGTTGTTGTGCACCTGCCAGAAAAGAGGGCAGGAAGGGAGGATGGCACTGACAGCAAAACTTGGAGGTCCATGTGGTGTGTTAATTTGTTTTTCTTTTTCTGGACAAGGTGAAAATGGAAATGGGAACAAGATGTTCACACAACTCAAAGCTCAGGCTGGCCAATAAGGCAGGGTTCAGCTAAGTGAGTTTTGCTGACAAGACGTGGCAGCTGAGAAGTTTTGTTCCTAGAGGCAGGCTCGTGGTGAGGATAAAATGTCTCTAACCTTGCTGGCTGAACAGATCCCTGCCCAGAAGCAGGGATTAAAGACCTCCCAAGTGAGTTCCTCCATCATGCACAGTTTGGCCTTCAAGGAATAGTTGTGATATTTTCCTGCACCACTGCAGGTCATTTTAGTACCTGGAGCTAAACTGTCACAATGAGCCATCTTCTGGAGGGAAGGAACTGTGAAAACACTCACCCCATCTTGCTCCCTGGAGAATCCAGCACCATGGGTGCTTCCAGAGGCACAGGCTAGTGCTGCAGTGGCAGCTCAGGGCTGCTCCTGGTCTCCCCTTCCCTCCTCTCCTCGCTCACATGGTCACTGTGGTCGCTCACATAAACACCCTTCTTTTCACCCTTTCCCCCGTGTGCATTCATGCTGGGCTCTCACGGGGCCTCACAGCTTCCCCCAAGCAGCACCTGTAATGCTGAGAAGTGTCAAAGCTCACCCACATCTGGACAAACTGAAAAGGGTGGTGTTATAGCTGACTGGTGGAAGGGTCACTGCTGGCTTTGTTAGACCCTGGGTCATGAACACCTCACTGCAGAGCAAGGCAGAGCCTGCTGTTCTCACAGATAGCTCAGGAGAAAGGCTGGTAGCAACTGGCTCTCTGAGATTTAGTCTGAAAGCTCTCCAAGAACTAAGGATGAAGGAAAACAATTTGAACAGTTAGCCAATGCGGTAATAAACATATTCTTCACCTGGGAAGAGAAACTTCAGAAGAGTGGTTTGGTGTTTTTGAATTTGATGTATGAATAATTTGTCTTTCCATCCCTTCATATGGTGGCTTCAAAACTGATGGACTTAATTCTGGATGCTGCTGGATGGCAGAACTGGATTGACTGAGCAAACTGAAACGGAAGACAGTCATTGATGACTGGAGTTAGTCCTGACTGGGTAACACAGCTTTAATTCCTTCATCAAAAGGAGCATATTGGCTTTGAAGATGTTTGTGCAAGAAGCTGTCCCAGTGTAAAATCTCCTGGTGTGCTGTGAAGGCATGCTGACCAAGGGCCAGACTCTGCAACCACCTGGCCTTGGCTAAGTCAGTTTGGATCACAGAAACATAGAAACTTAAGGGCTGGAAGAAGCCTTAGAGATCATCTAGTCCCAACTCTCCCTGCCATGAGCAGGGACACCTTCCACTAGACCAGCTTGCTCAAGGCCTTATCCAACCTGGCCTTGAACTCTGACAGGGTTGGGGCTTTCACAGCTTCCCTGGGCAATTTGTTCCAGTATCTCACCACCTTTACAGTAAATCATTTCATCCTAATATCCAGCCTAAATTTCCTCTCTTTCAGTTTGTATCCATTACTCCTTGTCCTGTCACTACAGTTCCTGATGAAGAGTCCCTCTCCAGCTTCCAGTATCTGTAGGCTCTTCAAATACTGAAGTTGCTAGAAGGTCTCCACAAACCTTCACTTCTCCAGGCTGAACAGCCTCAACTCTTTTCCCTGTCTTTGTCGGGGAGGTGCTCCAGTCCTCTTGTCAACATTGTGGATCTGCTCTGGACTTGCTCCAAGAGTTCCATGTCCTTTTTTTGTTTCATGTCTGCAAGGATTGATCTGCACAGAGCAGCATTGGTATTAAATGAGTCCCAGTTTTTCCATGTCCCATACAAACCTGCTAATCCTTCATGCCCTACTTTTTACCTGCGCAAAAAGAACAAGAATTTGAGACTGCAGTGTGAGAGAATTTGCTGCACACTAATCAAATGGATGCACTTTTTTCCAAGTGATTTTCCAAGAAAATTTGGGCAGCAGTATGCAGAATCTCTGAAGCATTATTTGATGGCAGTCTGTGATGCCCACAGCTTCTCTGCCTCCTTTCTTCCTCTTCCCAGAGCAAGCTACAGAGCTGCGTGCACTGCAAGTGCACTGAAAACACTCCCTTCATTGGGAAATGCTGAGTGTGATTTCAAGGCTGTTGCAGAGTAGGGCAGTGTGGTGACATCTGCAAAGTATAGAGGAAATCAGCTTCCCTGAGAGCCTTTCACCTTGGACATTACTGTGGGCCCACAGAACTGGGCTAGGGTCAGGTGCAGGTAAAGCAGAGTGTCCTGGCTGGGGGAGGATGCTTGATCTCCCACTGCCTCAGCTGATGAGTCTCAGGTTTCTGGTGGCATGTTGGCTAGAAAGCCTTCATGGACTGAAGCTCATGCTGGCTTGCATAAAAAACTACATAGACTACATGAACAGACCTACTTCTTGCAGCCAGTTAAAACCAAAGTAAAACCAGAACAAAACCGCCCAGACCTGTCCATTCCTCTTTTACTGTATATTTTAAAACACAGGCAAATGAAAGGGGAACTGGACAGTAACTGTATTCCTCATTATCTGACTCTTTCTCGGGCACAGGGAATGGGTTTGACTGTTAGCAGGCTGGCTGGTTTTACTATTTCTGCACACAGTCTCCCAGGGGAGACTCTCTCTCTTGTGGGTACTCCCAGGGGGCTCAGTTACATGGAGGCATAAATAAGTGCTTCCCAGATTAGGGGTTTGGTCAGAGCTGCAGAAACATAAAGTCTGTGGTTGCAGTCCTGGCATGCTGATAATGTAACTGAAAGCTGCTGGACTAGGGCAGGCCCCAGCCACCAGCACTGGAGGGTGTCTGTGGGGCCAGACAGCAGTGGTGAGGCAAAACTCAAAAGGAAGGGCTGCAGCTGAACCAATCCTACAAGAGGGATACCCCTTAAGTGTCCATCACACCGTGAGGGCTAGCTGATGCCAAACATGCTTGGGATGGTGCAGACACAGAGCAATATATTTTAAATGAATCCTGGCCTTATAAAATATACTGTGTATCATGCTGGCCTAGAAAGATGAGGAATTCTCTAAAATTCCTGGGTTTGCTTGAATTCATTTTTGTCTTGTGTGGCCAGCCTGTGCTGCTGGCCTGGGCAAATGCAGCTTGCTGGTCTCTGTCCCCACAGCTGTGCTGGCCAGTTGGGGTTCTGGCCAGGCTGGATGAGAACAGCACTGATTCTAGGTGCCACCTGAGACTGCCTCATACTGAGGACAGTACAGGGAGGGGACAGGAGAGGAGAAACTGTGGGACTTGCTTTGGTTACAACTCTAAACTATACGCTGGTGTTTACTTTTCTGTGCAGGGATTGTAGATGCTCCAGACACCGGGACGGGGACCTCAGCGGACACCAGAGGTGCGTGGAGGGACTGACAGGGCCAGCTCCTTGGTTGGGTGCTGCAACTGGGAAAGCAAAACCTGTCTGCTCATGTGACTGTGAGGGAACAGAAGAACTGAGGCATGGCCATGAATTCAAAAGCAAGGTGAGCCTTGCAGGGCAGCTTTTGGAACAAAATCTCCTGCAGTGGCTGAAGAGTCAGCCCACCCCTGAGAACAGAACTCAGACTCCTCTCAGGGTAGGAGATCCACCCTGGCCATGAGCCTGTGTCCCGAACCAGAGCAGCCAGGGCAGCAGAGCCTGACCACTGTGAGGTGGATGGCCTGCGGTGGCCGGGCTCGGGACAGTCGGTGTGGCTGCTCGCAGCTTCCCTGGTGCCCTTCCCCGTGCTGCCAGTGGCTGGCTCGGCTGCAGGCCCTGTGTGCCCGGCCCCCTGAGGCGTCGTGGCTGCGCTGGGCAAAGGCCGAGGTACTCGCCCTCAGCCCGCTCGGGAGCGTCGTGCCACGCGGCAGGATGGGGAGAGCTGCTTTCACAACCTGGATGTGTTGTCACTCACATCCAGACATTTCCTGTTATCTAACCTCAGCCTTATCTTCCCCATTCGCAGCTTCCTCTTGAAGGAGGAGCAGCCCCTTCAAAACCAAGCTGTGTGCCCGGGCTGTGCCTCCGCCGCGCTCCTGCACGACCCCCGCTGCGGCCCCGCGCTGCCGGCCCTGCCTGCCGCGGGTCAGGATGGCCCAGCTGTGGTAGGTGCCAGGTCCCCGTCCTGCCCGCGGAAGGGGTGGCTGGGGACAAGGGAGGATGTGTCCTTTGGGGTTCATCTCCTGTTTCTCCCTCAGGAGGTCCCAAAGGCCCATGGGTGTTGGGACACGGAAAGGTGTGGGGTGTTCCTGGCAATGAAGAAAGCTGTCCGCTCACCGCATGTTACACCTCGAACTTCTAGGGGTCTTAATCCTGTTTGTGTTTGGGCTGCCTCCCTTCGGTGCTGGGGCTGTGTCTTCCTAAGCCAGAGGGCCTTTTTGGTGTCTCCTTTCAGGGATGAGGTAGCATTTGGCTGGGTGTGCTTGGGGAGGGCAGGCTCAGGGATGGAATGCCAGGTCTAGCCAGGGAGCACTGTGCTCTGGATCATGGCTCCTTGATGAAGATGAATTGTGATTAACAGTGATATGTAGCCCTACTCAGCAGCAGTGTACATGGTATGTGTGCTCCCTCAGCTCATAGACACACACATGGTGCCTGTGAGCTGCTGGCAGTGGGAGATTTTGACATAAATTAGTCATAGATGAGCCAGCTCACAATGAACAGGGGAGGGTACAACCAGGGAGACACCCTGTCCCAGCTGTGTGCAGGTGTGCTCTTCAGCTCCATTTCTCACTGTCCCGATGGTTTCAGTAGAGCAGATGAAAGTTTACTGCCCTTACCCTCTTCCCCTCCTTGGGTGTCTGGGGCATGAGCAGCCATGGGGACAGAGTCCATTGTGCAGGGACAGGGGCTGCAGGGCTCAGGGGAGTGCAGGGGCTGTGGGAGAATGTGAGGCTGGTGACCTGAAGGTAATGGGGGGATTATCAGGCCCTTCCTGGAGGCTTTGAAGTGAGACAGCATTTGTCTGGCAAAGCTCCTCGCAGTGTCCACTGCAGGGCTGGGGGCATAGGAAGGCATATATGGAGCAGGACAGCATCCAGTGGAAGCCTGCCATGAGCAAAGCCTTGTTTGTCTCTGTTATGACAAAGGCTTCCAGCTCCTAGGAGAGGCACAACCCAAGGTTTCAGCTGGCCAGGAGTTCGGCAGACCCTGTTGCCACAGATCTATGGGGATTCTTGCTTTCAATTCAGGCTGTGATTTGTGTTTCACCAAGTGGAGAACAGAGATGATCGTGATTCCAGTTCAAATCCTGCATAATAGATGCACGCCTTGAAATGGGTGCAGCCTGCATTCTAGGGCTCTGCTACTCAGCATGTGAAAACCACACAGCCACACTTCCATGCATGCTGTTACTAGGTTTAGGGTTGAATCTGTCCAATAATCTCACTTTTCATTTATTTTCATTACAAGTTGCAGAACAGTCTGACAGCCCTGTAAAAATACCTGAGTGATGATGTGCAGCCTGGAGGGGACTTTTTGTGAATTTGGTAAGGGACTGACTCAAGAATGCAGGAAGGAAAATTCTTTCTGTTTTGCCTTCAGAATATGCAGTAGATTGCTCAGTTTTATAACACTGAACTTTTACTTGGAAATACCCACTTTAGCTTGAAACCAGAAGCTCTGACAATGACAAATCCATTCACAACAGATATGATCTCTACGGGTAGAGTTGCATGTTCCATTCCCATCTGCTGATAGAATTGTCTCCATTGTGTCTCCACCCCTTATCTGTCCCTCACAGCAACATTTTAAGTGGCTGTTTTTCCCCTCAGAAAGCCACAACAGGGGATTATTTTAAGCTTCAATTGCGGAAGCAATGCTGCCTTGTTTTCTTCTTCCCCCTCCAAGGCCAGATCTGCCCCTGTTAGACATCAGCACTGAAGCTGGAAGCTATCTGATCACTGATACCTGTGGAAGTGCCTGCTTAGTCTTTCTCTAGTGGCTTCTCCACATTTTGGTATGGCTTAGAGTCCTTTGGGGAATCACAGGTTCACATGTAGTCCAGTAGGCTGATCTTAAATCAGCTTATTAACACTGTGTTCTTATCTTCATGAAATGCACATGCTGCTTTTATCAACTGCCACACAGTTTTATCTGCAATGGCTGAACTGCATTTGGAATGAGGAGCCAGAACACAGAGCTGGTCACTATCTACATTGCACCCAAGGCAGAGGTGGAGACAGGGGAATGCCAGAATTGCAAAGCCTGGGTAGTGACTCAGTTTAGAAACAGATTTTACCTTTAAAGCTGTAGCTGTTATCTTTCTCCTAAGTCTTACTCCACTATTCTGGGTTTGAAGAACATGTATTTGCTATGCTTTCACCTGAAAAAACCTTCTCCTTTCCAGGTATGTTTCTGTATGTAATATTAGATGGAATCCTATGATCACCTGTGTAAAACAGAGTCAAGAAGTTAGAGGTAGAAATGGTTTATGATACTGTTAATACACTTAATCTAATTCTACTTTAATGTCTTTAATGGTCTACCTTAAAAAAATATAATTAAAACATTTCAGCTTTTATTTTTATACTAAAAATAGCATAACTACTTTCTCACAAACTGGTCATGTGAAATTAAAATCCGTGGACTGGTAAGGAAGCTAAAACACCATGCTAAAAACTCAGCTATATCTGGACATGTCCACAAAGAGTATGAATGACATAAACAGTGTTGTGCAGAATGGGTGTGTGACTTAGGAGCCAGTATGGATTTTTCTGGGAGAGTTGAACAGTATCAGAATTTCAAATCTGTTTTTAGACTGAATTTCTAAACAGTCAACATCTGAGAAGGACACAGAACAGAGTAATACTGTGCAACTCTTCTCTTGTGTATGTTTTGTTATTTAGTTTTCTTTAGGTACATTTCTGCATTTCCTGCACACTCCTGTTAAAAGAACAAGGGAATAACAGTATCTTTTGTATTTTTGCAAGTGTGTGTGTGTGAATATGATGTTCACCCTTAAAGGCTGGATTATGCCAGTGTTTGGAGGTGGAAAGCTCCACTTATTGCAGGAAAGGCTTTTTCTGTTTGCTAGAAATGAAGCAGAAGGGGGTTAGTTTGTCAACGGAAGAGAAAGTTTCACTTCACTTCTGAAGAAGTTCACTGTTTCCCTATGTGGAGCTTGGTTTTCTTTCAGCATCATAGTCTTTACAGTATTCTGCCAAATGGAGGAGCCTCCAACAGAGTCAGTAATGAACCCCTATGTGCATGCCCAGGGGCAGAGTTGTACTTCTTTTTCTGACTTCTGAATTAATATAGTGGGTATTTTCCTCAGCAGAAGGCAGTGTCTGCTGGTGTGGTTCTCTCTCACCCAAAAAAGAGTGCAGGAGGGGGCAATATGGGAGGATTAATGATGCTTTTTGCTAACTGGAAAAAGCCTCTGAAGTTAACAACAGCTGCTGTGCTTCTTTTCCCTCTGTGTGCCCAGGTTGGCATCCAGCGAGGACACTGTGACCCCGGAGCTGCAGTGTGGCACTGCGTGTATTTGACAAGCTGAGTCCGACACTCAGTGTGCAGAGTGTCAGTTTGTCAAATACCCCAAGTGAGGCACTGCTGAGCAACGCGCCGAGGGTCCAGCCCTTTCCTCCTGCTCTGGCAGGAGTCTTCCTCCCCGGGCTCGGCACTTCTCCAGAAACCCACCGAGGTACTGAACAGCCCATCCCATTCTTCCAGAACACCTGACTGATCCTGTGCTGCCAGGTTTCCCTTCCACCCCGGTTTTGTGAAGACCCCGGTAGTGTCTGTTGAGTCATCCTTCCCAAGAGTAAATCAGAGCAGAAGTGGTGCTGGTGCAACTTCTCTGCACTGTGAAGACAGGGAATTGTGCCCTGGGTCCTTGTTCTTTGCATCCAAATAAAATGCTGTTCTCTTACACAGCATTAACTAACCAGCTCTAAGTTAAGCTCAATTAACAAAGATCCTGGCAACTATAATCACAACATCATGGGTAAAAGCAGCGTTATCCATAATAAAGAATCTTTCCTTTGCACATGTAGTAATCTTTTTTATGTGGACTACAAACTAATGAGGCTGCTCATTAACTTCCCTCTGGCCCATTAGCCTGTGGAAAATGCATGTTTGCTCATGTTTGCGTGATCTGTTTTAAATTAGGCCATGGAGTCCATTGCCCCTCCTGGGAGCCTTGCTGTTTGCAGAAGACTTTTTGTCTTTGGATGGTTATTCCTAGTCAGCACTTGCAGCAAGGTTGCCTATTCTGCTATTTAATTATAGTAATTCCCTCTAAATCATCCCATTTGAAG
Organism: Leptocoma aspasia; assembly: GCA_013399835.1. Classification (NCBI taxonomy): domain Eukaryota; kingdom Metazoa; phylum Chordata; class Aves; order Passeriformes; family Nectariniidae; genus Leptocoma; species Leptocoma aspasia. The sequence continues at coordinate 3,113,472 of VXAX01007434.1, read as the reverse complement.
ATGTAATGATTGATAAGTGTTTTCAGTAACTGACTTGTAGCATTCCAGATATGTCAAAGTAGAGGAATGACAGGGGCAGCATCCAGCCCATTTTGACAAATCAAACTCTCTGAAAGTATTTGACATGGAAAACTCAAAAATAAAAAAATCCCAAGACCCTACTGACTAGTTTTAGGACAGTACCACCAGCAAATTTTGCAATATTTGAGAGTATTAATATAATCGAATACTAAGCTTTTGGGCTTTTTGTTGCAACTATTTCTTAGTAAATATTTTGAAGAAGGTGGCGTTTGTACAAAGCTGGGACCCATGAATGTATTGTTATAAGCAAATTGTGTTCTGGTTTTTGAATAGCTTGTGCACTTCTGGACCAACAAGTGGTCCAGAAATGGCCCTACTCCTTATGACTCACATTCCCATGGTCTCTCTCAAGCACCTCCTCATGACTCACAGACATCACCCTGATCTTTATCACTGAGGTTAGCTTCAAAAGAGAGCAAGGTCTATGATTTCAGGCTTTGCTTTGCCCCCAGTGGATCCTCCATGAAGCACACAGCCATGTCAGCCCCAAGCCCTGCTGTCACTCAGACCACGAGGTTTCAACAGACCCAACCTCCTTTGCACCACAGCTGGCCAAGTGTTTGTTTATGTCCTTCATTCTTGTTTTCTCTTGCATTTCCAATTTTTGCTTTCAGTAGTTTGTCCTCTACTTTTTAGATAACTCTCCCCTTCAGCTCCCAGTTCCTTCCAGATGACTTTGGTAAAGGGGAAGAAAGTAAACCCCTTCCTCTCTTACAAGAACAAGCACCAAATTAGTGTGACAAATTTCTCAGGGATTTCATCTCCTACCTCCCTGCTCTGAAGTATGGTACAAACCCAGCAGGTATAAAAGCCAACAGGCCCCCTCCATGGGACAGGCACTGCACGTCTCATGACACTGTGCCAGCCACTCGAGATACACAGTGTGCTTTTGGGAGGCACTGTCCTTGCAGGGCAGAAGCTGAGCTTTTCCTTCTGCTCTGGAGCAGAGCTCAGCAGAGGAGCACAGTGCAAGGAAAGGAGAAGTTTTCTGGTTTGATCGTGATGCAACACAGCAGAACCCTCTGTGTCTTTCAGAAGAAAAAAGTTCTGTTGCCAACAGGTTATACTAGAAACATGGAAAACATGCCAAAAGTAAAATAAAGAAATAATCACACACTTGTTGCCCAGGGAAAAACACCTCAGCACTGGAGACAGGCTTCTAATGTTTCCCCTGTTCTGCTACTTGTGTCCAAAGTCATTTTGCTGCCCTAAATAGAGGAGTGACAACATGGAGTACATGGGGGCTGGTCCATCTGGGGCATCTGCTCCTGCTTTCTTAACTCCTGTTTGCCTTCTTCCTCTGTAGCTTCTCCCAGGCTTCATGTCTTCTGAGGAAGGTGTCCAGACCTCATCAGAGCAGATCAGTGCGGGGAGGAATGACAAGATGGAAAAACCATGGTGTTACATAGTCAATGAGTGAACCTGGAGCTCAGAGCTTATAACAGCAGGAAAACTTGCTCAAAACACCAAGCTAACTGAAAATGAATGAGGATGATATTTGGGGGGGAAAGGAGAGTGCCATGTCATGTGTTTTGGGCCTAGATCTGCTGAGGTAAGGATGGGGAAGCTGAGAAATTTTCAGTTCCCTTCCCATCCAATACTGACCTTGCACCATATGCTACTGCCTTGTGTGAGCATAGCTGCAGCTCTCCATTCCTCTCAGCTCCTTTGTTCTGCACCACCCCTGGAACTGCTGATGCCAGCAGCTTCTCCAGCATGGGGCCTTCAGGGGTGGCTGCTGTGGGTCCCACAGGGACAGCATGGATCCTGTGTGTCTCCCTGGAGCTCAGCCTGACACCCAGCACAGCCCTCCCTGCATGGCTGTCACCCTGTTTGTGAAGTCCCCACAATATAGGCAGGAGATTTTTTTCACTGATCTTGCCCACTTCATGTCCTGCAGAAGAAGCATCATTGCAATTTAGAGCTCTAAAGGTAAAAGTGTGGCTCTACACAGCACTCAGGCCACAAACAGCAATGTGACCCTGCTGTTAGGCTGCTGACCCAGGAAGGGACAATCCATGGCAGCAGAGATGAGCCTTGTGGGTGAACTCAGGGCCAAGCAGGAAGGTGTGTGTGACTTGAGCTCAGCTGCTTCCCAATGTTTTCCTTGCTGCCCCCACTGATTTTAAAAAGGCCAGTAACTCTTACAAATTTGGTTTGCTAAAGCCAGGAGGCATTTCTCCTCCCTGCCAAGCCTGGAGGACAAAGGGATAACCTTCCCTCTGTGATCCCTTTACCATGTTGTAACAAAAAAAGAAAGACTCAAGCACAGGCAGGATGTACAACCAGTATTTGCTGAGCTGCAAAAGCCAGAGGATCTCCATTTCCAGCACAATCCTGGTTCCTTGCAGCCTGGGATGTCTTAACAGGAACATGCATTGGAGGGTATCCCTTGCTAGTGTTACTGACTGGCAGCATTGCACCAACTACTCCTGGATTTACAGGCTAAAGAATTTCATGTTCTCACTCCTTCAGATCCTCTCTTCCTGCCCTTGGTCCTTCAGGTTGCTCAGAAACAACTTGCTGTATAGAAGTGGGTAGACAAACAGTTGGCTGAGGGTTTCTGCTCCCGCAGGCAGGGCCTGGTCTGCCAAAGACCAAAAGGTTATGCAGCTCCTCTGGGTTAAAGCAAGCAGTGAGAGCAGAACAGAGGGACAACAGGAGCAAGAGTTTCCTTCTGTTAAGTTCAGTATTCAGTACCTGCTGCCCTGCATGGCTGCTTATATGGAAAAGCTGGTACTCTACTAAATTCTTTCTGTTTCATATTGTGATTCCATTGCAGTCACAAGGTTCTCATACTCAGGACTTTTCCTGTCTTTCATGGTGGTCTTTTCAGTGCTAGAGCGCGTTTCCTCGTGTGGGCACTTCACAGGGACTTCCACCTCAGTGTGCAGCAGGGCGACATCTGCAGTGCTGTGGCTGGGACAAGAGAGACACCAGTGAGAGGGACGACTAAAGCAGATGGCACTTCTTTTACATCTTAGAGACAAGATCTACCACACATGTAGAATGGAATGCTCTGTGGAACAGCAACATTCATATTATTCTAGTGAGGGCCTGGGGGCCTCTGAAAGACACTAGAAAGTGATGATAAAAGAATTACACAAAAAGAAGCACCAGTTAATACTGGTACTATAAACTCCCATGGTATTATCATGTTATACTCTAAACTTAGCAGCAAACAGTCTAGCCTTTGGAAAGTAAATACCAGGAATAATTGGGGAAAATTGCTACAGATGGCTACGGTGTGTCTCTGAGTAGGAAAGCAGTATGAAGATGTTGAAGACTGAGATGAGGACAGGACAGGAGATGTGTTTGTATAATCATATGCTAACAGGAACTCTACAAAGTAATGCTTGGCCAAGCACTAAGACATGTTTGTTACAGAGAAAGGCAAGTGTAGAGGGAACTTAAAGGAAGAGCTGAAAATTTCTGTCCTTTGCTTTGCTAAATAATGGCAAGAATTTTCCACAGAGAACAGGTTTCCCATGGCATGTGACAGGCACAGCGAAACACCCAGAGTATCTTTCTGTTTTTCTACCACATTAAAGAACAGTCTGGCTATCTCCTGTGACCACGTGTTAAATCCTCCTGTTGCTAATTAAACTTCCAAGGTGCTCAGATCCTCCCCCTGCAAGGCAAATAAATATTTGCTTTTCACTGAGCAAAGAGGCTTTTTAGGAGCAGATACCAGTACAGTGCCCTCAGTCTTAATGTGCCAAGTAGAAAATTGCACTCACAAACCAACTTCATAGAGAGGTTCTGAAAAGAAAGAAAGAAAAAAGAATCTAAGATTTACATCGACTTGTTTTAAGTGTCACAGAACAAAACCCAGCTTCCAGGCGTTCCCAGGTTCAGGGAATAACCCTCTCACAGGTCTCTCCCTGGAAGGGATCAGCTGGGGTTGGGAGTGATGGGGATGGGGGTGATGGAGACGGGACTGTCCCTCCCGCCCGTCACCTCGGACCGGACCCTCCACCGCCCACCCGCCCGCCAGCGCCGTCCCCTCCTCCCGGGGCTGCCCCCAGCGCCCGGCCCCGGCTGGCTTTGTCGCTGCTCACCCTCCTTCCTCCGCCGCCGCCGCCACCAGCACAGCCCCGCCGCCAGCAGCGCTCCCAGCGCGGCGCCGCCCAGCGCGGCCGCCGGCCCGTACAGCAGCGGGGAACCTGCGGGGCGACAGCGCTGTCACTGCGGCTGGGGACACGGGGGCCGGCCCCGCCGCACAGCCGCGAGCCGCCAGCCCCCGCTGCTTTGGACGGCTTTTAAATCCTAACTGAGAAGGGGCCGAGGCCACTTGGGGGTTCAGCCACTTCCCGGCAGTCAGAGAATGCCGGGATGGTTTAGTTTGGAAGGGATCTTAAAGCTCATCTCGTTCCACGCCCTGCCATGGGCAGGGACACCTTCCACAACCAGGTTGCTCCAAGCCCCGTCCAACCCGGCTTTGGACACTTCTAGGGATGGGGCATCCCTGCGTGGAAACAAAGAGCAAACTTCAGGCTGCAAACACCCCCACCAACAGGGCGGGAGTCAGGAGCGCAGCTCCTGCCTGGATAATGCCTGGTATTTGGCATGCCACGGTTTGTTCCCTACAGCNTTCTTCTCCCGCAGGCCGGGCCTGGTCTGCCAAAGACCAAAAGGTTATGCAGCTCCTCTGGGTTAAAGCAAGCAGTGAGAGCAGAACAGAGGGACAACAGGAGCAAGAGTTTCCTTCTGTTAAGTTCAGTATTCAGTACCTGCTGCCCTGCATGGCTGCTTATATGGAAAAGCTGGTACTCTACTAAATTCTTTCTGTTTCATATTGTGATTCCATTGCAGTCACAAGGTTCTCATACTCAGGACTTTTCCTGTCTTTCATGGTGGTCTTTTCAGTGCTAGAGCGCGTTTCCTCGTGTGGGCACTTCACAGGGACTTCCACCTCAGTGTGCAGCAGGGCGACATCTGCAGTGCTGTGGCTGGGACAAGAGAGACACCAGTGAGAGGGACGACTAAAGCAGATGGCACTTCTTTTACATCTTAGAGACAAGATCTACCACACATGTAGAATGGAATGCTCTGTGGAACAGCAACATTCATATTATTCTAGTGAGGGCCTGGGGGCCTCTGAAAGACACTAGAAAGTGATGATAAAAGAATTACACAAAAAGAAGCACCAGTTAATACTGGTACTATAAACTCCCATGGTATTATCATGTTATACTCTAAACTTAGCAGCAAACAGTCTAGCCTTTGGAAAGTAAATACCAGGAATAATTGGGGAAAATTGCTACAGATGGCTACGGTGTGTCTCTGAGTAGGAAAGCAGTATGAAGATGTTGAAGACTGAGATGAGGACAGGACAGGAGATGTATTTGTATAATCATATGCTAACAGGAACTCTACAAAGTAATGCTTGGCCAAGCACTAAGACATGTTTGTTACAGAGAAAGGCAAGTGTAGAGGGAACTTAAAGGAAGAGCTGAAAATTTCTGTCCTTTGCTTTGCTAAATAATGGCAAGAATTTTCCACAGAGAACAGGTTTCCCATGGCATGTGACAGGCACAGCGAAACACCCAGAGTATCTTTCTGTTTTTCTACCACATTAAAGAACAGTCTGGCTATCTCCTGTGACCACGTGTTAAATCCTCCTGTTGCTAATTAAACTTCCAAGGTGCTCAGATCCTCCCCCTGCAAGGCAAATAAATATTTGCTTTTCACTGAGCAAAGAGGCTTTTTAGGAGCAGATACCAGTACAGTGCCCTCAGTCTTAATGTGCCAAGTAGAAAATTGCACTCACAAACCAACTTCATAGAGAGGTTCTGAAAAGAAAGAAAAAAAAAAGAATCTAAGATTTACATCGACTTGTTTTAAGTGTCACAGAACAAAACCCAGCTTCCAGGCGTTCCCAGGTTCAGGGAATAACCCTCTCACAGGTCTCTCCCTGGAAGGGATCAGCTGGGGTTGGGAGTGATGGGGATGGGGGTGATGGAGACGGGACTGTCCCTCCCGCCCGTCACCTCGGACCGGACCCTCCACCGCCCACCCGCCCGCCAGCGCCGTCCCCTCCTCCCGGGGCTGCCCCCAGCGCCCGGCCCCGGCTGGCTTTGTCGCTGCTCACCCTCCTTCCTCCGCCGCCGCCGCCACCAGCACAGCCCCGCCGCCAGCAGCGCTCCCAGCGCGGCGCCGCCCAGCGCGGCCGCCGGCCCGTACAGCAGCGGGGAACCTGCGGGGCGACAGCGCTGTCACTGCGGCTGGGGACACGGGGGCCGGCCCCGCCGCACAGCCGCGAGCCGCCAGCCCCCGCTGCTTTGGACGGCTTTTAAATCCTAACTGAGAAGGGGCCGAGGCCACTTGGGGGTTCAGCCACTTCCCGGCAGTCAGAGAATGCCGGGATGGTTTAGTTTGGAAGGGATCTTAAAGCTCATCTCGTTCCACGCCCTGCCATGGGCAGGGACACCTTCCACAACCAGGTTGCTCCAAGCCCCGTCCAACCCGGCTTTGGACACTTCTAGGGATGGGGCATCCCTGCGTGGAAACAAAGAGCAAACTTCAGGCTGCAAACACCCCCACCAACAGGGCGGGAGTCAGGAGCGCAGCTCCTGCCTGGATAATGCCTGGTATTTGGCATGCCACGGTTTGTTCCCTACAGCCGTATCTGCCACAAGCACAGCAGCCAGATGTGGAGCTGGTCTGGGATGATATTTGCCACCCTGCCCTTGCCAGTGGAAATCTGGTGTTTTCCATCATGAGACTCCACTCACCTGTGTCTGTGAAAGACCCCACTGGAGCAGTATCCATCCTGGAGACCCGTGTCGTGGGGACTGGATCTGTCAGTGGAGAAGGGAGGATGCATTGCAGCCCCACTGGGAGCTGCCCTGGGCATTGGGAAAATGGGGTCTGCTCTGTCAGCCTAGACTCACCTATTATCCTGTGGGTGTCTTGCCAGCAGGCCTGGAGAAGCATTTGGCACTCTTGGCCCCCTCTCTGACCATCACCCCACAGATTCCTGGCAGCCCTGGCTGACATGATGCATCGTGCCTGGCTACAACATGGCCTGGGAATGCTTTGGCTTTGTCCTGCTGGCACTTCCCTAGATTTCCAGAGGTCACCTTCACTCCCTCTCTCCTATGGTGACTCCCTGGCTGGCCTGGGGGGCTTTGCCATCAGCTGCACCATAAACTGCAAACTCCCTGAGGTGTGGAAGCCTGTGCCAGATCTCTTGCCCCAGGTGACCTCCCTCCGAAGCTCTGCAGCCTCAACAGTTCTGGTCCCAGAGGGACACAGACAACATTTTCTTGTCCCCTCCCATCATCAGGCACATTCTTAAGCAGGGACGGTACCAGCCTCTGATGATGCCACCCTGGGTAACAATCCAGACATAATTCATATTGAGCATAGGTGTCTGATCTGGCTATGGAAGAGCAAACTCCCTGCCTCGGTCTTCTCCTGCCACAGAGATGAATAACCCTGGCCTGGGCACTCACCTGTCACTGTGTGCTCCATGTCACTACTGTCTTCTTGACCTGTGGTTGAGTGGTGTCCCCCCATGGTTCCCACACTTCTCCGCAGTGCCGCTGTTGTTGTGGGCAGATCTGCAAGGTGAGGGGGAGGGAGAGGCTCACACAGGGCTTTGACCACGATGGTGATGCTGCTGTGATACAGAATTCCCCACAGGTGGGAGCAGGAGGAAGCAGCCCCCTCCCAGCTGACAGGAGGGGGATGCTGTGCCAGCAGCATTAGCAGCACCTGCAGCACTGAGCCCTGTTCCTGTGCTGTCCCCTCCAATGTGTGACTGCTGGGAAAAGCACCACAGGGCTTCAGCCAGAGCTTTGTGCCTGGGAGCTCAGCAGGCTCTGCCTCTTCCACAGGTCACTGTGTGGTACCTTGGCTCTGCCATCAGGGGCTTCACAGCTCTGCTGACGGAGTAACCAGCCAAGGAGAGCTGCAAGCTTTCCACCAGGCACCCCTCATGGAATCGTTTAGATTGAAAAAGGCTCTGAGGCCACTGAGTCCAACCTGTCACGACAGTGCTGCAGAGGCTGGAGGTGCCAGAGCCTGGCGTGTGTGAAGTGCAATGTATCTCCCTGAGACACGCAGCTGGTGGTGAGGAGCAAAGGCCACTTTGGTTTGTTCTGCCACTGAATTACCACTCACTTGTTCCTGGTTCTCAAAATAAAGCCCAACTACTTGCCTAAACTTGCTGATCTGCAGTGGGTAGCATTACAGAGCCAGGGAGAACTTCAAAAAACCCACAGAGGAATAAATAAATAAATGCTTGAAGTAGAAATTCTCTTTTACATCAGAAAAGAGCAGTTCCTCAAAGAGGAGGAAATTGAATACAGGAAATCAAGAAGGACACAGAGTGGAGCCATTGGGGCGGGATGTGTCAGAGTGCTGAAGGCGTTTGGCACTTCCTTCTTTCCGGGCAGGGAAGTAGGATGCTGTTCCTTTGCCCCGCAGAGGGATTTCTCTGCCGGGCGTGCCGTGGGCACTCACCTGTCACCGTCAGCTGCACAGCATCGCTGCGCTGCACGGCCCCGGCCCCAGCCCTGTTCTCTGCCTCGCAGAAGTACGTGCCGCTGTCCGAGGGCCGCAGGCTGGGCCACGCCAGCTCAGCCCCCCTGCTCAGGAGCACGGCTGTGCCCGCCGGGCCGCTCCGGAACCAGCGGTAGCTGATGGGAGGGGACCCGCTGGCCTCGCAGGTCAGGCTGGTGCTGGCTCCGGCCGGGACCGTCAGCCCCGGCTCCCCAGCTCTGATGATGGGCTTGGTGGCTGCCACTGGAAGACAAAGCAGAGGGGCCCAGGTCACGGATCCCTGGCTGTGCTGGGGACGGTCCCCCTGGCACAGCAGTTCTCGCTCTTGCTGTCGGTGCCTTCTCAGGAGGAAGCAGCTCAGCTGTCACATCACCTCCCTGCACGGTTGAGTTCAGGTAACCTGCATGTCAATCCAGGTCCCCCTAGCTGTGTCACCATTGCTGCCGCCCTTTCACAAAGTCCTGCTCTCTGGGGTGGGTGGCCTCCTTGCAGAAAGAGTTTTTTCTAGCACACATTGAGGATGCTCGGGAAGGGGAGAAGGCAGACTTGGCTCACACAACACCCACTTGCTACAAGAACCACAGAGATGTTGGCTGCCTGCACAGAACCAGACCTGGATATTATCTCAAACATCATGGGTTCAGCTGGCCCATCAACAGATCCAGCTTGGCTGTACACTAACTGGCTCCCTTCCCCAGTTCGTTCCTCCACCTCCACATGTTGAGAAGGCTAACCAACCCAGCAAGAGAGGCAGATGCTTCCACCCCCAACCCAGATGGGCCAGACAGTGTGGTGTGAAAGACTATTTGCACCAACACTGGTCCCCCTACCCTCTTTTGGTTTAACCTGGCTGCACAAGAGCAGGACTTTACAGCTGGATTTACCTTTGACAACTTTAACTACAGTGGTCACCTCCTCTGTTATCAAGCTGTTATCTGTAGACCTCCAGATGACTTGACAGGTGTAGTGTCCACTGTCAGGCATTTCAAGGTTCTCAATGAGGAGGGAGGCATCCCCTGGGCTGTGCTTTGGGACGCTGACTCGGCCTCGGAATTTAGACAGCAAGATGTGGTCACCAGAGTCATCCCTCCGGAAGATGGTAGAGCTGCTGGAGTCCCGCTCCACGCTCCAGCTGAGCGTTTGCTGTGTGAAACCTTCTGTAGGCACATAGGTACATGGTACAGTAGTGGAGTCCATCCATGTGCCCGTGACCTGGTGGACACCAGACAGATCCAGGAGGGCTGCAGGGAACAACAGTGGAAGGGAAGAAATCAGAATGAGCAGAAGAGGGAAACGTCCTCTGGATAGATGGGACTCACTGGGCAGTAGATGCCAGCATGTGGCCAGGTCTCAGACGTGCTGTACACCACATCATCAAGCATGGGGAAATGAACAGCTGCCTTGACCTCATGTCTATTTTTATTGTCTTTCTCTCTAGGCACTTGCCAATTCTTAATTCTTTCTCGGTACAGAGAGGCTCCTTGTGGGCAGGAACATTTAGGGGTATTTCCTACAGTACTGAACCTGGAATAGGAGTGGTGGACCAAAACCTATCCTTTTGCTTTAGCCTTGGAAAACTTCAGACCTGACCCACATCAGCACCCTGCCAAGCATTCAGGTAGGCACAGGAGAAGAGTGGGCAGATTTTCTCCACACATTCTCCCAATTTCTCCAGCTGCCTCCCCATGGACCCCACATCTCCTCTGCGAAGTGCCTCTTGTAACTAGCAAATCACCTGAATTTCATTTGACTTGGCTCATCTCTCCCCATACCCCTTATTCTTCTCCCCTTTCCCCTCCCTGGAAAGACATTGGTTATATTCAGCAGCTTTAACTCACAAGAAGTTGCTTCAGAGGCAGATCCCAGTAATCTGCATAGCTGGGTTTTTTTATGATGAAATGGGGAATATATTTCGACCCAATTTTCTAAACGTCAGGAGCAATCCTGTGCCTTTGTATACAACTTGTAAGAGCACATTTCTCCTATTTCCCAAAACTATCCTCTGTTGCTGCCAGTGTCATACATGCCCTGAGAAAGGGTATATTCAGTCAGGGGCATAGGAACTGAAGCGAAGGTTCCATTCCCAGCTTTCCTGAGGTAACCAGAGAGTCACTAGGTAGGAGAGACCGGGGGGAATCAAAAGTGCCAGCAGCTGGTCTCACAGCTCTTCTTCCCAGGGCCACGCTAACAGAACAATGAGGATGAGTTGTTAAATTTAGAATGTATATTCCAGCTTCACCAAGACTGTTTTGAGAGCTTGACACCACAGTGGGTCCTTGCCAAGGGTCCCAAAAAACTGTATTCTGCTCTTGCCTTGGGGCAGGGAAGCTGACTTGCCCAATACTGCCCCATTTGCTGCACTCTTGAAAGCATCTCATTGTATCTGATGCCAAAGGAGAATCTCATGAATTCTCAGGCTCTGTGGTTAATACAATAAGGTAAAGACTTTCTAATTGACCCATCCATTAAAAAAAAAGATGTTATAATTCAAAAGATTTTCGCTACTCTCTTAGTAGTCTGATTTTTTTCTTATACATTGAAGCATTTACTCACCGTTGCAGCTGATGAAAGTCATCACAAACACCACCATCTGCCCAACTTCTCCCATTCTCCCAGAAGTGGAGGTTTGTCCTTCTTTCCCCAAGAGACCCCCACCCTCTTGGGACCAGACTGCAAGTGAAGAACACTTCCCTTTATTCTGTCCTTTGTCATCTAGGATCCTCTTTCTGAAACATCACGAGTCCATTTCACTGCTGAGTTAGGTGAAGGGTGAAGGAAGGAGAAAGGCTGTATGGATCTTTCCAGTCCCATTCCCTGTCCCCATCCACTTCTCTTGATGCAGCCCAGGACCCAGCTGCCTTTCTGAGCTGCAAGTGCCCATTGCCAGGTCATGTTGAGCATCACAGATTCTCTCAGCTCACATGTCTGCTGCAACAGTCCAGTACATGGGCAAAAGTCATGCTCTGAAAGCACACACTGTGTTTGCCAAGGAGGTGACTTCTGACTGGCAGCCAAGGGACACTCTGAGTGTGCTCTGTAGGGTATCTTCAAAAGTACTTCCAAGAATTAGCTTATTAATGATTATTTAGGTGTGATACACAGGATTGATCTGTGCTTACTAATTATTACTAGAAGGAGAAGGACTTACAGAAAGATAAGAAACATGTATAAAAGTAAATCTACTGACCTAGTGAATTCTGTTTAATAGTCAGTAGAGCAGCTTTTTGGGGTTTATTCAATAGCCATGCCTTAGCATGTGATTCTAACAGCTGCACCAGGAAAACAGTATCTTTGAGCAGGAGGCAGATGTGTCTGAGGGACAGGGAGCTGTTTTCTACTGGAGCTGGGAGAGAAAGGTAAATGGGATGGTTTTGCCACAGACTCATCCCATCACAACAACTTGCTGTCTGCTTTGCAGTTTGCAACAAGTTCCTGTCACCTTGCAGCTGAACCCATCTCTGGAAGTGCTGCTCCATGTCAATGACGGCTTATTCCCTCTCTGCTAGGGTGATGAGAGCTGGACATTATCTTCATTTCCCCAGAGTCAGTAAGCTAATGAGAGCTGTGTGGATCTCATTTCAGTCCCAGGTAGAGGGATGCCCACCCGTGGGGCCCCTGCTGACTGTGATTCCAAGTTCCACCCTGCTGATTGCTGTGCTGGAACTTGTCTGGAGCAAAAAGCTAAACGTTGTGCTGCAAGACCTGGTGTAACAAATTTATCCAGGGCTCCAGGCTGAGAGCCACCACCAGCTGCCATCCTGCTGAGGAAGACAATGGGGGCAGCTGCACCCATTCTTGCAAAGCATGTCTATGTAAGACATTGAAACTTGATTTTTGCTGACTTTTCTTCTTGACATCTTTGCTGCAGCTGCCAGTGGGATAGCAGTGCACATGGCCTGTATCCATCTGCCCATACTGCCCCTGAGAAGATTTTAGCAATGTTTGAGTCCTGCCTAAAAGCAAGCAAACAAACAAAAAAGCACTTGCTAAAGTTCCTAGCTGTGTCACTCAAAGAGGGAAATGTGTCCACTTTCATAGAGATGATTAAAAGCCAACCTTTTCCACACCCTGATCCATGACTGGCAGTAGAGCCTTGTCCCAAACAAACAGTCTCTTACACAAAACAGTTTAAGAGAAGCTGGGTTTTGGGGAACATGCCCAGAAAGAAGTTGAAAACTCAAGCTAAAACTGCTGATAGGATTTTTTTTTTGAACCGGACATGCAAGACTTCCTGAGGCTCTAATTATACAGGATTAAAAAAAAAAAAAAAAAGGGTATTTAACTAAAGCAGACATGAATAACTGTAGTTCCCCAAATGTGATGTACATGACATCTTTCTCTCCCTGGACACAGACACAGCTCCCTGAGTCACACAGTCAGCACATCCCTTACTGAGAGGACTCCTCATAGTTTTGAATCTGAACACAAGAAGAAAAAGCCTTCAATGTCTCAGACATTTGGCTAGCTACCTGGTTTATTAAAATGCAGAATTTTATTCCAGTGTCTCTGCTCTGGACTGAACTTGCTGCTCTGTCCCAGGCAGTGCTGGGGGTGAGGCACTCTGCAGCCTGTCCCCCCAGGTACCCACCTTCCTCCCACGCACAGGACAGGACAGGACAGGACAGGACACTCTCTCAAGTGTCATTTCTTCAGCTCAGGCACTCTTTGTTCTGCCATTTCTGCTACTCATCTTTGGCTAGCTACAGGTGACACAGTGAAGTTCCCATGTCCCCAAACCTGAGCACAGATGGTCACTCAGACCCTGTTCATAGGGATCAGCTCTGCTGAGCCTGCATCTTACATTCATGACCTGACAAAGTTTGCCAGTGGCCGGAGAAGTTTGCTACCATTTTTCTGGTGATAAATCAAATCTTCAGCGTTCAAGGAGATGAAATTCAGTACCCAACTATGAGCAAATCACCAAAAAGTAGATAACTGAAGAAGAAAGGTCTCAAAGTGCTGTTTTTCAGCCATATGCACTCAAAAAAGAAGCAATTTTTACTTCTTGAGACTTTCTTGTTTGGTCCAGCCATGGCTAACTCACAGATCTGACTCAACAGAGTGTATTTTACTAAGTACTTTTTGGGTGTCCCACAGAAGCTGATTGTGTGATCTCCCCCAGCCATTCACACCACAGTTCTGTCACATCAGATAATCATATAGTCAATCATCAAAACATAACCTTGTTCCACTTAAAGAAACAGAAATTAGTGTAAATTAGCATTTTCTCTTAAAGCTTGTGTGACAGAAACATGATGTACAAGTGCTCACTCTGAAAAATTCACAGGAATTCCCAGGTCAATTACTTTAGTTCTGGGTTGCTATTAGCTTGGCCAAATCCTTGTAAACAGCTCCTGATTCTAAGAAAGTGATCCATGAGTATGATGTCTTCTGAGTTCTCGTTTCTTTCCTGGTGCTGCAGGTGGGCTGCACACCCCCAGCCATCAGAACAGTACAGATGTCCCCTTACCTGCAGTCACCACACATCAGCTGTTGGTGCTCTCTGGAGTCTCACCTCTATCTGATGCTGGCTTTTTTCAGGCCACCCAGTTCCTCCTCCCAGTGCTCTGCAGAGGCTGGCTGAGCTCTGGGTTTGGTAAACAAAACTGCTGGTCTGGGGTGATCTGCTGTGACTTCAGCTCATCCTCTGCCACTGCACAGGGTGCACAGCAGCTGCCCTTCTGCCCAGGTACACCCCAGACCAGGTCAGGACCTGGACCTTGTCCAGCTGTCCCACAGTGCATGCAGACACAAAACACATGGAGACCATAATTCATGGATTTATTTTCAGTTTCATGAGCTTGCCTTACAACAGCTGTATTTAATATCATCAGCTCCTGGTGCTGGCTGTCCAGCCAGGATAACACTGCTGTTTAACCACATTGGAAGCTGCATGGTCTGTGGCTTTGCAGTGCAGCTGGAATTGAGTGATTTTGGGGCAAGTTGTGGGATTCCTTGCAGCCATTACCTGTGGGGTTTCAGCAGTGAGAGCTCAGACTACAGTGTGACTGACCACCCTGTCCCTCAGTGGGACACCCTTCATCTCTGCCTTCCCTCAGTGCTCCTTTTCCTCTGGCTGGAGCTCTGGCCACATCAAGACCCCTGAGATGAAGAGCACTGCAGGTCATTCCAGGTGGCCAGAGCCATATTCCCCCTTCAGTGGCCACAGCAGTCAGATGGATGGGTTGTGCCTGCAGCACCTGCCACATTTCCTTCCTGCCTCCTCTGACCTCACACATGCAGAAACATTCACACCTATTCTCTCCACATCTGCAATAAGCTGCATGTACATGTTGGCAGTTTTCTCCATGGCAGCACCAGCAGCTGTCATGTATTCCCTTTTCATTCAGAAATCAAGATGTCCCAGCCCTTGATTTTTAAGTACATTCTTAACAAAGATAAATAAAACTTGTAGCACAGGAGAAAGTATAAGGTCAGCAATAAGTGCCTAGAAAGTGTGCCTGGTACTTTATGCATTCTGATGAACTTTTAAATTATTAATTCCTCTAATTTCCCATTAGACCTCTGGCTCTCAGCCCTGGGTGAGCAGCACTGTGTTCCACATTTATTTCTGTGTTGCATACAAAGAAGTACTTTCCTTGCCCTTTGAAAGTGCTACCAGATAATTATCACTAATTTCTGCATCTTTTTCAGAGAAGCTGTAAACAAATAGCCCCTTCATCTTCTCAGCCTTGACCCCCAATGGGCACACTTTGCTCATTTGTTTCTTCTTCTCTTTTTTCCAAGAGACTGTTTGCACAGATGTGGTTTTGTACCAATAATTATTCTTTACAATCTTTCTCAGTAATTTTTCTTGCTCTGCTAAACCCAAGATGAGGCCAACATGCACACATAAGTTAGCAACATTCCATGGGCTTTACAGTACCACAATCCTGGTTTTTGACTAGAATACCTTTCATTAACACCTCACACTCCCTTTGAATTCTGGTGAGTTTTGATCTGATGCTCAGAGACCTGCAGATGCAGAGCTGTCCTGAGTGTGAGCAGCACAGCTGGGGGCCCATTAATCCTGTGCCTGTGTTAGCAATGTCTCACTTGTCCCTCGGGTCACTCCCTCTGTTTTACATCTGCCTGCATGACTTTTAATGGGACACAGAATTGCCCTGTTCATTATAAAAAGGTTCCTCCATAACTCTGCGTAATAGATTTACTCAGGGCAGTAGGAATTATTCATAACTTACCCTTCAGGCCCTTTAAGCTGGGAGGAGAGTACTTTTTGAGTGTCTAGTGAGGGGCTGTGAAGAGCTTGCTGGCATTCCAAAATGAGCCAGTTGTGCAGAAATGCACACAGCAAAATATGTGAGGCGTGTGTAAGCAATCCTACCCCAAACTTATGGAAAAGTATCTAATTTCTTTCAAATATCCATCGTGCATTTAAAGAGAGAACAGAGAATGTGAGCTCAGAAAGAATGTGCCTGGTTGCAGTATGAGAAGCAGCCAGAGCTGTGGCCAGTGTGCCTGGACCTTGCTGCAGGGCTCTGGAGGGGGACCAAGGGCAGCACAAGGACTGCTTGAGACATTCCTGCTTCCTGCACTGCTTCTCCTAGTGTGGCAGGTTCCTGAGTTTCTCTTGGCCTTAATCTGCCTTTCAGTGTTTCTGTAAGATCTCTTTTATATTAAATCTGTGCAGCATCAGGTGGGCAGGAGGAGAGCCATGGATTCCCAAGCCACATCTTGTCCTTCTCACCCACAGGGATGGGGATGCTGAGCAGCCCTCGGTGCTGGCCCTCCTCCCACCACACAAAGGCTGGAAATGCTGCTCCTTTTGGCCAGATAGAGCAGTAAGTTCACTACAGTGCTCCTAGCCTGGGACCTGCATGCATTCAAAGGGCTTTCTTGGATAGAGCTGGTGAAAGGGAATCAAGGAAAACAAAATCAGAAATTCTATACAGCAGTCTGTAACTGAAGTTCCTGACAAGAAATGGATTTTCACTGCAGGGACTGTGAAGGGAGAGCAACCACTGCTTGTCCAACCTATTTGTCAGGGGCAAAAGTGAAAAGAAATATGTATTTTTTCTGAGTGAAGGCGCTCCTCAGGAATGGTATCTGCAGAGCATTGTTGGTTCTCAGGAAGTGTCCCCTACTTCATACTCAGACTCCTGGGGGTTTGCAACACAGTCAGACACATTCTTATTTACTTCTTCAGAGATTTGGTTTTCCCCGAGTTCCATCACATAGTGGTTTTCTGTGGAAGAGATGGGTTCCTCATAGTGACCTGTGCTTGAAGAAGCTGCTGCCCTCGAGTTATGGCTGAAATTAAAAAGCAAGAAGAATAGCAACCAGAGTAAACAAAGCATCTCCCAACCACCAGGATTTTGACCAGTATTGTGGTCTGACTCAGACCCATGTAAACTTGGACCACTGGACCATGACAATATTCTGAAGGAGAGAATTTTGTCCTCTGCTTTCTGGTGGCAGAAAAACCTTGGTCATTGTAGCAGCATTGCTTCCAACCCTGAGAAACTTTCCAGGGAGAGGCAGCAAAGGGTGTGCAAGCAATGAAAGGATTGCCACCATTTCGTGCAATGGCACAATCAGATAATCTCTGAAGAGAAATAAATATTTATAAAAATAAATATTTATAAAAAATATTGGAGGAAGGGTAAATTTAGAACTGAAAGCAGCCCACATCCACCATCTGGCTTATGGTATCTAATATTTTTTAAATGAAGATAGATCCTCTGAGAACAAATGTCATCACAGCATTTGTTCCATTGTTCAGGGTTCAAATATTACT
This sequence comes from Leptocoma aspasia, assembly GCA_013399835.1. Classification (NCBI taxonomy): domain Eukaryota; kingdom Metazoa; phylum Chordata; class Aves; order Passeriformes; family Nectariniidae; genus Leptocoma; species Leptocoma aspasia. The sequence continues at coordinate 3,096,122 of VXAX01007434.1, read as the reverse complement.
TAAACTGCTGCCTTACAGACTGCTGAGGAAGCCTAGCACTGGGATGCTGGCACATCCCACTGTAATACTCAAGTCAGCAGCACTTGATACCTAGAGAAGTGGTTCTCCTTGTATGTTTTGACCAGTTTATCAGGCTTTTCAGTAAACTTCCACAGGTTACAAGTAGATGAGGATGTGAAACCCGATTTTAGAAACAGCTATAACTTCCTTCCTACCTATGGTTAGGAGAAGCAAATTCAGCCAGGGATGTTTTGAGGATAAATCTGAGGAGTATAACCAGAAAGGGAGTTCCTTTCCTTTGCATGTGAAAAAACCCTGGGAATTTAGCCTTGGAAAAACACAGAGAATTTAGCCTCGGCAATCATCTTCAGTAGCCCTCCCTGGGCTTAGGAGTCAATAAGCAGCTCTTGCTCACTTCAACAATTCTGATATTGCCATGAAAAAGATCTTTCTTCCCCCATTCTGTGTTGCTGTGGAAAGCCCACAAGCCATCCTACAACGTGCTGTTGAGCTAACTGTGAACCCCTTCACCCAGACTGCTTTAAGGGGGTTTTCATTATGACAGCTAATAGCAGTGCTTTTTATTTCTGCTCTGATACAGCCCCCCAGGACTCATCAATGCACCAGATAAAGGGTTGTACTCACAATTTTACATCATAGACTTGAGCTGGAAAAGAAAAATCAGAATTTGTGTCAATGATTTGCATTTACATTCTTAAAAAAAGAATTTCTTTGTTTATCTTCTTGGTTTAAGAAAATGACCTCTGAAGGCAGAACAAAAACAACAGCCTTGGATATCATATCAGGTAGGTGATGACTCAGTTTCCTAGGATTCAGTCCAAGAAAACAAAAAGAACCCAGCTATCACACAATTGGGTTATTTTGACCCAATGTCAAAGATAAAGTTGAGGTTAGACACTAGAAGTCCACAGTTTCCCCAGTTTCCCTATTCATTGGAAGTTCAATAAAGAACAGCTTTGAAGTGGCTGTTCTGGATTCTTTAAAAAAACGATAAAAATAAGAAAAATGGCAAAAAAATCTGACAATTTTATTATTTATTGGTGACATAGAATCATAGGAAGATCATTAGAGAAACAAAGGAGAAAATGAAGCCTGTGGGACCTCAAAACCCAAAGCACACCTGTGTGCTCTCTGCACAGCCGGTGAGGAGGGGGCTCCAAGAAACATTTGGTCAAGGGGATTTCTGGTGGCAGTGCAGGAGAGACAGAGACATTCAGAGAATGGATCCTGTGACTAAAGACCAGAGAGGAAACAAATTCATATGGAATAAGGAGAATTGACAATGACCTCTTCCCTCTGGGTGCCAACTACAGGAACTACTGAGCAGCAAATGGTGCCAAAGGCACTTCCCAGCAGCAGGACTGTTGTCTCTGAACCCTCTGCCAGAGACTTTAAAGATTTGGAACAATGAGCCTGTCCAAGCAGGCAAGTCTGAGCCCTGGGATGTCTGTGAGGAGCAGTGAGAAACAACCATCCCAAGGCTCTGTGGCAGAGCGAGCCACACACCTTGGGGTGGGCTGCAGGGCAGGGACTGAGCTGCCCTGGAGCCAGTGCAGGGATGGGAGGGTGCAGCTCAGGAGCACCAGGGCCACTGCTGCCCCAGCCCCATGGCTGGTGCCTGGAAGACCCTCCTGACTGCAAGGACTTCTCTGCCTCTTTGGGTCTCCCACCATCTGTGTCACTCCGTGCACGTCATCTATGGCCTGCGTGATGCAGAGCTGGTGGCTGCAAGCTCTGCTCCAGGCCCCCAAACCTGTCAAAGGTAAAACCATGGTGGGCATGTGCAAAATATTCAGGTTTTCCAGAACATTCTACTCACCGTCTTTGGGCTTCCTGATGCAAATGATAAGAGAGATGACAAGGAAAGCCACAGCACCACACAGCACAGCAATCAGGATGACCAGGTATAGGGACAAGCCAGTCCTCTGGAAATCTAAAGCAATACAACAGAGGACTTTCAGACAGGGAGCCCTCCTGGGTGACAGCAGGCAGCAGGTACATGACATTTATCATGGCCCTAAGGACAGAACAGCCAGCCCTGCCTGAGCACATGGGGCTGTGTCCCTGCAGAGCCGTGTCCCCACAGAGCCTTGGTCCCATGGCTCTCAGTGGGTGTTGTGTGACCCAGCACTGTGTACACCTCACCAAGAGACCACAGCTGTACAGACAATGTCCATCTCATGCTGAGGTGACTAGGGATGTGAGCTGGGCAGGATAATTGCATATCATGAAATAAAGCTTTCCATTCAAGGATGCTGCTCAGTTCTTTTTGGAAAGTGTCTAAACCTGTCAGTGCTGCAAAGCTGGAGGATGCGAAGATCTGCTCAAGGCACACATTGAGGCTTTTCTGCTGTTTCAGCTTTGACAGTCCCAGATAAAAATGGACCGACTGCTTAGGAAAACAGCAATAACTCTGTGTACCCCATATGTCATCTTTTTTTTTTTTTTTCATTCTTCCATAAAAACATCCAGAGCCTTTTAAAGAGTCACCATGAATTATCTGGGTCCTTTGAGAACAGCTGTTAATGCAATTTGCAGGTAAAAAGGCAGAATACTAATTTTGAGGCTGATGTTCCTGACTACAGAGCATCTGGTTTGGGTCCTTAATCTTCTTCTCAGTTTGGTTTTGCTCTTACTTACCATGAATCGTTTCATTCTTCCCTGGATATCCCACACCACTCTCAGAAGTCGTTGCTGTTATGGGCAGATCTGCAAAACAAACATGAATTCAAATCTGACAGTGCATTTCCAGCTCTCATTTTAGCACCAGGAGATCTGGGATTTGAGCTGCAGGATCAGAAGAGAATGCCTCCAGCCCCTTTACAAGGCAGTGAAAATAGGCAAACTGCAGAAATGAGCACTATGCATACATTATACTATAGAGAGAGTACCTGCAGTACCATGTAGTCCCTGGATGGATACTATGTATAGTATATATACATGTATAACCAAACTACTACACACACCAGATACCTGTGTGTATTTGTATGTCTGTACACACACACCTGCAGTAGTGGTGGGGCCCCATGGAGTCCAGGAGATTCCTGAGGTACCTCCAGACACCGGCTCTGTTTGAGCTTTTTCTGCAAGAACAATCAACACCTGTCAACATCTCCCCTCAGCTTCCAGTGACTGACACCAGCTTCCACAAGCCCCTCGTGATTGCTGGGGCACCATAAATCCAAATGAAATGTAATCCAAGCGTAGAAAATTTCCACAAGCAGACCTGCTCTAGTCCAAGCCTAAATTCTCACATCCCACAAAAATAAATGGGAAATCATAAGCTCTCCCTCAAAACTGCTGTCCCTGGTCAAGTACATGTTGTACCTGTTTCCAGTCAGGTCTGAGGAAGCTTTTGCATCCCTTGTGTCTGCCACTGGAGACACCAAATCTGCCTCCCCTCAGCAGCTTCCATTCAGGATCAGATAACAAGCAAAAAGACCCTTTAGAAAAGAACCAAACCCAGAACATCCCATCCCATATGCTCTGCAAATTAGGAAATGACATTTTCAGCAGTCCTAAGACATGTACAGTCTCTCTTACAGAGACAAGCTATTAGCCCTCTGTGGATTAGAAACTGAGGGAAGGAAAATCTCCTTTCAGAAACATCAGAGGTAAAAACTGAGGCATACGGACTGAAGTTCAGTAATATCAAGATTCTGTTCTCCAGCAATAAAACGACTGCCAAGCACTGGTGTCACACTGCCCCAATACCCCATCCTTGCCATCAGCTGTCACCACTCTTACCCTGACCTGTGGTTGAGTGGTGTCCCCCCATGGTTCCCACACTTCTCCGCAGTGCTGCTGTTGTTGTGGGCAGATCTGCAAGGTGAGGGGGAGGGAGAGGCTCACACAGGGCTTTGACCACGATGGTGATGCTGCTGTGATAGAGAATTCCCCACAGGTGGGAGCAGGAGGAAGCAGCCCCCTCCCAGCTGACAGGAGGGGGATGCTGTGCCAGCAGCATTAGCAGCACCTGCAGCACTGAGCCCTGTTCCTGTGCTGTCCCCTCCAATGTGTGACTGCTGGGAAAAGCACCACAGGGCTTCAGCCAGAGCTTTGTGCCTGGGAGCTCAGCAGGCTCTGCCTCTTCCACAGGTCACTGTGTGGTACCTTGGCTCTGCCATCAGGGGCTTCACAGCTCTGCTGACGGAGTAACCAGCCAAGGAGAGCTGCAAGCTTTCCACCAGGCACCCCTCATGGAATCGTTTAGATTGAAAAAGGCTCTGAGGCCACTGAGTCCAACCTGTCACGACAGTGCTGCAGAGGCTGGAGGTGCCAGAGCCTGGCGTGTGTGAAGTGCAATGTATCTCCCTGAGACACGCAGCTGGTGGTGAGGAGCAAAGGCCACTTTGGTTTGTTCTGCCACTGAATTACCACTCACTTGTTCCTGGTTCTCAAAATAAAGCCCAACTACTTGCCTAAACTTGCTGATCTGCAGTGGGTAGCATTACAGAGCCAGGGAGAACTTCAAAAAACCCACAGAGGAATAAATAAATAAATGCTTGAAGTAGAAATTCTCTTTTACATCAGAAAAGAGCAGTTCCTCAAAGAGGAGGAAATTGAATACAGGAAATCAAGAAGGACACAGAGTGGAGCCATTGGGGCGGGATGTGTCAGAGTGCTGAAGGCGTTTGGCACTTCCTTCTTTCCGGGCAGGGAAGTAGGATGCTGTTCCTTTGCCCCGCAGAGGGATTTCTCTGCCGGGCGTGCCGTGGGCACTCACCTGTCACCGTCAGCTGCACAGCATCGCTGCGCTGCACGGCCCCGGCCCCAGCCCTGTTCTCTGCCTCGCAGAAGTACGTGCCGCTGTCCGAGGGCCGCAGGCTGGGCCACGCCAGCTCAGCCCCCCTGCTCAGGAGCACGGCTGTGCCCGCCGGGCCGCTCCGGAACCAGCGGTAGCTGATGGGAGGGGACCCGCTGGCCTCGCAGGTCAGGCTGGTGCTGGCTCCGGCCGGGACCGTCAGCCCCGGCTCCCCAGCTCTGATGATGGGCTTGGTGGCTGCCACTGGAAGACAAAGCAGAGGGGCCCAGGTCACGGAGCCCTGGCTGTGCTGGGGACGGTCCCCCTGGCACAGCAGTTCTCTCTCTTGCTGTCGGTGCCTTCTCAGGAGGAAGCATCTCGGCTTTGCATCACCTCCCTGCACAGGCTGAGCTCAGCTGTGCCGCACCCAGTGTCCCGCAGTCTGTGCACCTCTGGAAACTCTCCAACACTGGGCAGAGGGAGGGCAAGCACGTGCTGTTGAAATTTAGTCAAAGAACAGCAATACAGTATCCCTGGGACTTCCCCACTGCTGCATGCCACTGGGAAACATTGAGCAATTGACTACGGATAGAGCCAGGGGTGAACTGGTACTTGAGGAGCCACAGGCTCTCCCTGAGCTGCAGGGTGCTTTGTCCTGGGCAGAATTTCTCTCTGATCTATTTGCTCCTTCTTGCTGGAGGCTGGCACTGATCAGCAAAATGTTTCTGCATGGAAACATGCAGTCAATGCCTACCCACTCTAATTCCCAAAAGCCTGTTTGAACCAAGCCTTTCCCTCCTGAACAGCCTCCTTCTTGGATTTACCTTTAACAACCTCCAAACTGGTGGTGATCTCCTTTGCTATCAGGCTGTTGTTGCTGTCTCTCCAGGTGACCTGGCAAGTGTAGGTTCCTCTGTCAGAGATCTCCAGGCTCAGGATGAGGAGAGACACATTTCCTGGGTCATCCTTTGGGATGCTGACTCTGTCCCTGTACTCAGACAGGAGAATGTGGTCACCAGAGCCATCCCTCCGAAAGATGGTGCCTGAACCCTTGTCATGTACCACAGTCCAGGTGAGGGTTTGCTGCACAAGGTCCTCCACAGGCACATAGGCACAAGGCAGAGTGATAGACTCCTTCCAGACACCTTTGATCTCACTGGGGCCACTCAGGTCCAGAAAAGCTGCAGGAAGAAGGGAAGATGAAAATTAAGCCACAGAGCAGCCAGGGCAGCTCCCAGGTGGTGAAGCCACGGCAAAGAGAAGCCACCAGATAAGAAACACAAACAGTCAGTGGGGAGTGTGAGGGTTGGGCTGCTCAGGGGTGGGTTAACCAAAATCAGTGTGCCATGAGGCAGATAGATGGGAGGTGGCTGATGGCCAGGGGCACCAACTCCTGCTATGTGTGCAGCCTGACTCTCCTGCTCTGCCTGGTTCTTTCCTGTCACCACCAGCACTGAGTAGAGCACAGGGTCAGAGTTATTGGATAACTTAGACTTGAGGGAAGGAGTTGGTCTAAAGTCCAAATTGCAGCTTCCTGGCCTCAGCCAGTGTCTGCTTCAGACATCACCCTTGGGGCTTCTGAGGAACAGAAAGGTGTTCCTCCTCCACTGCCTATTTGTTTTTCTGAAACACACCACTCTCTCAGCCTAAGCCAAACATGAGAAACTTAAACCACTGGGTAAAGAAACCTAAAACTCTTTTTCCTGTAAAAATGAGGACCATTGCCTTTGTCCCAGTACATTTCTCTCACTCTGAGGACTGAATCTAAGCTCCTCCCAAAGCAGAGCCACCCCTGCCAAGCACACGCAGACACGGCAGGGCAGGGGCCGTGCCCAGCCCAGACTCACCGCTGCAGTGGAGAAGGGAGCTCAGGAGCAGGGCTGCCCGCAGCACCATTCCCATCCTTCCTGGGGGCACGGCTCCCTCTCCAGCCAGACTGACCCGCTTTCCCCAAGCTGGGGTAAATCAGGAGCACTTCCCTGCCTGGGCTCACTGTCACTGAGCATCCGGGACAACGGCTGGTGGCTTTTCCTTCCTCTTTATCAGAAAACAAGTGTCTCAGTGACCACTGTCAGAGGCGTGGGCAGAGCGGAAACCCTAAGGAAGGGTACAAAGAGGAAAGTTTAAAAATTACTTCTACGTTATTTTGTATTTTCTGCTGAGTATGTTTTTCCCCCTTCTGTTTTTTAAATTTTTACTTTATTTCTTTTGATTCCCAGGCAACCATTTCTTCCTCTCTTCCTCTCTGTGTTGCTTGCTGACAAATAAGCTTTAACACGCATTTACACACACACACAGGTCTGAGAGAGAGCTCACGAGGAGCTGAACCATTTAGGTCCTCACAATTCACTTTCTCACCAACCTCTGTGACACCCACCACTATGCTTTAAGTTAAGGTTCATGAGACCCCTTAAACCTTTATACTACCAGTGCAAGACAGATGATTTTTGTAGGCCTCTTCTAACTGAAATATTCTATATCACTCTATCACATTTAAGAGAGGAGGAATTCAGGTGTACAAACCTAAAGCCAAAATTTTCCCAAGAGCTGCAGGCATCTGAGCTACCAATCCCACTGCATCTCACAGATGGATCCTCCCTTCTCATAGAGCAATTTAGCTGCTTGGTTTAATTGATTAATTGTTTTCAATTACAAGCCCTGATTGGGGCCATACATCCCTCTAGTGCCTTCATTCTGCTTGGGAAACAAGTGAACATGGAGATGCCCAGAGAGAAAAAGAGGAACTTGTCAAAGTAGAAAATCTTTGAGACCATGAAATCATGGTTTCTTAACTCTAATGATATATTACTATTCATTAAATGTTATAGTTAATCTCTATAATTCAGTAATTGAGCACTAGCCCTGCCTAAGAGAAGTGTCTGCTTTCTACTGAAATATCTCTTTCAAGGGATTTTACTGCCTTTTGTGGTTTTCTACAGCTCTCAAATTTTCTTCTGCTCTGATAAAAGAATCTCTTCTGCTTCATTGCATTCAGCTGAACTGAAATGACTTTGCTGTTGTTACACCCAAATTCAACATCCTGTCCTCAAATACAAGTAATCAGACTAATTCAATGCAGCCAACCAAATCCCAGTCCCTGGTCTGGACACAGCCCTCCCTGTAGTGATAGTGAGACATGGTTTGGGTCTGCAGTGGCACAGTGGGCTCCTCCCTTGTGGCCCTGTATTCCTCCATCAGAAATTTCCCATGAGATGCCACTCCAGCCTGCAGCCACAGGGATAGGGAAAAGTTGCTGTGGGCTGCAGAGTTCATGTACTTCTTGGCTCAAGGAAGGAAAAGACCACATTAAGGTTAAATCATTGGAACTCCTCTGCAGTGAACAGAGCTTGCTGGAGGAGGGTAGAAGCCTACATTGTCTTGAACTATGTCAAAAATGGTTTGGCTGGGGTAGAATGAATTGTCTTCACAGTGGCTAATATGGGGTTATGTTTTGCATTTGTGCTGAACACGAGGTTGACAATATAGAGATGATGTTATTGCTGATCAGTGTTTACATAGAGCCAAGGCTTTTCTGCTTTTTGTATGGCCACGCTGATGAGGGGGCTGGGGGTACATGGGAGATGGGGAGGGGACACAGCCAGGACAAGTGACCCCAGCTGACCATACCACATGATGTCACACTCAGTGTATAAAGCTGGGGGGAAGAGGGAGGGGGGACACATGGAGTGATGCTGTTTGTCTTCAAGTCACCATTACATGTGATGGAGCTCTGCTCTCCTGGAGGTGTCTGCCCCTGGGAAGCAGTGAATGAATCCTTTGTTTTTCCTTGCATGTGTGCCAACTTTTGCTTTCACTAATAATCTGTCTTTATCTCAACCCAAGAGTTTTCCAGCTTTTACCTTTCCAATTCTCTCACCACAATCCCACTGGTGGGAGAGTGTGTGAGTGGCTGTGTGGGGCTTGGTTGCTGGGCAGAGAGAAAACACAACTGGGATGTATCACTAGCAGAATCTGGACCAACCAGGAAGCTGAAACTCAAACTGTGTGACTAAAAAACATGTGTAGGTATTTATTCACATATTTACATTTACCCTGTTGGTTGGGGGAACAGAAGCAGGAAAAGTCTTGTCCTTTATAAAATGCAGCACCAGGCACTTGTACCTAAGGTGACTGTGGCAGCAACCCCTTGCTTCTGCTTTGGGCATCTGTGATACCATAATGCTGCTTTTCAAAACAAGAATCTTGTTTTAGGAGACAGCAAAACATTCTGAGCATGGATTGATGAGATGGCATCACACAGCCCAGGGGAGACAGAGCAAAATCAGTTTTTCTTGTATTCTGGAAAGCTGTTAGCAAGCACACAGGAGATACCAACTGATGGCAAGGCTCCCAGGGTTGGTGTGGGAGGGCTGGGTTGGAACAGTGCAGAAGTAGATGTGAAAGGAGCATGCAAGGGGCACTTGGCACTGTTCTCAGTCTGCACTCACCACGCCTGGGAGTGTCCTGTGGATCCCCAGCATGTGAATGATAAGGGAGAGCAGCCTTTCCTCCCCAGAGTGATAAAGCCCAGGAGCCAGGCAGCAGCCAAGTGCATGATGCTGGAGAAGGAAGGAAGCCACTGCTACAGTGAGGCCCCTCTGGTCACGGGTGACAAACTGGTGACACCTCAGGCTGCAGAGGGGCAGTGCCCCCACCCAGGCTGTCACATGGGGGCTGGTGACCCAGTGCCTGGCCACTGGCCCTCGGGCACAGGCTGGGCAGCAGCTGCACTGCACTGGGCTGCAGATTCAGCCAGCTTGTCATAGCAGAGGAGTCTGTCCATAGCTGCACATGCCAAGTCCACTGCCGTGTCCTTGTCCTCATCCTGAAGAGCAGCATGTTCTGTATAAAGATCCTTTTTCTTGCCAGTGGAAATGATGAACAGTTCCTTACTTCTAGGAAAATCCCACAAAAACTGTAATGCCCACGGTGCCAGTCACCCTGGGCAGAGTCTGCACAGGGGTGCCAGATCTGGGGTCTGCCTGATGCTACAGATGATCTGGGCTGTTCCACTTCCTTCTATTATCTCCAGTGAATATTTTAATCCATACCTTATGGAGCTGAGGGCCTTTCCTGCTGCAGTCTATGGAGAACATGTGCACACGTGCACTACATGTGGTGTATTTTTCCAGCACACATGGTATTTTGAGCTTTCACAACCCTTTGAAAAACCAGTCCCAGCTGGTGTTTTCCCAGGCTCTGGAAACAGGCACTAGGCTTTCCTCATCACCCTAGTTATTCCTGAACCAGCAGCAGCTGCATCATGAGACCACACCCCAGGAACATGAAAGCTCTTAATTCTGAAAAAATCAGTAAACAGGTTTGGGAAACATTGACACAGACAGGAACACACACAAAGAATGTACAAGAAACACAGTAATCTTTTTGCAATTCTTGAGTTTAATTACTTCAGCATGTGGGTTTTTCTTGTTATTCAGTCTTCCCCTTTCCATTGCAATCTTTCTTAGGAAAGTTGCACAAATACTTTTCCCGGACCTGTACATAAACCAGACACACAGATGCACAAACTTTTTTTTTTTTTTCTGCAATTTTCTTAAGCCTTGGTTTCTTAGCTTCTTAAGAGAGAAAGTGTATTAAAAACCCATGATGCACTCAGACCCAATATCTGACAGTGAGCTGTGCTGAGGGGAGAGGACTCTGAGACAGAGGAACATGACATAACCCATCACAGAAATTACAGTCCAACCAGAGGCACAGATCAACCTCCCAAAGAACTCTGCTGTCTGCAGGGTGCTGTCAAACAGCATGCCAGAAAAGCCTGGTTTTCACTGATTCACTCTTGGCAAAACTGTGGCCTTTGGGAAGGAATTAACAAACCAAACCTGACCTGGGACAGATGCAACATGCTCGCCTCCCCCTCCCCCTTCAGCTCTTGAAAACTTGAGACTATTCAGCCCTTGCCCTCAACAAGTCAGCCAAAGAAAGACTCTAAAGGCTTGAATAAGACAAACTTGACAAAAGGCAATTCAAAAGATGGAAACAAGAAGGGTCACGAGCTAAGAACAGGTACAGAAGCACAGAAATAAAATGACACTTAAGGTGTTACACACTCAGGAGCAGGACTTTCTTCTGCAACTCAGAGATTTGACAGTGAAGCACAAATTCAGTGAAGTCAGGCCAGCACAGGTAACATGCATTATCAAGCAGGCTTCAGAATATCTACCTTGGATTCTCGAATATAAAAGAGCTCAGCACTTATTAGTTCAGGAACATTAGAGAGAACGAAGCCTGCAGGTAGCCTGAATTCCTAAAACTGGAAAAAATTTAAAGTAACTGTGCTGGTAGGAAATATCAGGTGATATTATCCAAGGGGGTTTCTACCTGCATCCAGGCCTCTTGCAGCCCCAGCAGTTGGCTGTCACTTCAGCACATAGCAGGTTTGTGTGGGCTGGTGAAGCTGTGACATGCTTGGTACTAGCACACAACTTGCTGCTCCACTGACACTGGGGCTGGGCTCCACAGTGCAGCTGCTCAGAGAACTTGGGAAACAGTGCCAAAAGAAACTTTGGGGAACGACTTTTTGGTGAAGTAGACACTAGCTTATGTAATTAATTGTCAAAATACACAGATGCATCTGGTTAATTTGGCTTTAAGATTCCACGGGCAGAAATTGCAGCGTGAAACCTGGTGTGTCCATACAGGGGCAGGGAACAAAAGCTGCTACCAGCAAAGAGAGACCTTAATGTGACACCCTGTGCCAGTGCAAGGCACCCCAGGGCTCCCCTCCTCATTTTAGGGACAGCTGCTGGCCTTTGCTAAACATGAATCAGTCCTACTGACCATCTCCAAGGACACAGGACCTGTGAACTGGGGGCAGGTTACCCCGGAACTGCCATGCAATGTGCATGAGAAATCAGCACTACACAGGGGGCAAGCACTTCCTACCACAACTCCTACAATCCAGGGCAATGGATGTGTGCTAGCATGTTAAAAAATAATACTCCACAGTTAAATGTCATTTTCCATAGGAAAAATGTTCCCTAAACCTAGGAGCAAATCTAGGAGTATGAAAGTAATCTAAGCAGATGCAAACAATTGTAGCCAGTAACTATCAAAAAAGAAATCTCAAATTAAAAACAAAATTTAAAAACAACTTAATTCCAAACAGTAGGCAAGCCACCTATTGAAGCAGGCTCTCCAAAGAATAAAACCCAGGTTTAAAATATTACACACCACATTACTATCCAGCTAATAAAAACAATCACCATCCCCCAACAAAAAACCCAGCCAAACTTTACAAACAGGATACAAACAGATTTCCTCTTGCAATAAGAATATTGGATAAAAAGTTATGGAATACACTGTGGTATGTTTACAGGGTTGTTGTTCTTCTCCTCTGCCTGGTGCCTTCACTCCACCAGCTCTTGTTGTTGTTGAGCTTGTGTTCAGTTCTCCCAGATGTGCTCCCTGCTTGCAGCAAGAGAACTTCCATTTGTCTGTGCAGAGCAGGGTCCCCAGGAAGCAGGTGAGGACCGTGGTCACACTTTTTGCTGCTCCACTCCTTTGGTGGTTATTCCATAGCACTAAGCTGGTTACAGATGTTCTATGAGTTCAAGAAATTTCTATCTCAGAGGCCTCATCTATGAAGTTAGCAACAGGACTGAGAAGCAGGAGTGGAAACAGTTTATACTCCCCAGTCCCATCTTCAGGGAGGAGAGGTGGATCACCCATTCCCAGAGTGTCCAGAGGCTCGGCCTGGCTTGCTGGAGCTGCAAGTGGCACAATGGTTCCACTGGCTGATGGTGGCTGGAGAGCAGGTTTCTCCTCTAGGGGAGGCAGCAGAAAGTCTTTCGGATCATCCACCTTCCCTGCAGCTTCACCTGAAGGCAGCTCTTCAAATAAGGAAAGCAGAGGGTTTGCCCTGTACTGGATCAGCTGCATATCTGAGGGAAAAACAAACATTTCAAACTGTTTCACCTACTGAAGGCTCTTATTCAAGGCAAGGAAACCTGGAGAGGTTGCTTCAAACTTGGTGGACTACAGGAAAGGCCAGGCTGGGCTGGGACAAACCCTACACCCATGGCTGTCAGAGTGAAGCCAATGCCCCTGTGCCTGGAAACATCAGTGCCTGAAGCCCACTCCAAGCCCCTGACTCTCACAGCATGCAATGGCAGCACTGCAGTGATAACCTGAGCAGCTCTGCCTTTGGGGGAATCACAGCCTGTGCAGGAGATGCTGTCACAAGGGCATTTGCAGTTCTGCTCCCCACTGTGGCACTCATGTCACATTTCCATGTGAAAAGGGACACAGGGTGGGACCCATGTGTGAAATGTGTGACCCATGTTTTCTGTGTGAAAAACCACAGGGCACAGGATGGGCCTTTTAAGACTGAGGCACAGCTTCAATATCAGTGAAACACCACAGTCTTCACAAAAAGCTTAAGCCCAGACCAAAGAAGGAGACATTTTAGGCTACAACAATTCCATTTCAATATACGGTTTTCACAGAGTGTGGAGCTGCCACAGCACTCAATGTTCTTTCCTGCCCACCTTTGCTTCCTGCTGTTTCTCTCTCACTTGCTCCCAGACCTTCAGTGCTCTCTGCCAAGTTTGCCATCTGAAACAAAGCAGACAGAGAGTTAAGACAAAATGTTTAACAACAACAACAAAATGAAAGTCTTTACTGACTGGTTAACAGAATTAGATGTGAAAGGAGGAGGAAAGAGAGATGGAGCAACTGAGCAATGAGCCTGTCATTGCACATGAAGGCCTGCACACAGGAGCTCTCACAAGGAGGCACAGTGAAATACACACAAACTTAACCTACTAAACAAAACAAGCTTCTGACTAGAAAATATTTGTTCTATCTTCCAAACCAGAAGCTTTATTATAATCAGTCTTGTTGGGGTAACAGTTAAACTTGATTTCATCATGTAATTGAATTCTGCAGGCACTGCTTAAACACAGCTGCATTTTACATCAGTTGTAGTCAAAGCTCTTTTTACTGGGAAATCCTAGTTTAAATATTATTTTGGGACTACAACAAAAATAACAGGGGTATTTTTTTAATAGTATGAATCAATTTTAGGAACTGGACCAAGAGAAGTACGTTTGTGCTGAACTTCTGTGTATCTTCTGAGGAAATCCCATAGAGCCATGCTCAGAATAACTACAGTGTATTGCATTTCAATTCTCATTTAGTACTTTTCCTTCAGTCTTCAGACAGGCATTCCAAGTGTATGACTGCACTAGGAATGTAGGACTGGAAATTATCTTGAGATCCCTCTGAAATTCTGACATACCAACACTGATAACTGAAACCCTGGAGTCAGCTGGATGAGATGAACCAGCAGTGTCGCCTTGTGCCATCAACCCTGTTCCCACCCTTGAGTTGCACCATGCAAGATTCAACCCCCAGCATCACATTCACCCTCCCCACCACAGAAGTAAATCTTACTCTTACATTTTCAATACCAGGGGGAGTTTCCATCAAGCTCATATCCAGGGCTGGCAGCTCCGGATTAAATGTCTGAAAATAAAACCAGACCATGTCAACTAATAAAGTTCTTGAAATAAAACTGCAAAGAGGTTCTGAAAGGACTGCAGGACCCAGTGAGCTGCTCCTTCCACTGAAGCATGGGGACAATGGCACCTCTATGGGCCTTCAGCAGGGACCTTCAAGCTGTGGCAGTAAACTGAGGTGACAGGAGGAGAAAAGGTTACCCTATTTCCCAGTGATTCCAGGAATACAGCTAAGTTTCACTCCCTATCATCCAGTTGAATCAAATACACAGTCAGGATGTGATGGAATGTGATTAGGCTTGAAAAAGAAAAGTGAGGCAAATTTTTTCCTTTTTTTCCCCCCACTTCAGTTCTGTACAACAGGAATCCTGTATGACCTGGGAAAGACTCCCAGTATTACCTTGTACACTGTGGATACCTATGAATCATTCTATTTGTAACTATTTGCTTTTCAAGATGTTCCTGACTCTTACCCATTACAACATGGAATAAACTAGCAGCATTTAATGACACAACCTGAGCAGTATTTCTCAGAAATAGAGAGAAGACACTCACGTCGCTGAATGCTTCGGCACCGAAGTTGTACTGCTTCCCTGACAGCATTGCTTGGAGCTCTTCAAGGCTGGCATCGATGCAGTTCAGAAAATCCTGAATTTCCTCTCTAAAAAGACAAAATTACATAGCACTGTAAGGCATGGGTGGCAGGCAGGGCCTTCTCTTGCCCCACAGGGCAGGTTACCTACAATCCAGAATACACAAATGGTTGAAACTGTTCACTTTCACTCCAGGTCTTTGAGGTGCAGGTACAAGGGAAGGTTACAAGCACAACTACAGCTATCAGGTCAAAAAGCAGTTCCTCCTTCCATACCTACTTCCTCCCTCATTTTAGTATCTGGTGAAGGTTCTCAGATCCCAGCCTGTACACCAATATCTGTTTAAACAAAGGTCTGATGGCTTTGCCCTGGGACAATAAATGATAAACAAAGGGCTGGAAATAATCTGGGCCTGAAGGAACTCCACCTACTTTGGCTTGTTGCCAAACTGGACACGTTTCCAGGGACAGTGGGCAGGACATGAAGGACAGTGAAGAACCTGAGAAGGCAGCTGCAGGCACAGTGCCCACACTGCATGTCTTGCTAAGCCATGAGGTGCTCCTGTACTGAATTCCCAGCACTGGGAACAGGCAGTTCCAAGGCACTGCCCCACATCCTGCAGTGCTCAGGAGGGAAGATACACCAGGGCCTTCAGACCATATGAGTGCTGGGACTACACCCCAGACCCTCCTACCTGCTGCTGACCACAGCAGAAGAGCTGTAGGAGCAAGGGTTAAAGCTCTGTCCTCCATACAGCTCTCCTGCAGCCACGATGGGGCAGGAACCCACAGCCTGCACCCCTGATCCAGGCCTGTGTGATCTGACATGGCACACTAGAAACAGCTTTGTACAAGTGAGGGGCAGAGAAGTAAAGGAGCAGTGAGATGACCACCAGCACAATCCACATCCAGGTCCCAGGAACAAAGTGCTCACAATGCCAGCCTGGTATCAGTACCCTGCACCGGGTGCTTGGCAGCAGCTGGCAGTGACAGCAGTGAGCTGATGGGACACGCTGACTGATGCACCAGCAGTCAGGCACACGTTACCATAAAGGTGACAGGGACACCTGCCCTTTTTCCATGTGTGATGCCAGCACTTGGCTTTTTCAAGCCCTGGCAACAAAGATGTGCAGAGAATTCACTTTGTCAATGACAATTCAAAGCTAATTCCCTATGTTCTGCCAAACAACACACCCTCCAAAACTCTGACAGGATCCCACGAGGTGACAACAGTGTAACACTGTTCAGAAACAAGTTAATACCTGTCCAGCAAAGGATCATTTTGGTTTCCAGAGTTGTTCTCATTCAAGATGGAGTCAATTACTGACACGGGGTCCTCTGGAGCATTTGGCTGTGCAGTGTGCAGCTCCACAGCAGCCGTGCCTATTTCGCCGGATTTGCTGACATCGTTTACAGGAACTGATGGGACAGGTTCTGCACAATTTAACTCACTTGGCTGTGATACTTGACAAAGAGGTAAGCCAGGATCTAGAGCTGCCTGTGGCTCTCTAAAACGTGACCCAAACAAAAACAACACACAGGAGAATTTATCAACTGCATTACTACTCATTTCAGGCTTAGTATCCCAAATCTTAATCAAAGATTCAAGTAACAAACTGGTCTTTAGGAAAAGCAGCAAAGTGGCAGATAAAGAATCTCTTACTACAGCTTATACAGAGACCATGTATCAGAGCAAAACACTTTTTCCAGGCAAAACGCAGCTATACAGTATATAGCAATTAGGCAGGAGGGAAACTCCTGTCAGACAGACTCTGGAAAGAAAAAGATTCCAAATCAGTCCATATTTCACTCCAGGTATTAACAGCTAAATGGGTTTTCAGTAAAATCTGTTGCCACACAGAGAATGCCTTCCCTAGGATAGGCTTAGTGAGAGCAGTATTGAAACTGGAGATGAAACTATACATCTTGATTTGTTACCAATCTCTATACATTTTGGATTATTAGAAACCTATATATGCATTCAGGTCCCTGTTCAGTTGAAAAGTCAAGTATGTATTCATTTGTTGAACAGACAGAAAAGCCTCAGCAAATTAAACCTGCAATGCCCATCAGCCTGACAGGCCTCCAGGGACTCCTGAAGAGACATGAGCTCTGACAATGACCAATGCTACATGCTGTAGAAGGAGAGCTACAACAGGCCTGTCATGCACAAATGGACATTCAGACATTCTCTTTCCCAGATCACCAACATTAACATAACTTCCCACTTAACAACCCAGGCATAAATACTTCATATACTTTGGACATACCTGTCTCTGCCACTTGTGTGTGCCACAGCAAGGAGGCCATTTGTGGCATTTTCCAGGGTGTCAGTGATATCTCGGATTATCAGACCTGTACCATTTCCATCCTCTTCATCTGCGCTATGTTCAGAAAAAGCCATCTGTAGATACAGCACAGAATGAGTAAACCAAAGGCTCTGACCTTTTCTCATACTGAAGCCCCATTCTCCTTGCAGCTTCTCCTTCCTGTTCACATTTTCTCTGTGACCAGTTGCAGTGATTGGCATGATTTTACAGCCAGTGTTGCTCTAAAGCTGCCCATTACAAAAGGGAGCATTTGATTACCAGGTTAGGGTATTTGTAGCTATAAGGAAGACTGATATCACTCTGTAACACCCTGTCCAACCCCCTGCCTCTGTCTCTGGGGAGACTTACAGCTTGGCCACTCTCCACAGGGATGCGGACATACTGACGACTGTACTTGGAGGGTGAAGCACCCGCAGCATCCGTGAGAGACCTGAGACAAAGCACAGCTTTAGTACATCCTGACTGCCAGAGGGAAGAGCTGCAGCAGTGCCAAAGACAGGCACAAATGGTAACCATTCCTGCCCTCCCAAGAAGGCTTTTGGGCATGTGTGTCAGGAAGGGTACTGCAGGCAGCCTGTACTACACACATACTGTGGTTTGGAAGAAGTCAGTCACATGTGCACGTTTTGAGATTTACCATTTTTGGTAACTGTGCCCTTTGGAATTGAAAATTTATAGAATGTTCTCTTCCCACCTGTTTTAGTGATACGGAGGAAATACTTATTTTGTGCTTGACTTAACTTCCATCAGCTTTCTCAAGTTTGAATACACAAGTGATAAAAATACCTGTCACAAAATAGAAACTGATTTATCCCTACAATTCACATCTGACACTGATCTGGGACCTATCAAGTAATTACCTTTTTCTTTTGACCCCAACAATATAATTTCCTCGCATCAAACTTAGTATAAATTGAAGAATCTAAAAAGGAAAAACAAAAGAAAACCAAAACCAAGTGGTCAGCATAGCAATCCTAACATTAAATTATTAATTCAAATTTTACTAAAAATGATATAGTTACATGACAGAAATTAACAGGTATTTTAAAAAACCATTTGCGATTGTATTTTAAAGAACAAAGCAAGAGTTACAAACTGCATAGAAAAATTAGCCCACTTGCACAGTTGGCTTTGTTTTTGAAATGCAATACAATAGCTCAAGTCACTAGAGGATTCCAGACCAGAAACAGCTGAGGAATAAACCAGAGAAAATTTTTTCCAGCGCGCAAGCTCCTACAGGTTCTGCGTTCCAAGTTCAGTTCTCAAGTGGTCTAAGTGTATCCTGGTCCAAGATCTTTCACAGACTCCATTCCATGTGCCTGCAATCTCTCAACTTCTGGGCTCCTGTTACCATGCACTGTCTCCACACACTGACATCCTACTATGACTTTTCCTTAGTGCTTTGCTCGTGGTTCTTTACTGTGCTACTTCTGGGACACTCAGGAACTGTGAACATTTTCTTTATGCTGTATTAATACAGCCTGTTCAGCTCTGTGTCATTTGTCATTCTACATAAGCAAAGAATGCCATGAAGTATCACAGAGGCAGGAATAAGGATGGTAGCACTGAAGATGCTGCAATGGTACCTTAGACAGCAGCTTCTGTTGTTGACTGTGCTTCTGCCTTAGAACTGCCACTTCTTTCCACAGGGCCTTATTTTCTCTGCAATGCAGAATAAATCAGAAGACAGAGGATGAACAGAGTTTACTTTATATGCTCTAGTTTTACAACTTTCAAACTTTTAGAGTACCTTGCAGAACCAATGGCAACATTCCCTCTGTGGATAACTAATGCTCAGTTAATTCAATCCACTAGCATAAACTCTGGGTTAACTTAACTACATTTTCCAACAGCAGCATCAAACACTCACTTAATAAGGACACCCTCATCCTCTGCTGCTCCACCAATAATCTTGATCTGATTCCTTCAAAGCCTCAAAGCTGTTCAATAAGGACTTTGTGTTACACTCAGCCTGTTTCCAACACTGGCAGCCTTGGGACCGATCTAAAGGTGGTGTTCAAGGGGCTTGGTTGGTTTTTTTTTAAGGAACAGAGAGAAATGTATCTCCTGGACTCTGGTTGATATCTGCTGGCATACCAATGACCTGAATGAATTACCAATGCCTATATGAAGGGAATCTGAGAGAACAGAGATGAGGATGTGCAAAGTCCACTTCCAGTTAGAAAGAAAACAAAACACCAATTGTCCCTCATTGCATCTAACCCTGTTGGTATTCAAACAATGAAATGCTTTTATTGACCTAAAGAACTACTACAGGTGCTGGCAACCAGAGTGAAATCTCAAGGCAGCCAACAAACTCCCAGTCTAAATTTCCAGAATGTAACTGAATTACAAAACCAAACAAGATTCAGAATGTTGTGTGGGGTGGAATGGGCATTCTTAGGAAAAAATATAGCTTCACCTGTTTCCAGTTCAAATGAAACCCATATTTAGCCAATCTCCATCAGATATAAGCAACATTCAAAGCATAAGCACCCCGAAACAGCCGAGTCTACCTCTTCATGTTAGCCAGCCTGACATCCATGTTGTTCTGCTGCTCTCTCATCTCCTGCACCTCAGACAGGACTTTGTGCAAATCCTCTGTGCAGACCTTGAGATCCTCAGTTCTCACTGCAGACACCTAGAATAGGTACACATGCTTTACAAAAACAGTGTATACTCCTTGCTGCAGGGAGAGTGCAGTCAGCCTGCAGGGCAGGACCAAGTCCCATTAAAAGACCAGGTAAGACTGCAATTCTTACATGGCACAAAACACCACAACTGCTACAGGTGACAATCCTTAGGACAGGCTGCACTGTATGAACAAAACAAGATGCCAATGAAAACATGAGATTAGCACTTTGTACCTGGAGACAGTAGATTCATGACTGCAATTCACAATAAAAACCACTGACTGCAAAAGGCTTTCCCTGGGGGTTCTGTGCCAGGCCTAGTGACAGTTTGCCCTCTAGTGTCACAGTGTGAACACCAGCCAAAGAAACCCCACAGCTGATAGTGGAAGAACAAGATGATCATATTCCTTCTAGGTGTGGGTAAATCTGCCAGCAAAGGAGTAACAAATTTCCAGCAAGTTACTGGGAGATGAAGGTGTCCAGTTAGATGCATCCTACTCAATCTGAAAATTTATCCCACACCAGCTGAATTGCAGATTCCCCTATTGGTGTTTCCTCTACTACCTCTCTGCTCAGTGACATTCCAAAGTTATGGAGACTTGTCTGCAGAAGGAAGAGTCCAAATTGCTCTTCTGCTAACAGCACAATCCATGAACGCTGCTGCTTCAAACGATGGTGGAAAAGTCATCAGAGAGCAAAAAGTTCACCATCTCCTTCCTGCACTTACATATTAAACATTTTCCAGTTCCTTCAGCAACTCTCTCTGCAGCAGCAGCATTGTTGGCTGCAACACAATTCAGTACTTGAAAAAGACAGGTCTATAGTGCATCACATGCACATGTCTGAATGACACATCCAGGTTTTGTGGGCATTTTTTTAACATCATTTTGCCAAATACTGACTATAATTGAACCACATGGAGTTGTACCAGGTGTCCCTCCCAACCTACAGCCTGCTGGGAGTCTTCTTGTTACTCTGCTAATTTCCAAGGAGGATGTGAAAGCATCTCATGTGGATTCCATGGGGGAGGTGAAAGCACCAATGTGGTATTGGCCTGCTGAGGTGTGAGGTAACTTCTGTGCAGGTTGGCTCACACATCTTGTCTTCCAAAGAGGAGTGGAATGGTCAGAAATGAACCAATGGTGTTACAAACCAACATCCCATCCCTTTGTGCTGGAACAGAACACAGCTGTTGTGCAATCACTTCTCAGACATGACTGACTACTTTCTTGACACAATCCCATGGTGCAAAGGATGGACTGAAGGGCCTGACAGCTCTCCTCCCTATCTGCAGTCTTTGCTGTAGTTAATAATTTATGCTAACATACACAAGGTATATCCCAAATTGAATTCATGGGTGTCTGGTTTCTCCCCACACCATCTCTCTGTGGGAAGATAACCAGAAGTTGTAGGAAATGGGTGGAAATTCCAAATGCAGCCAGCTAGCCTCCAAAAAAACAAGGGCCAGTATAAATTTTGCTCAAGTACAAGGAACTGCTCTTCAGAGTCACCAACTGGCTAATCAGGGTGTCCAGTCCTTGAGTGCTGAGGCACTGGCACAGGCTGCCCAGGGAAACTTGGCTGTCCCATTCCCATCCCTGGTTGGATGGGGCTTGGAGCAACCTGGTCTAGTTAGAGGTGTCCCTGTCCATGGCAGCTGGGGGAATGACATGAGCTCTAAGGTGCTTCCAACTCAAACCATTCTGGTGTCCTATGAAGACACACAGGGTATCTGCACACCAGCAGAGCTAAAAGTGAAAGGGAGTAAGTAAAGCAAGTGCTGCATTCAAACCTGCATTCCAGACAGAGCCTTGAAATACAGTTTATAGCCAATACTGGAATATGGCCCCATTCCAGGCAGTAGAAGAGCAAGAAAATTAATGACTGTTTTACAAAAAAAATCACTAACATTTCCTGTGCAACAAAGAATATCTTTCACCAACCTATTCAACGCTTCATACTAATGTCCTTGGCACTGAGCAATCTTCTGTCTTTCCATCTAGAACACTCCACCCAGTGCACCACCCCTGGGACACATGGTGCCACACCTGACGTCACCGTGCACCTGCCCTGCCAGGCGTGCACGCTGGGACACGCGGGTGACAGCAGCGGGGGGAGCACAGGCCCCAGCCAGCACCACGCCATCGATTCTGGCTCCAAGCAGGGGCAGCTCAGTGAAGAATCAATCCAAACATAATTGTGGCTCTCCAGCCTACGCTGGGCTTTTATTACCCTGGGCAATGCAGCCACACCTGACGACAGGCTAAAGAAAAGATTCTGCTGTTCAAATGTCAACGTGATGTATCATGATACTCTCTTCCTCAGGATATTATGGGCTGTAATGTGCCAATAGAGGATAAATATCTGTGCAGAAACAGGTCAGACAAGGCCTGAACGTACAAAAGAAAAGCAGAAAGTGCTCATAAGAATGTAGCTTAGTGGCAACACAGTTTTGGAGGAGCAATATAATTTACACAAATCCAAATGAACTGGTTACTGATGACCTTGCTAATTTTTCGTGAGTACCAAATTGGAATGTATTTTCTTTTGCTTCTTTTACTTTGTGCCTTTCTTGGAGTTGGAGATGCTAACAGAACTGCAGACCATGCTAAGCTGCAATCAGGAATATGAACTCTGTGGAGAAGGGCTGTGGTTTGATGACGATGCAGAACATGGTCCTACCCCAGTTCACAACCAAGAGCAGAGCAGGCTTTGTCTAAGCACTGGCCTGGCATTGTGAGGGAGTTACCTTGGTTCCCATGGTATTTGCTGGCTGTGTTTGAAACACCCACACGTGCTCCTGATAAGCCACTTTTCGTAACTAAGTGAAGTAAACATGTGCTTAGACTATACCTTGCGCTTGATGTTTTCCAGTAAATGTGCCTTCCCTTGCTTGAAGAAAGGGTGCTGGAACTCAATGACTGAGCTTTTCTCTGCTGTAATGATACCATTCTCCAGAGCAATCACCTTCCTGAAACCATCTGTGGAGAGGAAATCAACAAAGCCATTTCTTCCAGTTGAAAGCTGACTCGGAATACATACAGCTTAAGAAAAGTCCAATGCTACGAAAACACCCACTGCACTACAGTTACTGGGAGCAGAAACTATGAAAACCAGCCAAGGTAGCCTTTCTTAGTGCTCAATGATTTCATTGCTCTGATCTTCACAGCTAGAGAATATCTCCACAGTACCACTGCCTGCCCCTGGCAGGCTGCACACCAGAGGCCAGTGTGTGTCCGTGGGCAACACAGCCGTGGCCAAAGCATCACAGCCACATACAAACCTTCAAAACAGTTAGTTAGAAATGAGATTTATTACAACATCTTGAATAGAATCATGTCCCAGTGGATGCAGAGGAATGGTACACTTTCCCTTTTATCCCTGACAACTACACATCAAAACAAATGCTGTCATGTACCACCATGGTCTACAGAATTAAGCAAGGCAGAGAAGTTAGCTCCCTGCCTGCCAATGCAAACACCTGCAGCAGAGCACCTTCTTCATACTAGACTGCCTGCACAAAGTGAGATACTGCCAGTTCTATTTCCATCACTGCTCAAACACCACAGGGCAGATGCATGATTCAGCTGACAAGCCAATCCACGTCTCTCCTCGGTCAAGGTTTTAACACAATTAATGTGTTAAATTAATTAACACAATTAACTATTATTAGAAAGCCAGGATAGATCCAGCAGGAAAAGGAGACTGCCACTACATTGTATATCTACATAGGAATATTTGCTTTTCTTTTCATCTATCCTGGCTACAAGGGAAGAGATGATTGCTTCTTTGGATTGTCGTCTGTCACTCAAGTGATGGATCTTACAAACACAAGCACAGGACAGGAACAGAAGCATCTACCCTCTGTCCAGAGACTAAACAGATGTTCTACAGGTTACAAAACCTATACAGGCATCAGATAGAGAGATCAGGCAAATCTACTGGGCAAGAACAGAGAGCTCCTCTCTGTCAGTCTGAAATTCTAACTAAGGCAGCACCTCCTGTGCTGTTTGTCCCTCCACTGGTCCCCAAAGCTTCTGCAGTTATTCCTGTCGGTTGCTGCAGCCCTGCATGCTGCACTGTGCCCTTGAGCCACCCTCACTGCACCCCTCTGCCTGGCCACGCTGTACATGTGCTATGCAACGGTGCCACATGATGCTCACAAGTTGAGCAGAGAAAACACAAGGAGAAATGTAGTCCAGCTTGGCCCATCAGCAGGACTGATCCGGTTCCAACACAGCAAAGAAGGCAAGGGCAGCGGTAGACCCAAAATCCAGGCAATTTTTTTTCACATTCTAGGTGTAAGGGTGTACACACAGCCTCTACTCCCCTGGTACACACACGTTTGCTGCAAGAGCAGCACTGGAGCTCAGGGAACCTCACACTACCTTTAGGCACCAGCACGTATTCTTACAGCTGTTACTCAAAAGGACTTGGAGCAAAAACACAAAAACCAAACACTAAAGCAAGCTCTACCATCAGTCTTTTCTTTTGCAAAGCAAACTTAAGGCCAGGGCTCAGGTTTTTAGGGATGGAGTACTTGCCAAGTCCATTTGCTTGTTTACAGAAATCCAAACCAAAGCCAAGCAGCTATGAACTTGGCAGACAGTGTGCAGGAACTGCTGATGCTTACACATGTTGAGCTGCCGTATGAAGCTGGAGATATTGTTGTGTTTGAAGTACTTGGGGAGCAGCTCCTTGGCAAACCTCTGCTCATCCAGAATGCAGAAATTCTCGCCATTCTAGGAAATAAGCAGAAGTAACAGTTAGTGAATAAGCACAGCTTTTCTAAGGTGTTGCACTTAAGTGGAGATCATAAATCAGCAGACACTGTTCTGACAGCAGAGAAGGGCAAAAGACTTCACCAAGTGAACTGTCTGTGGGAACACTTCTGAGTACCTGGCACTGGACTAAAAAGTTTGAATTCAAAAACACAATTACATAGAACACTTCTCTTGAACAGGGAATTTTCTTAAAGCTCTGACACACTGATCTTAATTCAAAGCAAAATTGTTCTAAAAACCTGCTCCCTTTGTCCCCAAGAAACATAAGCATTGCACAAGCCCAATGGAATTCATGCCACTAAAGAGATTTCATCTCCCTTCATCAGTCTGCCCAGCTCCTGACAAGATTCTTCCATTGTACATGCTATGTCATCACTAAAAATAATCACGTAACGTTGCTGAGTTACCGAAAGTTCAGACAACACAACCCAGTGGTGACCAGGGGTAAGTGTGACACCAGCAGTCCCAGATTTATCATACGCTCAAGATCAAACTTCCTGGAAACAGGAAGAGCTTTTTGCATCACTTTTATGTTGTTCACGAAGAGAACAAAAATACTGTGTTTCTTTTCATCTTTGCCTTTGTAAAAGGCAAACGGCTGGAAAAAAGTGGAGAAAAATCCTAGGGATTTAAAAATGACAGGGAACAAAAGTAAACACATTGCGTGTCTGGGGTGTCTGGTCAGTGTGTTCGCGCCCTGTGCCCGCGGGGCACACCTGCCTCCGCTCCGGAAGGAAAATAAAGAGTTAATGGCTCCTAACAGCGTCCCTTCAGAGCCGCCGAGCGGGAATTCGGGACCGTCCCCCGGGGATGTCCCGCTGCGCCAGCACCGCCGCCGCGGGCCGCACGCAGGAGGGGCCCGGCAACGGGGGAGGGCCCCGGCACG